>JARFJB010000491.1:1202500-1520000 GCA_036346205.1 Vesta saturnalis | reverse complement strand
TTGTTTTGTTTTAAATATTTCATTCCAAGTTCCGAAACTCTAAATAAAAGTATCCAAAATAAATATTAGGTAGCAATAATATAAAAGGTTGCATATTTTTGTATATTCATTAGATTGGAAATCTATGTATGAAAGAGCACCTTACTATCCGTCCATAAAAGCATTTATTTTGGAAGAATTGAAATGTAAATACATTATTATTATTTTTATTGTTCTTATTATAATATCACAACGCATTTCAAGTCTCTGTAGTACATTTATTCCGTAGAATTGTTTTTTGAAAATAATATGTACGTACCTATTTAAAACTGCAGAAAGTTATGTGACAAAGATTCGGCAACGAAGCGTTTATGGCCTCAGGCATGTTGCGTACAAATAAACGTGTTAAATTCGATAAAATTTGGTTAGGCAACACACCTTACTAAACGAAAGATTTTTTAGTGGCGTTGCTTCTCTTCTTTGTAGATACTCTTTGATAATACTTAATTACCCGTTTTATTTTAAATTAATTTTTTGTATGTGTACTGTTGAATGCTGACCTTTATAATATCAAGGAGGAATTTCTTGTGTACACAATATTAAAAACTGTTGAAGGCTGACTTTACACGATCAAGGAGAAATCATTTTTTAAAGTAAATAAAGATTCATATAAGCAAGTAAGCATGCAAGGTTAGATGCGAAATTACAATAAGTGTGAGCGAGGTAATTAGGTTTTTGCTATTCGGATCTAATTTCAAGTTCAGTTATATTTGTTATTGTTTAGGTATTTAGTTGAACATTTTCAGTAACGACTAAGGACTAGTATTGTTTGTAAATCTAGAGCCATTTATATGAAAGGTTATTTCCGTTAAGACTGTGCCTGCATGTAAAATAATATAGTGGCCTTACTCTGAGTTTGGTTATATTTTTGTGTTTGTTATTGTATAAGTATTTTCACTAGTTGAAATGTAAAACATATTTTTATCATTGTATGCAAAACGTGCTAATCTGAGGTGGTTTTTGAAGAAGACTGATTTTTTTTGTACGCTGTAAGTGAAATCAGACAGTTATTTTTTTTTTTTTATTTGAGAACTGGTTTTGCATGATGTAAGTTAAATCAATGTATTTGGTATTTTATAATTGTGGTTGATTTTAGCAAGCTGTAAGTTAGCCCAATCAGTATTTTTGAACTGTAAGCTGGTTTTTGCAAGCTGTAAGTTATGATTTGGTTGATTGAGATTGATTTGGTTGACTGATTTAGATTGATCTGCTTGTTGGGTTTGATCGAGAGTGATTTATTTGAGATTGATCTGCTTAATTGATTTGATTAACTGATTTGTTCATTTGCGAAAAGACGAGGGAGACGAGAGAGAGGGATAAACGAACACGATCGACCTCTATCACAGAAAACATTCATTACTCCATACACCTCTAGATGGCGCCACTAACAAACGCTAATTAGTCCTACACATATACCGCTAGGTAGCGCCACTTTTATTACAGAAAATATTGATTAGTCCATACACCACTAGATGGAACCACAATTTCAAATTTCACACGACAGGAGAGCGCAGACCCTAACATAAGTTCATACACATGTCTTACAGGTTAGCATTAGGGCCCCTTCTTAGAATAGTATTTCCAACCAAGGGGTCCACGATAAGAGGTCGCAGACCCTAACACAAGTTCTTGTACCTGTCTTACATACTAACATTAGAGCCCCTTATCAGAACATTTCAAATTTCTCTCCGAACAGTTTTTGGTTCTGACCTTCGCTATTAATATTTCAAAAATACAGTTTGTAATTACAATGCCCTTTTGTGAAACACTGTGGGTTTTTTGAGACCCTATATAGACGATTGTATATGATATACCAAGGGACTAAAATATAATGTTTAATCCCAAGAAGTAAAGTTCTTCAAGGGATTAAAAAAATTAAATTAATAAAACTGTGTCAAAATCTCAAATCTATATTTATTTCTATTTTTGTGTAAGATATGGCGTGTAATTTTATAACAGAAAACGAAATTTCTAAAAAGAATTTTGAACAAAATTAAAAACGTTGTGTATGAATAATAAAGACAAACAAAAACAATGCAATCTTTGTACTTTATTATTCTGGTACTGTCCTTTATAGGGTTTTCTACCAAATTTGAAGATCTTATCTTACTAAAAGGCCTATAATTAGCAACAAATTGTATGTCTAAACTTAATACCTACCTAACTATTATTCAAATCGCTAATAACTAAGTAACATGAAGTTACAATAGAATGGGTGTAGTCATGCCTGTATACAGTAAATTTTGACTATTAAAAGTAAAGATGCTGCTGCTACTCCACGGTAACCTACACAAATAGGCTCCAGAGTGCGCATGCGCTCTCAGAATTAACCTATACTATATATAACCTAGACCGAAAGAACGATTAAAATTGTGCAATTTCGGGCCAAGCGTTAGCCGGAGCTTGCAACTGCGGATACTAGCAAAAGTAGTTTCTGGATGTGAGATACACATTTTTTGTGCTGGCACTATAAATTCATTAAAAATATTTTCAAAATTTGTTTGGTGACGCCATCATATTTTAAGTTACATTGGCAGTATTAAACATCTACGTGTCAAACGGCTCTAATATGTGTTTCCGAACGAAAGCACAAAAAAAATAGTTCCCTCTTGTTTTATTCTTTATAGAACTGCTACTATCTATTTATTTTAATTTAGTTAATGAGAATTGATCTTAGTTGTGTTTTTCAGCAGTAAAAAACATTGCGTGTGAATAATTTTTTTGAGAAGACGACCGTTAACACCAACACACCGTCGGAAACGATTTCTGACATTTTTTGTACTCGTTCATACTGAAAACTTTTTCCTTCAGATAGCCAGTGTTACCAGTTTCCTCAAATGCCTAAGCCTTCTCTGAGTTGTGTCAACATTACGAACAGCGTGATACAGCGGGTAAAGTGGTCTTAATTTTACAGTTTACTGTATCTAACTGTTTAGTGCGATAACGAACCCACCGTATTTGACTTTATTTTACGTGTCTCTTGTAAATAGTAAAATCACCATAAGTAAGTCAAGAAAACGGTGTTCTAAGCAAATATGTTTATTAATGTGCCGTTCCTTATGTTAACCAAATTATATTCAATATGTATATAGTTCATACCCAAACGCATCTACTAATTTTTTTTGCGACGTTGGGTTAAGTAAATAACTTTCCTCTGGGATACCACTTTTGTGATCTCTTGCGTTTTGATTTTTTTTTTCATAATCAATCGGTAGATTACGCTATGAGTTTTTCGAAGCGAGAGGCAATGTTGGTCCGTAATTATTAAGTTTTAAAGTATGTTTTGCATTATCCAACAAATGTTAATTTAAAAAACGAGAGTATGACATTTGGAATGAAAATATTGTTCAAATTTCAGTTAAAATTGACGATCGTTGGAGAAGTTTCCATAGGAAAAAAGATTTATTATAATAAATTGTCTTTATGGCTTGCTTATAATAAATGTACATTTTTACATGACCAATTGAGCTGTTAACTTCTCAAATTGGTTACCGCTTACAAAATAGTCTTCCAGCAGAATTTGTGTTACATTCATAGTCAACTTAGCTTCCATTCAGATTATCTTTCTCTGTAAGGCTTAGGCAATCGCACTACAGCAAAAGCACTTGACTACTTCAAGTTCGTCGGCGGGCGCAACGTACATGCTATAAGGTCTTTTATAAATAAATCCAAATTTATTTGAAGACCTCTTTATCATATATGTCGATGCGACAGAGTCGTTATTTTTGGATTGGCGCTTAATTTGCGACCCCAAAAAGTTTTTTGCGTTATGATTATGGCCATGCCGCACGATAAAGCGTAGATATTCTTCGCTCCAAATCACATTGCAACGCTTACCAACTGATTGTATATAAGGTTGAAAAAATATTAGATTTTGAGACTAGCTATGAAAATGTTACTCATAATGGATTATTGTTTTCGGAGTAAACTTAATGCATGTAGAATGGTATTTACTGCTAATTTTGACAATAAATTAAAAACGTTTTCTTGTAAAGACCTACGTTCAATTTTTTAATCCCTTAAAACTGATTAAATAGATGGTACTGCCCTTGAATGTCAAAACCGATCTAGAAATATTAAAATCAATTGTTGAACATAGAACTTTTTTCCATTAATTAGCTATACGAGAATATGAACATCTTAAAGCTGGTTCTAGCATCTTGGACCAGCAAATTCCCAAATTTTTATAGATTTCTTTTGGGGAGACTTTTTCGTCTCCTATTTTTATTATTATTTGGTCCAACCTTCATCCCCCTGAGGGTTGCATATCTCGAAAGGAACCTGGTTATTTTATTGGTGACGCAAACCACGTAAACAAGACGGTAAAGAAGTTTCCAACAGCTGGAGGGATCCACTAGAGCCCCAGTTCCTACAGATGAACTCATTTCTAACTCATGTCCCTATTGACCTTTATCTGGTGCTTCGCAGAAGTCCCTATTTCCAGCAGTTAAGGCTTCGCCAGAGGTTCATTTCCAACATGTGGGGTTCCGCTGCCGCCCTTTTATACAACAGCTCTGGCATCACTCCTGCCCCTCATTCCTTTGAGCCCCATTTGTGGCCGCTGGGACTCTGCCAAGGTCCCATTTCTAACAGCAAGGCTTTTCCAACAACTGACCTCCCTCCCTGTCCCATCTCTAACACTGGGCCCCCTTTTCTAGCAGGAAGGGAACACCAATGTTCCATTCTCGACATGTGGGACTCTGATGCAGTCAGCTTTTATCAATACCTTAGCCTCCGCTCTAGGCTCTACTTCTAAAATGGAAGCTCTAATTTAAACAATTAGAGCCTAGTTCCCCATTTCTGACATGTGTGTTTCCGCTGCGACATCTTTTTTCCAACAGCTAGGACACGCCCATGGCCCCATTTCTAACACTGGATCATTTACAACATAATTAATTTAAAACTTTATTTATTTACAACATGCCGAGCTAGTAGAGGTGCGGTAACACGACCTGCTTAGCATTCGGGAGGTAATGGTTTTTTTTCATGTGCGGCTATTTAGTCGAATGCTGGGGTAGTATTTCCCCCCTCAGAACCCTAACTCCGTTTCTTCCTATCCTACCCTGACCACACCCATTCTTAATCCCACCATACATATATACGTAATGAATGTAAAGGGTGTCTCAATAAGAGTGCACTATTTTGTTTAAAAATAAAAACACGTATTTTTTGAGTAAGTTGTGATATTTATATTGCATTAAAAATAAGACATGTTCCGATTATGTATGGATTAAAATATCCGGTAAATGGCCCCCATGGCTCTGATGATAGTCTATTACTCTTTTCATGAAATGTTTGATCACTTTTTGACAAAGATGTGTCTGTATCTCACTAGTAACGCGTTGAATCTCGGCCTTGAGCTCAGGAATCGTTTTTGGTTTATTCCCAAAGAAAGAAATCGCACGGCGTTAAATCGCATGATCTTGGTGGCTAGTGGACACCTGAATCTCGTGAGATGATTTGGTCTGGACGTCGTTGTTGCAATAAATCGATTGTTTCGTGGGCGGTGTGGTAGGTGGCACCGTCATGCTGAAACCAGATGTCATCCAGATCCATACCACCCAGTTGAGGCCGCAATAACTCCGTTATCATATTCCTGGAACGAATGGCGTTCACAGTCACTGCAACTTTGGCCCCATATTAAAAAAAGTAAGGTCCAAACACACCGCCTGGCCAAAACCTGCACTAGATATTTGCTCGTTGTGGATGCATTTGTTTCTCATGGATTACGTGCGGATTTTCTAAGCCCAAACTCGACAATTTTGTGTATTCACAAAGCCATTCAGATGGAAACGCGCTTCATCGGTAAAGATGACTTTTTTGAAAAATCGTCGTTCGTTTGACTTTGCTCTATTGCCCATTGAACGGATTGCCGACGCTTTGCATGCTATGCGGTTTGAGCTCCTGAGTAAGCTGAATCTTGTACGGGTGAAGCTGGAGGTCTTTCGTCAAAATTCGCTGCGTAGTGCTTCGTGAAATTTGAAGTTGATGTTTTCGAGTTTTCGGCCACACTCTCGTTCAGAGCAGCAATGTTTTCAAGAGATCTCCGGTACGTCGCCCAGTTTCTTCAAACTTTTTGACTACTCTTCGAATTGTGGTCACATTAGGTGCACTTTCTCGACCAAAAATTCCGCGAAGTTTGCGAGCGGTCTCAGCGTAACTTTCTCCATTTTTGTAATGAGTTTTCACAATCTAACACGTTCTATTTTTGAGTAACGCTCCATTTTTATTAATCGGAAACAATTATAGGTAACAGCTGTAAAATTTTAGGATTGACACATACACGAAAAAAAAAATACACCAAATTTAAATAGTGCACTCTTATTGAGACACCCGATATATATGTTGGGAATCCATGGCTGTGGCTGAAGGAGCTTGGAAATCTCAAGCAACACTAGTATAATAATGTAAAATTTGATGCAAACTGGCTTTTCATGGTGAGAGTCACGCTTATGTTTTACGACGTGACCCACTAATGACTTAAAAGTTTTGTTTTGCCGTATATTATTATCGAAATAGGACGTTTTTTATCGCAATAAGAACTTTTTAGTACCATCGATGGTACATATCAAAATAGGGCGTCGTTTCATTGGAACAACAACAAAAAAACAAAATCTGAATTTTTACGGTGTAAATAATATTTTTAAATTGCATGCAACTTATTGTTGAGAACAACTTTGACCTTAACAAATAAGCAAACAATTTATTACTGCATAAGTAAAAATGATTTGACCTTAGCAACTAAACAACAGAATTGTGATTTTTTATCTCGGTAAGTGATTTAAGTTGCTATCAACTTAATTTTTAAAATAATTGTTTTGACGTTAGCAAGCTAACAAAGAAAGCCGACTAGAAAATCTTTCCCACCATGTATTACTTGACTCAATTCAATCAAATAATAGGCAAATCAATCCCTGCCTCTTATTTATTTTTCACACACAATCTTCCTCCATGCTTTCCTATCTCTGCATACCTCCTTAGCTTCCACAAGATATCAGTTCTTTATTTTGTCATACATTCTACTGCATACAGCCAAGTTTTACGCGGCCTACCAGGCCCGGCCTTACCTCCAACCTCACCCACATACATTTTCTTCGTTAATCTAGCGTTCTTTCATTCTCTCAATGCGACCAAATCAACGTAATGTACTACTTTCATACTATCATCGTCTCTTCCTCGCCACACTCCTTCATTATACACTCATTCTTCACAATATCCCTTCTCGTTTTACCACACGGCTTTTATCTTTCTTTCGTGCTTATTTTGACATACCCATGTCTCACTTCCATACAGTACTGACGGGACAAACACGCCATTATGTATTTCTCGTTCCGCAGCTGGGCTCATGCTTTCGTTTGTCATTATCGTCCACATACTTCCAATCACTTTCCTTCCAGCATTGACTCTTCGTCCAATATTGCCATCCATTGTACCATGTGCGGTGAACATTCTACTCAGATATACTAACTCGTCCACATTTTCCACAATTTCATCTTGTAAAGTAAATGCTCTCCACTCCTCTCCACCTTCCCGATTGAACACCACGTTTGCCCTTAGGTACATGCTCTCACAGACTGTACCAAACTTCCTCTGAGCAGTTTGTAGCTCATCCGCACTGTCACTTAATAAGACTGTGTCATCGGCATACACCAGAATTCATACATTTACGTCATCAACGATTACACCATTTGTGTCGGCACATGCTTGCCTAACACATTTATCCATGTATACATTTAACAATCACGGTGACATCACACAGCCTTGTCGTACTCCTTGCTCAATATTAAAGTAGTCACTCACACCTCCTCTCACCCTAATACTGTTGTATAGTACCCTAATTCCGTTTATTAGACCTTTATTTACGCCATATTCATTTAATATTTCCCACAAATTCTCCTATTCACTCTGCCGTATGCTTTATACTGATCTACAAACCCACAGTACAGCTTCCTTTTTACACTTAAACACTGTTCGATCACCTGCTGGAGAGTAACCATCTGATTAACACATCCTCTCTCTATTCTTCCAAATACTTTACCAGGTGCACTGAGCATATTTGTTCCTCTGTAGTTCTTGCAATCACTCTTGTTCCCCTTACCCTTATACAGTGGTACAATGATCGCGCTCTTCCAATCACTCGGCATTTTTCCACACTTAAGGCATACATTGAATAACTCACACAAACTTCGTATAAGCTTTGCACCTCCATACTTTAGCATCTCACCAGTGATTTCATGTACGATGCTCCTTTACCATTTTTCAACCTTCCTACCGTTTTCTCTACTTACATTTATCCCCAATACACTTCTCAGTTTCACTCACCATTTCATCTACATTCTCCTTATTTAGCCTTTCAGTCTTACTTTCCTCACTACTGTACAGCTTTACGAAATATTCTTGCCAGCATTTCCTCGCTTCACAATCGTCCCATACTATTTAGTTGCTCGTATTCATCACCCCTGCAGAGTTCTGTTTTGGGACACGTTTTGTATTTTTGGACCATTTCCAGAAGAGTTTTTTGTTTCCTCAAAATCATTTTGCATTTTCTCTCCTTCCACAGTTATCACTTCCTCTTTACTTATTCTCACAGCCCCCTTCGCTTCTTTATTTCTTAATCTCTCAGTCTCATTTTTTGCAGAAATCATTGCCATGTACGCATCTTTTTTCTTATATACTGTATTTTTTACCAATTCACTCCACCAAACACATTTTTATGTCTACCTACAGTCGCTCTTCCACATATCCGCACGGTACAATTGACAACACATTTTTCAAGCTTATTCATGCACTTTCCAACGTCAGTGTCTTTTATTTCTGTATTATAAGTGTTTTGTAACTGTGGTTTTATATTAGTTAAGTTGATCGGCCTATTTCCACAGTTTTTTGCATTTAGTGCGCTAGGTTTGGGAAGCAGACTCTGCTTCCATCATCAGCCTTAGTCCTGAGAAGGACTAGTTTCGCACTTGAGTCGAATTCATATTTTATATAAGTTTTCCCCAAGCACTTGACGACTCTCAGATTCGAACTTGGTACCTTTCACTTGCTAGTCTGACACCTTGACCGCTGAGCCACTGAGTAATCCATATATATATATATATATATATATATATATATATATATATATATATACACTGTGTCTCTTGCATTTCTGGACATAAGTTATTGTAAATATTGGCTCTAATTATTTTACAGTAAAATGTCAAATGTAAAACTTTTAAGGAAAAAGGCTGCTTCTTATGTTACAATTGCATTTACATTCGGTTCATCCGTTTTCGAGAAATTTAGGAAAAACTTAAGGGCTTTTTCGTAACTGTGCTTTCTTTAGACAGACTAATGCTATACATATATATATATATATATATATATGATATACTATATATATATATATGAACATTTGTCGGTGAATATACGACTTAGAAGTTTCTATCCACGTTTGATAACTCTACTAAGCTTTCGCAGAACTCCATTCTCATGAGTTTATCTTCATCATTTCCTGCTGCAAGCTATACTTGAAAGACTTGAACACTGGAGTTTGTCGCTTCAAAATTCGATGGATTCTGTGAGATATTTCTAAACTGCACCCAATTTGTCTCACACTTTTATTCTTATCTTCAACAACATTAAGTAACACATCCAAATCTCTGTCACTTTGCCCAGAGGTTTAATATCTTGACAATTACAGGCTTATTAACGTTACCGGTAGATTTGAATAAGTTGATAATTTTTGAAATTGTTTCTGCATTAATTTGCAGTACAAATCCCTGATATTTCTAAGTGAATTGCCAGTAATGCCATTCAATAAATTTACTTTTCTTCAATGGTGTAATAATTCATTTTTAAACAAATTTTCTTTAAAGTAATAATCTGTCCCAAATAAAGTTTCAATGATGAATGAATTGTATTTGAACAATGAATGATTTACAATGACAATTAATAATTATTGTTAGCATTGTCTGTCTCAAAGCAACCTTGACCAGTTATGAAAAAGCCTTAAGTTTTTCCTAAATTTCGAAACGATGAACCATGAAATGTCAATTGTAACATAAGAAGCAGCCTTTTTCCTTAAGTTTTACATTTGACATTTACTGTAAAATAATTAGGATATTACAATGTTTATTTAACATGAAATTTATGTCCAGAAATTAAGAGAACAGTATATATATATATATATATAATATATATATATATATATATATATATATATATATATATATATATATATATATATATCTTTTTCGTGGTTGCGCAGAAGTTCATTGCACATGTTGCGCCGTAACTTCCTACGCAGGTGTATTGCGCTTGAGTTCTTCGCGCATTATTGGAATCCATACGGGTTTCATTTCCACACTAGCTTGGCTTATTGGATTTTCTGCTAGTGCGATGTATGTGGCTTCTTTGAGCTTCCGATCCGCGTATTACCTTTGTATCAATCATACTTTTACATTCATCTCTTTGCCGTGTAGACATATGCTCATTTTTGTGCTTAAACCACCTATTAGACGCAACAAACAGGATGCTCTCCACCCAGACGTTCACCAGGCGTTCACCATGCTCATTAACTTTTTGGTCTCTGAACTTTCCTAGAACGCATTCAGTATGTTTTCTTTGTACACCCACCTATCCGTTCATATCTCACAATATCATCACTCTTTCGTTTGGCTTACATACGTTCAACACGTTCTCTACATCATTCCAGAAGTTCTCACACTCTTGGTCTCTTTCCATTCACCGGTGCATAGCATACAATAAAAAAATTATTCGAAACTCCACTTTCATTCTAACCCACATTACCCGGGAGATACCAATTCGTATTGTTTAACACATATTTTCACTGTTTCACTTACGATCACCCCAACTCCTTTTGCGCCATATACTTCATTTTCACAGAATCCTTTCCTTTGCTCTTTGTCTCCAACACACACAGAATATCAAACTGCCTTTCGTACATTACGTTCGCAATTTCAAATTCTTTACCATGCATTCCACGTACTGACGCTATTCATTCCTTACACAGTCGTCAGCAACGGGGCCTGCCTGTTTCGACCTTGGCCGTCCCTTGTAGCCAGGTGGATCCGAGGCAATTGTGTTGTTCTCTTGGGTAATACAACAGAGGGCATATTGGTTACTACCTAAATCGTGCCCGGAGGATGCAGCATTTCCTACTAACGGTATCGTCCTGCTACCCGACAGTTATTTATCTACTGCCCCGACAGGCAAGGGAGTAAGAAGTGAACATGTAGACAGAGTCAAGTCGCCTAGTCTTTAATAAATTTGCTGTGAGTTATTAGGTACTCATCTGTAAAGTACAGCGTTTGTTGACGTATACGCAAAGGAACGTCGTTAGGAAATGTAAGTAACTAATTTTCCAGAATGTCTAACTTAAGTTTACTGTTTCCTCAAAGAACTGCGGTCCAATTACATAATCCCCATCTATGCCACCCGCAGATTTAAAATCATGTCGTATGAAAATGAAATGTCCCCATCTCAAATAATTTTTATTAGCGCCCATTGACCAAATATTATTTTCTGCTGAAAATCATCGTCGTTCCATTCTTGGTACAACTACATGTCGTATGGATGGATAGTATTTTCTACACTTACCTAGGCCTGGTTAGAAAAATTCATATTCTCCAAATCGATTTTGTTAAGATAAGAAGAAAAATACTAAAAACTACATAAAATACCATCATTCGTTGATATTCGCAACAATACTTAAAGAAGTAGCTACTATTGTCAAACGTTACACAGAATTTATGGTCGACTAAAAAAAATTCTTATTTAATATATGAATTTTCTGTTTTATTTATTGTTATGTACATTTAAAGTTTGTATAACAACTCCAGAACAACACCACAGTTACAGAAAAGTTAGTTTGTATTCTTTAAAACGGATTTCTTAATAATCGCAATATTTTAGTATAGGGAATGTGTTACCAAAGTAATAACATTGGGAAAGTAACTTGTGACGCTGAGATACAATATTGGGTGTTCTATTTAAAAAAGGAAAGAAGATATAAGCGTGAATATTCTGTGACGCTCTACACATAGTAAAAGGAACCAATAAATTTATCAATTCCAACAAAGCTAGGCTATATTAGAATTTTTTTTCGTGATGCAACACTGATGTCCTGTTCTTTGTATTTAACAATACAGATAGTTGACTTCATTACGATTTTTACATAAAAGAACATAACTTTGAATTGATCTGACATTATGAAAGACGTATATTTGAAAATATTTTTAAAATGTGGAGCTTTATATTCATAATTTTTACTTGTAACTTGTTAGGTATCTCCCAAGGCAACGCAGATATCGAACGTTATAACGTATGTTGATCACCTTTTCTCAATTTTTATTACACGTTTTATCAATGTTTAGTATTTATACCGGCCCTCTTTTTTGAAAGTGCACACATCGTTTTATGAATTAGCCTCACTCCTGCAAACGATATTAAATTTATCTTTTCCGTATCAAACTGTGAAAATAGATCACGTGTTTTAAAGAAATATACTGTTTTGTAATAAAATTATAACGTAATTAAAATAATTTTAATTTTATGCTTTCTTTTATGGTAAAATGGTTAAAATTTGTATAAAAAAAAACAAATTGTAAAATCCTAAAGTTGTATGAGGAAATATACATTACGTTTGGAATTCAAATTGCTATTCAGCAACTGTGACTAGTAAATCTAATAATAATGGTAATGTCTATTTGGTTTCCGTTCAATCAACACCCTTTAAGAAATTAGGAGATCTCATCGTATAGTATCTTAGAGAAACCGCATTTGGAAACTTCAGTATACAGTAGTCAAAATGAGACTAATCCATCTACCGATGGTGATTAAATACATCTTCATCAGAGGAGTTCCCAAGAAACCGCAACGTCTTTGAGTATTCATAATGTATTAAAGATACATGTTTATCAATCCGTGCGGCCGAACGGACACACATGAAAATCCCTTTTATGCTGATTTACTAATGTGATGCCTGCGGCATTATAAATACACATAAATATCAAGTTGATGGCTTTGATGGAACTTTGAAATCCATGCATAGGGAAGATGATAAAATATTAGAATAAGATAATGTTACTATAACGTTAGCTAAATCATTTTAAATTAGTTAAAGACGCATATGCAATATCTACAGTTTATCTAAGAAAACTTTGCCTCATCAACCTTATTTCCTTGTAAATATAACGCTCATTGGTTACAAATGAATTGTAGGGAAACGGAAACGATTTTACTTTAAATCTTACTAAGAATTTTAAAAATCTCTCTTCGATCTGCTGGGGTAAATGAATAAGGGTAGACGAGAGAGCAGAATGGGAAAAGTAACAATCGAAGGGGATCTTAGCAAAGTGCTGAAAGACCGCTAACTCGTCATCAAATATTTAAAATCCCTTAGGATAGTTCTCCAAATGGCTGTAGTATTGGTCATCTGGACGTATTTTATTATCTGACCACTGATTTTACTGCATTGAAATTGCTTACGATGATTTATTTCCTTCCTTTCTGGTCTATTTATATTAATATTACAAATCTGCGAGTTTCAAGCCAATTACAAGGATGCTCTTAGTAAAAATGTGGTAAAGGTTGTGTTAGGCAGGTTGCTTATTGATAGTTGAATATTAGGTTTGTCATTGACTATCTAAAAGTAAATAAACCGGAAGCTAATTGGCGGCAGTGTAGCGATGAGGCCATGAATTGGCTATTAGTGCGGGCAAACCGGCGGTAGCATCTGACCTCTGGCTTCGTTAGTTAGTCACCTCTGCCTTCTGCTCCTTCCGTGGTTTACTGCTTGTGTGCCGTGGTTTGTACAGATCTTGACTTTCTATCCCTAGTGACCCCTTGTTGTTGAATAGACTTCATCAGATCTGATTATGTTTCTAGATTTGCTCTTGGCAATATACAAATATGTGTCTTACGCATAAGACCACATACAAACATAAGGCGTTTCAACACGAAAGCGCCATGTATTTCATCACGCTTTTACCAGACTATTTTAATACGGTAATACTTGCTATAAAAGGTTGCATATTTATCTAAATTTTGTACTTATCGAAACACTTAATACTTCATATTTTATTTATTGAACTATAAAATGTTAGTATTTACAAGTAAGATTCCAAATTTTCTAATTACTTTCATAATTTTAGTTGTGTTATTGTGAAAACATGTGTACGTGTTTTAATGTTAAGCTGTATTTAAAGTTCTCCTTTACTATGCTAGAGACCATTGTCTAATCGTTAACTGTATTGGTGTAGGTATTGAAGATTTCAATTGAAAATGATATCTTATTAATATTAATTCGCCTTGTTTAGAAAGATTCCGTAGGTAAGTTTTTCATTTTTACAAAAAAAAAAGCACCTACTTTCGCGGGTTTCGAACCGGTGTCCAACACCACCAAGTTAGCTTCACGTTACCTTTGTTAGTTAATATATAATTGAACGAAAATTGACCCCCCCCCCCCCCCCTCCCGGCAATACAATAAAAAATCCCAAAAATATTTCTAAATTCGCCAAGACCTGTCGATTTTAGTTCTTGGAGGGAGCTTTTTGTACAGTCAAGCCAACTCGATATGTCCATCCTCCTAATCCCTATCAACCCCAACTTTAAAATTTCAAATGCAACTACCCCACTTGTCATGAAAAACGTATAACAAACACGGCATTTGTGTATAATTTACACGCATACGTTAGTTTATGAACGTTTCGTTTTTCGCCAATAATTCTGTCAAATCTCAACAGATTCCCAAAATCGATGGGTCTCGGCGAATTTAGATATATTTTTCGGTTTTCTGATTGTAGGGGTGGTCAATTTTTCATTGAGAAACCCTGTATATCAGAAGCAAGACATAAATATCAAATATATATATATATATATATATATATATATATATATATATATATATATATACATACATATCTTTTTAAGTAAAAAAGTGCAAGCTTAAAAATGGTTTTATGGCTTAAAATGTGAGATATTGAAAATATGGATGACAGTAACGATGAAGATTTCCTTTGACACCCCACCAGAATTCGGAGTACTGACAAATGAAGCATTTTTATATTTAATATCCTGCAAATCACGTTAACAATGATAATAAATCATAAGTAAGGATTACATTTTTTTACCGATACTTATAGCCACTTAGTAAAACCGTTTTTTAATGAACGTAGAAAAAATATTGTATTCAACTTGTTACATAAATAACTATTAACCGCAATGATAAAATAAAAAACATTTTCATACACTGAGATGACGTTAAAGTTACACTTTATCGTGTTGATGATACAATTCTGTTGTATATACTCGTTTACGTAATAGTAATTGCCTTGTAAAGAGTTATTCTTTACCCATGTAACCTGAGTTAATTATTTATTAATTAACAGTTCCCTTTTAAATATGAGATACGTGCATTAACAAATAATCTCCTCTTCCGTAAATAAAAACTGTTGAGAGATTATTTGCACGTGCCACTGTTTATCTGATACTGACGTCAGAGACGTAGCCATATCCGCGCACGTTACTATGGAATATAAACGCAGTTCATGCTCCTAAAAGAGATATTGGATCTGCGGTCACTCGACGTACTTAGCGTTTGGGAGGTAATCAGTTCGATTCTCGTTATCGCCTACCATCTATGAGGTATTTTTCAAAAAGTTTTCTTCATATACATGTAGCGGCACACCATGTGCGGCTATTTAAGTAAATGACAGTAACTTCCCTCTCAGAGCACTAACTCCGTTCTTTCCAATCCTATTCCGACGACACCCATCCTTAATCCCATCATACACAGATACTTAACGTGTGCATGTTGGAACTCCATCATTGGAAGGAGCCTGTAGAATTCAAGTAGCTGATGCTCCCCATTCGGGAGGACATGAAAGACGTTGACTTTTCCATTTTTACTTCCTAAAATTGACCTCAAAGGCTCTCCTGACCTGCTATCGTTCTGTATATGACATCACCTACACATAAGTATTGACATTATCTACACAAAAACACTCACGGGACGAATACGCCACGCTGAATCGTTTGCCCAACGTCGTTTCCTTTCACCGTTGGCAGGGTACAATTCATCCTCTATCAACTCCAACGTGCTCTAGGCGGTAACGGGTTGTTTGCTCTTGTTCGTTAGGGATTCTAATTTCAGACATACACATTTACACGGCGGCGTAGGTCTGCTAGACCTATAAAGGGTGGTCGTGTTTAAATCCAGATCCAAGTCCAGAGTCCGGTATTTATTTTCTATCACAAAATAAAAAATTACGTTACAGAAGTAAATATACCACATATTTACTTAAAGCAGTTTTTCTGTAATATTTATTTTCTATCGCCCGAATATATTAATATATTAAATCCCATTTTATATTAACCGCCGCTTATTTACTTCCAGTAATATTCCAGCTTCGAATCCCTTAAGCTTTAAATACCTACCAATCGTGTTTTAGTAGTAACAATTTAACGAAAATAAATTCTCCCGTTTTGTTTTTGTTAAAGACCCCCCTGCTTAAATATGATCAACTAAAGATTTCAAAATTTATATCTTGAACGTAAATTCATTTCTTAATAAAAACCAATTTTAACAAAACCATATAAGTCGCATTGTAATCAGCGACCGAGGTAGCATTTATCCTAAGCCAAAGAAAATGTTACCATTATTAATTGAAATTTCTTATTTATCATTATACATACTAGCTTTGCACTTGTAAGTTCTTTTCTTAAATAAACTTGACACAGATAAATTGTTGTTAGTATTTTTTTTAGTTATATTCGTTTAGTTTAAAGTGAAGGTTCCGTTAAATTATGTAGTGTAAATGCGTAGGCTAGAAAATATATTAAACCATTTTGTTGATCAGTCATTGTAAAAGGAGGCTGCAAACGCTATTGAAGAATTCACGATTAGTCAAAGATGTGGTCTTTATAATCTTTAAAACGTACATTTTGAAGTTTATAAAAAACTTGACAATCTTAAGTACATAATTATATAGGAATCAATACAACCATAGAATATTATGCACCGACTAAATGGCCAAATTCATGGATTAGCATGTCTAACTCGATGGCTAAAATGCCCCTTTATCGTCTCTCATAACTAATAATCTAATACGAATACACGGTGCAACTACTAAACTGATTTCTCTAAGATGAAACCCACATAAAAATGATCCTATTGGGTTCCTAAGCACCCTAATATCGCAAATAGATTTTTCCCAATACAATTGGTCTAAAAGTAAAGGTTTTCTATAAAATGGTGGATATATGCACATTCCTGCTTAAAAAAAAAATTTAATTAGGCCAAGTATGTCTAAGTGAAGTATTGTTTGGCGAAAAAGCTGTCTAGTTTTCAACGGTTTGACACGTTTTTGGAATTTGAGTGTTGTCAATATGATACCTCTTTCTGTATGTCCGCGCGTCTGTGTATACGTGGCTCCCTTTGTACGTGTATTTGTGTCTGTCGGTCTAAATACCGTGTGTCCTGACTTTTGTTGTTTTAGTTGTTTTTTTAAAGATATCGCTGTTATGATCAAAGATAGAAGTTTGCAGCTTTTACATCCACGTACTACTTTGTTGACCTAGATTTCATGGCAAAATCGAAAATTTAGTATCCTCTTTTGTTTTCGACTTATAGCCAAACGTCGACATTTCTACACTTTTCTGAAGATCTTATACCTCGCTTAATACTATTATACAGATATATTTTGTCCACGGTACTTATATATTGCTAAGTTCCGAATTCAGTGGCATGCTTAGAATTTTTCTATTGGATGTGGTTGAGTAATAATATAAACCTTAATGGGAATCATAGTTGACTTGGCAACCGTCAGCTGTAGCCTTTTCTTAGCTTTTCAAAGATATAAATATATACATTCTTGAAAATATGTGTTTTTAAGCAAGACGGTGCCCTAGCAGCCCATAATGCTTTGGCAGTGAAGAATTACTGGGATTATTACATTCGGTTCGGTGTTATGGCCGCCACGATCTCCAGATGTGTCAACACTGAATTTTTTCCTATGGGGTTTTCTGAAAAACATAATTTATCAAAACCGTCATAATACCGAACCGAATGTTGCAGTTGAACGATTTGGGAAAAGGTTTTATGAGTAATTCCTCACTGCCAAAGCATTAAGGGCTGGGGCACTGTCTCGTAGAAAAAAAAACATTTGGAAGATTGTTTTCAGGAATGTTTATAGTTACATTTTTGAAAAGCTGAGAAAGAACTGTTGCTGATGGTTGCCAAGCCAACGATGATTCACATTTAAAAAAATGCAAGTTTATATTATTACTCAAAAACCGCACCCCCTAGAAAAATTCTAAGCACGCCACTGAATTCGGCACTTAGCAATATATAAGTACCGTTGGCGAAATATATCAGTATAATAGTATATAACACCTTGAAAAAAGTGTAGAAATATCGACGTTTGGCTATAAGTCGAAAACACGATTTTGCCATGAAATCTAGGGCAACAAAGTAGCACGTGAATGTAAACACCGCAAATTTCTATCTTTGATAATAACAAAGATATCTTCAAAAAAACAACCAAATCGGGACACTCTAACCACAATCATCTAAAGATACGAATCGAATTTTTATAAAAGTATCTTTAGAGAAACTTCTGAAATGTCACAGTTCTATCAAATTATAAATGAAGGTACGTTATCGAAAGCGTTGCAGTGCACAATGTGAATATCTCAAAAACTGTTAACCTTAGAGCAAAACATGTAGAAACCGTTCCTACAAATAACTTCATTTTTATGGTAAAGCCTCTGTACGGTAAAAAATGAATGCTTAAATCCTATTTTACAAAAGCCCTAAAGTACATTTTGTGAATATCCGGAAAACTGTAGTAAAAATTATAGAGACGATATTACGGATAATTCAATTTGCGTCTGAGCCTGACTCTGAGCCTACGTCTGATTCTACGCTTCTGTCTCTGTTTTTGCGTATCTGCGTGTCTGCGTATCTACCTCCATGTGCGTCTTCTTGTCTGTGTATCTGCGTGGTTGCGTGTCTGTGTGCCTGCGAGCCCGGACGTCTGTTTGTGCGTGTATGCATACGCACACATTGATAACTCAATTTCATATTTAAAGTTATTTTCAAAGTATCTTGGTTCTATTAAACTTTTGGTTAAAATGTATTCATAAATAAAAGTACTTTATAAAGGGCGCTAAAGAACATTTTGTGAATATCTCTATAGCCATCAACTTTATAGAAAAAACATAACCAATCTTTATTAAGTACGATTAAAGTTTATAAAGTTTTATTAATGGACGTTTTCTGTAGGGTAATAAGTATACCCTAATTTAATTACTTGAATAATCTGTTTTCCGTATATAAAACGTTAAACTAATATGGTTATGACTTTCTTATTTGACAAACGATAAAGAAGAATCATTTTCATTGTTGTGTTTTTATGTCATCCCATTTAATAATTTAAACAGCATTTTGTATTATTCTACTTAAAAATAATTTAAAAAAACTGTATTATAAGTGTTTTGTAACTGTGGTCTTATATTCGCTGAGTTGATCGGCCTATTTGAACAGTTTTGAATTTGTAGAGCGACGTTTCGGAAACGGACTCTGCTTGCGTCATCAGGATTAGAAAGATTGATTTCCCACTTGAGTCGAATTCATTTATTATGATTTTTCCCAGAGCACTTGACTACTCTCAGATTCAAACTTTGGTACCTCGCCCTTACTAGTCTGACAGTTTTACCGCTGAGCCAGTGAGTAATCCAAGATATATATATATATATATATATATATATATATATATATATATATATACACACACACCGTGTCCAAGATAAGAATACCCACTAAGGGGATTTCGGAAACGGTAAGAGATGGAAGGTCGATTAAATGGAACAAAAGTTACGCATTTGAGAGGATGTATTTATGGTCTTTGTAGAACTCGAATATCTCTTTTAGTTTTTGAGATGTTTGAAAAAAATTGAATTTTCTGATTTTCTGACCTTACCAAGAAAAGAAGAGCACATTTTCATTGCCACTTTTCTAGCTCTACTTAATGCTGTTATTCAATTTTTGATACAACGTTCCGTTTGTTACCAACCATCATCAATTTTATTTTTTTAAATACACGAAAAAATTATTTTTGCCATATTTAAATTCTCTCCTTGAATCTCAATTCAATGATATATCACACTTTATATTTTTGATACGTTTCGGATGAGAAAATTCATATTCAATGTAAAACATCGAAAACGTACAGTTAGAACTAATACTAGAAACATTAGAAAAGCATAAAATTATTATAAAATTATGTTTTGTAATTTTAAATGATAGACAAATAAAAAACTAATTTATTTTAAAGGTTAATAAACTCACAAAAGATGTTCAAAAAGATTCCCGTTATTCTTTAAACATAAATAGCATCTTCTAACTGTAGCATCTAAAACATTCTTCAGCATTTGAGGAGTAATACTAGCAAACGCTTCGAGAACTAATCTTTGTAAAATTTTTTCGTTTTCAATATCGTTTCCATAAATGTAATTTTTAATGTATCCCCAAAGAAAAAAATCCAAAGGTGTTATATCTGGAGAACGGGCTGGCCACAGTACATTTGCATGAGTGCCAATACATCTTTCTGGAAATCCAACTGACAGGTATTCTCTGACAACTCTACAATTATGTGCTGGTGCACCGTTCTGCATAAACCAACAACCTTCAACTTCTTGGTAAGGCAAATCATTCAAAGCTATCTAATTCATTTTGGAGTAAAATTTGGTAAGGTTCAGAATTTAAGGACTCGTGGTAAATTAAAGGACCTATAATCCGAGTATCGGATATAGCAGCCCACATGTTAAATCCGAAACGGTGTTGGTGTTTGGCCGTTTTGTACAGACGTGGATTTACTCTTGCCCAATAATGAGCATTTCTACGATTAAAAATTCCATTATTATTAACCATACTTTCATCGGACCATATTACTTTATTCGGAAAATATTCACTGTCTTGAGATTGACGTGTATACCATTCGCAAAATATTCTACGTCTTTCTGGGTCACCTGTCGAAGTCCTTGGCAAATTCTAAATTTATATGGATGAACATAATGAGCTGTGGAATGGGCTATTCCAGTTGGCTCTTCAATTTTCCTAGTAGAAACCTCTGGATTTTCCGTTACAGCTAATAAAACAGTATTGGTTTTTTCTTCATTGCAAGTTTTTTTTGCGAGATTTTACAGGTTTTTTGAACGCACCATATTCTTTTAGATTAACTGCTAATGTGCGAAAAGTTCTTTTGTGAGGTTGACGCCTTTCTGGATATTTGTTTAAATACATTATTTCGGCTTCAGAACAATTACGTTGACACAAAATGTAACACGTCAGTATATCGAATTTTTCATTATTTGAAAAATGTACTCCTATCATATTGTTTTTAGGTAAACACAAAATGTAATTAACTCAAAGACCACCAAACAAACGTAATAAGGACAATCAATTATGACAGGTAGGTAATCAAAAAGCAAAGCCAACTTATTTTTATCAAATGCATCAGTACGACGGAAGATGTATTTTAACTGTTTAATTAACATTATTTTCACTAAATACATACTTGTGAATTATTTTATTCGCAACAGGCATTAGAAAATGAGAAAACATTATTTTATAATAATTTTACAGTTTTCTAATGTTTCTAGTATTAGTTTTAACTGTACGTTTTCGATGTTTTACATTGAATATGAATTTTCTCATCCGAAACGTATCAAAAATATAAAGTGTGATATATCGTTGAATTCAGAATTAAGGAGAGAATTTAAATATGGCAAAAATAATTTTTTCGTGTATTTAAAAAAATATAAAGTTGATGATGGTTGCTAACAAACGAAACGTTGTATCAAAAATTGAATAACAGCATTAAGTAGAGCTAGAAAAGTGGCAATGAAAATATGCTCTTCTTTTCTTGATAGCTCTTCAAATAAGGCCAGAAAAAAATTAAAACGAAAATCAGAAAATTATTTGGACCCATATGGGTTTAAATTCTACACTACCTTGACTTATCGGATTTTCTACCAGTGCGAGATGTTCCTGGCTTCTTTGAGTTTTCAACGAGTTGTATTCTCGTCCCTTGTCGCTATGTGTATATTGTCACATTGGTTTGGATGGTTTTCCATCCAGACATGTTCGACGATTTTTGATCTTCCTATTTAGCCTTTGCGGATGTTGTTCTTGTGTTACTGACTTCCCACCTTGAGTGATCTACTGCTCTCTCATATGTATGATCTGCTGCATTCGCATGGTAGGTTGGTGTGTAGAATTGTGCATACAACGCTTGTGTGTATAATCGTGTATACAACCTACCATTATCAATGCGGCAGATCATACATAGGAGAGAGTAGTAGACCACTCAAAGTGAACACAAGAACAATATCCGCAAAGGCGAAACCGAATGATCAAAAATCGTCGAACATGTCGGATGAAACACCACCCCATTCATTGAGACAATATACAGATAGCGGTAAAGGATGAGAATTCAACTCGACGAAAACTCAAAGAAGCCACGTACATCGCACTGGCAGAAAATCCGATAAGCCAAGCTAGTGTAGAAATGAAACCCATATGGGTCCCAATAATGCACGAAGGGATTAGGTGCAATGCACTTGCGCAATAAACTACTGCGCAACCACGAAACAGTTATATATAAAATTTATAACGGATTACTCAGTGGTTCAGCGGTAAATGTATAGTGTTGTAAGAGAAAGGTAGCAGAGTTCGAATCTGAGGGTAGTCAAGTGCTTAGGAAAAAATCACAATAAATGAATTCGACTTAGATGCAAATCAGTCCTTCTTAGGACTAATCCAGATGACGGCAGCAGAGTCCGCTTCTAAAACGTCGCGCTACAAAAGCAAAAACTGTGGAAATACGCCTATCAACTCAACTAATTAAATTATGTTATAAAAAAGGAGAAAATCTGGTGAGATTGGTTTATGCAATTGGTTTTCGCCATCAGTATATTTTTAAACCTACGCTTTTATAATTTTGAAATCGTTTAGACAAGTAGATAAGTAAGGCACAAGACTTCCCCTTTGTTCATTTAATATAAGGGAAATTATGGATAAGCTAGAAATAGCCGTCCTCTTTTCCTGTATATTTGATAACGAAACATTACACATGCCTAAGAAAGTTATATCTTGGCCACATTTTGTAGTATAGAAAGGCTAAATCAGTCCTTCTCCGGTCTAAGCCTGATGACGGCAGCAGTGTCCGCTTCTAAAACGTTGCGCTACAAAAGCAAAACTGTAGAAATAGGCCTATCAACTCAACTAATTAAATTATATAAAAAGGAGAAAATATGGTGAGATTGGTTTATGCAATATTTATTCTTTTTCACCATCAGTACAATTTTAAACCTACGCTTTTATAATTTTGAAATCGTTTAGACAAGTACATAAGTAAGGCACAAGACTTCCCTTTTGTTCATTTAATATAAGAGAAATTACGGATAAGCTAGAAATAGCCGTCCTCTTTTCCTGTATATTTCATAACGAAACATTATACATGCCTAAGAAAGTTATATCTTGGCCACATTTTGTAGTGTAGAAAGGCTAAATAATTGAAGTAACCGTATGTATTTTTAAATGTATAAATAATTACGTATAGTTAGTATAATAATAATGAACTTCGATTAAAACATTCGGTTTTAAATAATTTAAATGCCACATAACTAAGTCTAAATCTTTAATGCAATTATTTAAACGTTCTGTAATACTATACGAATGTAAGTTTGTCTCAAATAATGTAGACATGGTTACAAGGTAGACAAGGTATTTCCAGTTTATTTTTGCATTCTTAGTACACCTCCAATACATATATGAAACTGAATTCAGGTGACTGTCCTCTCAATGAAACTTCTCGAGTAGGTATCATTAAACGATAGTACTTGAGAAGAGGTAAATGAGAAGAGAGCCCAATATCTTTATCTAGCAACCGCTGCACCCACGCAATTACCGTGCTGAATTAAGCGCTGCTGCAGCCATCTACTACGAAGATGTTAATTTAAGAAGTTAATTTCGGAAACTGTCTTATCTTCAGTATTAACAACTAAAAATATCACATAATATTTTTATTCGATTGTAAAAACTTTTCTCTATTGTATAAGTATTGGACGATATAAATCCCCCTTTGCCTGTTACACATCCTGGCCCGCAGCATTGTTAATCCCATTAGTGGAGCTGAGCCAGAGACCTTTGTTCATATTCATTGTTGAAGATTTCGCGGAAACAGCAACGGTCGCGAAGCCGTGACGTCACACACCACTGAATTCATCTTGTTACCCCCTGACGTCATTCAATCACAATGCAAGTCTTCTGTTGCTACGCATTAACCCTTCAGGGTAGGTCATACATTTAATGCTATTTATCCATTTAAACAAAAGGAGGAAAATTGATTGAAGCTTGCTTTAGTAAGCACTATAGTGTTATGTATAATTTTGAAAGTGTACTATTAAACACATTTCCAATGTTTTTCAAGCTAAAGCAAAATCTAGTATAAGTTACAGTGTATAGAGTACGAAAAATATTTTTCAAGCAATTTTAAAAAAATAAAAGTACTTTTAATTGGATTTTAGCAAACGTCGAAGACTCTATATTATAATAACTAGTTTGGCGAGAGCAGTAAAAAAATATCAGTGTTAAAAAAATAAAAATTGTTCGCCCCATATTTTAGGTTGTTTTGAGTTTTGAATATCAAGCCCTAACAAATGGTGCTTCCATGTTATGTGTTTTGTAACTGTGGTTTCATATTAGTTGAGTTGATCGGCCTATTTCCACAGTTTTTGCATTTTGAGCGCTACGTTTCGGAAACGGACGCTGCTTCCGTCATCAAGCTTAGTGCTGAGGACTGTTTTCGCACTTGAGTCGAATTTATATGTTATGATTTTTTCCCAAGCAATTAACTAGTCTCAGATTCGAACTTGGTACCATTAACTTACAAGTCTGACGCCTTTACCGCTGAGCCACTGAGATTTTATTGCGCATGTTGCACCGTAACTTATTGCGCAGGTTTATTACGCTTAAGCTCTTCGCGCATTATTGGAATTCATATGGGTTTAATTTCCACATTAGCTTGGCTTATTGGTTTTTCTGCTAGTGCGATGTATGTGGCTTCTTTGAGTTTCCGGTGTGTTGTATTCTCATTCCTTGCCACTATCTGTATGTTCCGTTCCGTTCCAGACATGTTCGGCGATTCTTGATTTTTTTGCTTCGCCCTTGCGGACGTTACTCTTATGTTCTTACTTTGAGGGGTCTACTGCTCTCTCCTATGTATGCTCTGCCGCATTCGCATGGTAGGTTGTATACACAATTCTTGGGATTCTGATCTTCATTGTGCGGTTTGGTTTTGGTTAGTATTTCCTTGAGCGTTCTGGTCGATTTGAAAGCAGTGCGCATCTTGTACTTGCTGCCTATGCTTCGTATTTTGCCTGAGGTACCTTGTATGTATGGTATTATCGCTGTATATTTAGGTTCTTATTTTCCGGTTACCCTTTCTCTGTTTAAGTTAGGTATTAGAACGCGGTAGCCATTTTCTTTAAATGTTTTAGCAATATTTTCTTTTTGTTTGTTCAGGTCCTCTTCTTTGGGCATATTCTTTTCGGTCTATCGTACAAGCATTTTGCCACGCCTAACTTCATGCTTTTGTGGTGATTGGAGTTGTAGTGTAGGTACATACCCGTGTGGATATGTTTCCTGTTTAGACTTGTCGTGAAAGTGTTGTCATTCTTGTATACAAGTATAATAAGGAATGGCAGTTTTTGTTCGGACTCCAATTCCATTGTGAATTTTATGAAGGGTACGCGGCTATTTAGATGATCTAGGAATTGATTTAGCTATATACCCGTAAGTTTGTTTTACAGTATCTTGGCCAACAAAAATTCTTAATCTTCAGCTATGGCGATTTCATGCCGTACTGAAACGTTTCCTAAGTACTCAAGGCTCTAAAAATCGAATTAATATTTTGTAAACTTGCCTTGAAAACTGAATGAATTAATGATTAAAAATACTTATCGTTTAATATTAAAAATGATGTATTTATATTTTACAATTTGTAAACGTTTCGATAACAATTACAGTTATCGTCGTCAGTACGGAATTTATTAAGTTGCAAAACAACTACTATTGAATATCAATTAATTTTGGTAACGATAAATAGCTAGATCTGCAGTAGGCTAAATATTTTCAAATCGCCTTAAAAATAATATTCCAGAACACATTCTACGAACGAAGGCTAACGAAGAAAAGTAATCAAAAAACAAATTTAACAGAATTTTATCACATTATAACATCGGTACAAAGTTATAACAAAAATTTGTTTGAAAGTGAAATGTTATTATCAAGATGGTTTAGTAACATTTTATTTGTACCAAATTTTCATAAGTTGTTATAATTAGTATTACTGATTATGAACGAAAATTGTGCAAGTTTACATCTTCACATTACTTTGTAAAACTCCAGTTAAGTATTGCTGTTCACCAATACCGTGAGCAATTTGAACCTGACATTTTATTTCTAGAAACAGACGACTCCTATGGAAACTCCGACCCTTCGCCTTGCAATTTCTCCAATACAATCTTTACTTTAACTATCGCTTGTGAAAGGATTTTTTTCTTTGGACAATAAAAAATTCGATATGATTTGGTTCAATCATTCTGGTCCTAAATTTATGAATCTCTATTAGCAGCTATAGATCTCCCAATGCAGTAACTTTCGAGACTTCTTTGATTATCTTAATTGAAAACTGACTACCTTTTGTCCCAGCTTGCATCTTGAGTTATCTCAATTCTAAGAGATTGCAATGTTCATAACTTTAATTGGCTCCAATTTATATCTACCACTACTTCCGTTAGCAGAACCATTTTTATGAAACATCAGTTCTTTCCCCACTAGATTTATCTGATCATTGTCTGATCGAAATGACTTCTAATGACCCAAATTCCTTTGTTTTTCAGAAGATGGAAACTTGTGGTGTTTTACGTCAGCTAAATCTACAAGATTTCTTTGCAATCTTCCCACGGCGTTAATACTGTTTTAACTCATGGTCATGGAGTTATACATTCCAAATGAACAAAATAGTGTAAGTGATTGTCGCTCCAAACTCTGGTTCAATATGACTCGTTTTGGTGCAGTATCTTTGAAAAATAATGTTGTAACAAATAAATACATATCCAACAAAACGGTCGAGAGTGATGCAGACCACGTTGGTGTTAGAAATCTTATCATTAAAACTAAAAAGTTGTTCGAACTTGGAAAATGAAATAAACTAGCTACATGTCTTTTGGGTAGTAGTACATTTTGGTCTTTAGCAAAAACCATATTTGGAATTTCTTCATTTCCTCAAGTGACCTCTTTTGACGGATCTGCAAATGAAACCAATCTTTTTGCGGATTTATTTTCATCAAAGTCGTGTCTTAGTGATTCTAAGCTCTTCTTCATATGCTATGCTATTTCGATAAAAATTACTGTAGTCAATCACCAGTCGTAGGCTTGATTCCAATAAGGAAACTGACCCAGATGGTATCCACCTATTGCCTTAAAGAAATGTTCCTTCGAACTAGTACCAGTGCTATGTAGCAAATTAGTTAGCAAATGCTCAACTTATTCCAAAAACAGACGACTAGACTGATTCCTCTAACAATCAACCAATTACCATCACCTGCGATTTGTCTAAAGTCACGGAAAAGGCATTAATCAGCAACATCTTTCTTTCCTTGAATCTAACGAACTCCTTAGTGACCAATATAATTTTAGGCAGAGTTATTTAACAGGTGATCTTATTTCATATGTGGCCCAAATTTGAAACAATACCTTAGAAAGATTTGGAGAAACAGCTGTACTCATTTCAGATATTTGGAAGCATTTGATCAAGCTTTTCATAAGTGTTTACTCGCCAAACGGCCCTCGTTTGATTTTATTTCTAATTATTTTGATAAAAGACGAATACGTGTCGTAGTTGATAGTTCTTTTTAAAAGAAGTTGACATTAACCCGAGCGTACCATAAGGATCAGTACTAGCCCTAAACTGTTTCTAATGTACATGAAATATCTCATTTCGTTAACAACTAACCCTATCTATTGCTTTGCAAACAGTTCTATTTATTGTAGTTCATCTCACTCTACTCATGATACTAATTCGTTTCTATTCTCAAATCGAGGTATTAAAGCCAAAATGTCTAGTATCAGCTAAAAAGAATGATCATTTGCTATTGTAAGTATGATGGGTCAGAACTTAAGTTTTCAAACTCTATTACTATGTTAGGAATGATTACTCCTTCTAATCTATCATGTGTTGACCATTTTCTATCAACTTCTAAAACATCTGCTTGTAAAATAGGCACTGATCTAAGCAGTACGTACCTCCCGACAACCCTCTGCTATGTAAGGCCTAAATTCGACCTCATGTAGAATATATTTCTCACCTCTGGGTAGATGCTCCCTAATACGCTCTCGATAGAGTTGCCCGTACTCAAAGGAACGCGATTAAGCTTATAACTTTCGTACCAAACATGTGCAATCGACATTCGGTGTCTAAACTCTTCCTTCTTTTCTTTCACTTATGACCTGACAAGGCATCCGTTCATACGCATCTCTTGGCAGTTCAAAGTGTTCCTGAGTTCTAAGAATTCTAAGTTTAGCACGTTAGGCTCAACTTAGCCTTTCAGGACCACAACTATTAGCGAAAAGGTTTATACATTTTTAACTGAACATCGAATCTCTACGAAATTTATAAATCGTTGTCTGTTTTGGACAATGTTATCTACAAACCTGTTTACAAGTTCGTGATCTGTTAGTTTTTTATTGCACAAACTCACAAGTTCAACAAACTCGTTTAAAATTTATGTACCTCATCAGAAACGGCAGTTGAATTATTCCATGAAGAACCAACGATTTGTTTATTATAAACGAGAAGGTTTATTTACTTAAAAATACGAGTTATTTAAATATGTCTAAAAATGAACGCAAGAGCCTCCATAAGGTGCATTCATTTTACTTAAACTGTATACACCGCCACTGATGCATTTCGAAAGCTAAACTAGTCTTTTCTATGAGCGTGTGAAATTTATCGTTTTAAGGCGTTCATCTTGGTTCCGAACAACCAAATACTTCCCGCACTCGTTATCTATACCACTAATTCAAAAGGTATAATTTTGCGAAGATAAGCAGAATTACAGCCCGAACCCCTGGAACTGCGAATACTCGCAAAAATACTTTTTTGGGTGTGTGACACAAGAGTTTTTTTGTAATGTGACTATTGGTTCATTAAAAATTTTTTTGAAACTGTTTTTTGCCATTATATTTTAACTTATCTTGGAGGCACTGAACCTCAATCTGCCAAACAGCTCTAACATGTATGACAGCTGTTAGCAAAAATCATTGGTGCCAAATTACAAATTATAACGCTTTCCGACCTATGTTCGATAAAATACGTTTCTGGACGATTTTCAGGATTGAAAAGTTAGTATTTCCGGACAGAACCTCAAAAAACTACAGTTTGCTAGTTTTGACTTTAAAGTACATTTTATCTCTGAATTGTCTTACTATTAATATCTATTTACGTGCCATCAATAAAAGGGGATAAACGATTGACGTTCGGGCTATAGAGTTATGTCATCCAGTGGGGGTTATCTCTAGAGCAAACTCTACAATTATGGAGATTGTGCTTTAGGCAGAATGTAGCTTCATCGTTAAATTATATCATGTAACCGAATTACGGGTTTTTCTGGATCGTTTCCATCATTTTTCTTTAGCTTCATCCGACGATCGGGATTGTCAGAATATTTTCCTTTTTTACGGGCGATTTTTCCATTTTTTCGTACAAATTCGTAGGAAGATTTCAGTAGCTAGTTAAATGTTTGCGTTTGTGTATCATTGAACAAGTATATAAAAAAATGAAGAGTCAAATTTTCAAGTGAAATTTTATTGACGTATATTTTATATGTGCGGGAAACGCCAATATCGCGTCCAAAATTAAATATATTATTGATAATTTCTCTACGTATGGTAGATTTTGAAACATGGTGCCATGCCCAAACCGACGTTGTAATCGTTGCGCCAGGTTCTTATTTCTTTTCTTATTTTTTCCCCATGAGAACTTCTCTTAGAACAGCAAACCTTCAAAGAGAGTATGTGTGATATGATATGCCCCTGTATCAGTCTTGATGAGCGTCTATCTTTTTGAGCACTTGGAGGCAATGTTTTTACGCGAAAATCGCTTCAATGACCTCCATTCTAAATTGCAACATGATTTTTTTCGAGTGATTAGTATTTTTGGAATATGATGAAAGCATTCTAAAGTGATTGGTCGATAGGGCACTTTCTTGTAATATTTCTTCTGCTACCTCATGCAGTCTCATAATAAAATAGCTCTTGATCCGCCCAGCCGACGCCGCTCATTGTGCTGTTATAATCACATATCAATACAGGTTTTATGATTTCCCCACCTGTTTTTATGTTCACTGTTTGTGTGAGTGCATTGTGAATAGGGCTCTTAAGAAGATCCATGCGATGCAGAACCGTTTTGGTGGGCATGGGATAATGTTCATACTTATTCACATATGGCGTACTCTTCCCACTTCGGACTCGCATAAAACAAATTCCGAATCTGGATCGTTTCATTGGAATATATTTTTTCCAACCGAATCTGCCTTTGAATAGTAGCAAACTTTCATCGACACTACATTTTTCTGTGGAACTACGACTGAGCTGAACTTGTGCTGTAGATTTTCTATAATTTGATACAACATTTGCAGCTTGGGGCATGGATGTGTATCCTGGTTGAAGCTGGAGTTATCAGAAAAACGATAATAGTATTATCAATCTGAACCTGTCACGTGGCATAACTTTAGAAAAAATTGTAGCGCGAATTGATTCGCGTTTGGACCAGTACCATTCTTGTTCCGGTAAATTGATTACATCTTGTAATAACAAAATATCTATGACACTTTTCATCTCATCGTCACTAACATCTATCCATTTCTTTTTATTTTATTTTTATTCGTAATTATCTTTTCGTTTTCCTGGTTTGCATACTTGTTAGTTTCTGTTACTAGGATATGAATCAATGCATCATCTAAAAATACTTAGAAATAGTCAAGAAGTGAAGCATTCACATATATTGTTGCTTTTACACTCGGAGTTGGGTGATAGAAAATGCTAGCGGAGAAGCCGCCGTATTATTCATATCAACTTCATTTCACACACGACAACTTGCTAGATCCACGTCGTCCTCGGATTCCTCATCACTTTCGCTGAAGTTCTCTTCAGCACTAGAATCGCTTCCCAAATTTATAAATTGATGGATATCCGACTCATCAAAATATATTACGCGTGTCAATATATGGACAATGAATGTATGGTCGCAACAACTGAATGGATAGACTGCTGATGCACAACTGAATGAAATTATGCAAAGCGACGCGACTTCGAGCCATTATTTGTCTGCTCTGGAGAAAAACTGGTAGAGACCAGTGTGACCGCTTCACACATTTGACTTGTGAACGTGAAAATACTGATCGACTGTGTTGACAGGGAAATAGCGTCTCGCCGAAAACATTATCCGGAAATCTTATGGAACGCTATAATAGCGTACCCCGCAATTTCACATAGAAGGAGCTAAACGCGTACGTGTCCGTCGACCGCGATTGGGGAGTTAAAATATTTTTTACAAATTTCTGACTTATTTAGTATTAGTGGCTGAATCATTCATACTCACTCTTGGAGTATTTAATTTATTCTTACCTTAGGTAGCAGTTCTGGGGTGTTCGCTTCTCTGAGAAAGTTTTATTGCACCTGTTTCCTTCTAACGGCGGCAAATTCTTCACATTGTTGACTTCGTAACTTCTATTGAAGAGACGAAAAACCAAAATATTAATCTGTTATTTTTCTGAGGAAAGTACAACCGCCATTTTAAACTGAATCATTTCTACAGAAGTTATTTTGTCCAATACCGTAAATTAATATAGTAATAATTAGTTGACATCGATCGGCGTATTTATAAGTGGTAAAAATTTACTTTTAATCACCATAATACAAGCAGAATTCAAAACACCGAATTAAAAAAAAATCAGAACGGATTAAAGATTAATCAATTAATGGAAATCAAAAGATCTGCAACAAAAACGCTGGCTATGAATTACAAAATTGTTGTAGCCTTTACAGAAGAGTTCGGAAAATAGAAACGTTGCCGATGTTATTTTCGTATGCGCACCTGAAAATTCACTCCAGTAAATTCGCCCCCAGAAAACTCGCCCCTGAAAACTCGCCCCGGAATATTCTCTCCCAGAAAGTTCCCTATGAGTTACCACAAAGGTGTCTAGACATTTCATTATGACAAACTTAAATATTGACAACTTTAAACTACTTCATCTTTGACATTTTACTTTACATATTTAATGACATTTTAACCATGACATACTCAATTTAATTGAAGAGCTTGCCGAAAAGTTAGACCCTTTACGTCGTCAAAAGTGAGAAAGTACATTCAAACACAAATCAATACGTGTTTTCAACAAGACGTCTGTTCGCAGATTTTAACATTATTAAACTATAATACTGAATAAAAACTTAAAGGCACTATTTCTGGGATTAGTTGAATAAGTGATGTGTGAATCCAATTGATGCTTTGCTGCTATTGATGTTGAAATAATTGTAACCATAACATTTGATCTCCAATGACAGTTTTGTTTCCTCTAATGGGAATATCACAGTAATTAATAAAGACAGTATAGGACATACCAAAAATGAAAGGCGTCGTGGTGATTTTGTACCTATATAGTAAAGAGAGTGTCTTATGTGTGAATATGTGTCGTACCAAAGACAGGAAGTGATGAAAAACTTATTGTTTTGGTTATTACTGTTAACAAACGCTTAGTATCATGATCTTCTTACTAGTTATATTGAAATAATATAAGTGTATAATGTGATAAATGTTGTTACGGATGCAGAGTTAGACGATCGAAACGTAGTCGAACGAATTTAACGTACAAGCAACGATACTTCACATAACTATGAGTTATGTGTCCTATTTTTCAGACGACTGCATATAATCAAAAATAGAACCATAAAGTTGTAAATAAACATTAACTTGATATTATGCACCACATCCACGTAGTTACATTACTCGGTGGTGCTTCGTGCCGTCCAAAATTGCAAGTGCATAAGTTAAGGTCCAAATGTATTTGTATTTCAAGCTTATTTGGTTGCGCCGTTTCACAATTTCCCTTAGGGTAGAATTTTTCCGAATTCCAATCTTTTTGGACGAGTTTCCTGCGAAGCGAATATTTTGGGGAGAGCAAATTTTCTTTGGGGGCGAGTTTTCATGGGCGCAAATATTCCGGGGGCAAACTTACCAGGAGTGAATATTCTGGGGGCAAATATTCCGGGGGTGAATCTATCTGGGGGCCAATTTCCTTGGGGATGAATACTCCGGGAGTGAGGTTTCTGAGGATTAAGCATTAAAGTTTCACTTGTCAAAGTAACAGTGCAGTTTGAGAAGCGAAGTTTTTTCTACGTGGATTCATATAGAAGGAGCTTTTATGAAGTTTGGTTTCAAGACTAGGCGTCCTGACTAACTTAAAAATAAATTGTATGTAATTTAAAATAATATTTTAATTTAACAAATGTGAAATAAATAAAATGTTATGAACTAAATCATCAAATTCTAAAAACTAGATACCAAATGTTTCCAACAAAATAATCTTATCGCTTCGGTGATTGTCACACCGGACCGTGTTCAAGATACAACTAAAATGCGTCCTGCGTAAAAATAAATTTTAGTGTTTTTACATTTATTTTAATTACAATTAACTTATTTTGCCAGTATTCATAGTATATTATTAATTGTTATAACACTTATAACAGGTTTTTCTTTGCAGTTTTAATTTTTCAGTGTCACAGGCGATAAGGATTTTAAACCAAAAGTATTTTCTCACATGAATGAAAATCCTAAAGTTCACATGATATAATAAATATTTAGTTGGTTTAACAAATTTCGGATGTTAGCTTTTCTAACGATTGTAGAAAAAACTTTGATCCTAACTCATGCGGAAAGGCATATTCCCACAGTAGACTGCTTACGGCATGTGGAAAAGTAAGTCTTTCCAAACTTGCTACTATAACAAGTATAGATTTTTCACTTAGGTATGAAAAGTAATTTTTTTTCCAAATGCTTGTACTTTTTAGTGTTGCATATTCAAGAAAACTACACAATTAACCATGCGTTGCCATATCTAATTTCTGTTATTATTAAGACAATTGTTTTTTACAAACCCTTAGTCTCGAGTCGTCGTCCATAGTTTAGTAATATGTATCTGATACAACTTTAATCGTTATTCCCGTACACTTTTGTAAAATTTAAGCGAACAATTGGGAAACACGTTAGATACACATCCTATAAAATAAGGTTAAGGGAATATCAAAAATAACATTTTATGGAAATTTTAATGTATTATTAATAGAAAAGTTTAAAAAGGTATGGTGTTTATCATGTAGAATTTTCATGTATAAATTTTGGGTTCGCCACTCATTTACATGCATTATTCAACATTATACGCATTAGAGTTACTTAACTTGAAAGTAGAAACACAACAAGAATAATATTTTACAAGTAGATACAAATTGCTAACTTTCTCAAAGCGCGTTGCGCTATATAAAAGCATAGTATGGTTAACAAAGGAAACGTTTTATTTTTTTATACTGTATTCTGCCTTATAGTAAAGGAGTATTGTTTTAATCTTATTTGTACAGAAAGTCATATTTTTTTCTTTTAAATTTTATCTAAGGAAAGGCATTGGGTTATTTATCATTATTAACATCTTATTTTTTACATTTTATTTTAAAACGTTTCTTAAAAGGTACAATAGAGTCAATTTTTTTGGCACCTTAGGTTGAGGATTATAACTCTGGGTTATTACCTTGAACGAATCGTATAGGCTTATTTTACTGTCTATTTGTTTGGTTCTAGATTATTTGAGAAAATTTTAGGCATTCTTACAAATGTTTAAGACTGGAATAAGTGGAATACATGATCTTTTTTGACCTTAAATGTTTGCATAATGATAAAACCTGGAATTCTTTGTAAGGTGTTTCTATTCTGTGGCCATTCGCTTCTTAGAGCTTTTGCCTTACATTATCCAAATAAAAAATGTACAAGCACTCAGACAAATCTGGTCTAAATCGGATGGTTTGACTAAAACAGGAACTGTAATTATGCGCTAGGCTTAACGTTCTGCATGTGCTTCTGTTATTTAAACAAATTTTTCATGGTATTCTTTACATGTATGCTAGGATTTCACAAAGGATATGTATTTGGGAATTCTACCATTTTCTTCGAAAATATATGGCAGCCATTATAAAACTTTATTTCTTAGTACTCAAAGGTTGGAAAATACAAAATTTTATTTCAACCAATTTTTATGAAGTTCGTATAAATTGAATAGACTTATCGGCGAAGTCTATGCAAAAGTCGTATCAACAGAACGGTGCAGCTGCGCCTACTACACTACTATGGTATATAATTAAGTCTTATGTATAAAACTGAAATTGTGTACACGCATGTCAAAACTTTATTTGATATACATAAGAAAATAGGAAAAGACGTTGAACATACTAAAATAAACGAACAACATGTAACATTATTCAACTGATCGTTAATTAAAATAAATGAAATAATGAATCGTGTTTTATATTTACTTTTTAATCCTTTTTGCTCATACCTCATCATACCTAGCAAATTTAAGCATTTGTCGTAACATGTGAGGAGTTTTTGTATCCCAGCTTTGATATTCCTCCGCCGCCAGTGTATTGCCTTCAGCTATTCATCACTTTCAAATTTCTTTCCTGGCAAAAAATCCTTGGGTTTTGTAAACAAATAGAAATCTGAAGGAGCCAAGTCTGAACAATAGGATGGGTGGTTGAAAGTTTCCAATTTGAATTGTTGCACAAGTTGTTGTGTTGTGTCAGCCGTATGAGGCCTGGCATTATTATGGAGGAAAATGATGCCACTAGACAACATACCTCAGCGTCGATTTTGAATCACCCCCCGTAATTTCTTCAATGTCACACAATGTGGATTGGCATTGATTGTGTCTCCGCGGGTCACGAAGTCAATAAGCTGTACACCTCGCCGATCCCAAGCTAAAATTACGACACCAGCGCCGAATAGGTGACTCATCCATAACATTGTCTCCATACACATCCTTCAATTGCCCATGCATATTGCAAGGTCGCATATTTCTTGCTTGAGAGAAACTTAATCACAGCTCTAGCTTCACAATTGGCGGCGTTCTCTATTTTCTTGAACATTATAAACACTCACAGACACGACACAGATAATACCAGCGAGATGTAACGTTGCACACATACAGCTCAAACACAACTGAACGGCGACTACTCTATTCGCCAGCGCTCCGCACTCTGAAAACGGATGCTAATTTCCGGATGACCCTCATGTATATATATATATATATATATATATATATATATATATATATATATATATATTGAACAAAGTTCATTGAATATACGAATTGCATGTAAATTAAAATTTAAAAATACATACAGAAAAATAATTCCTCGAGTGGGATTCGAACCCACAATCTATTCTTTGCTAGAGTACTGCGTTACCAACTACGCTAACGAGGGAGCGAATCTCACTGGATTTAAGCTTAATTTGTATGTATTTTGTATATTAGTACTGATCTACACTAACTTTATTTATTAATGATCACAGTCAACTTTCGTACTTATGTCATGGGAGCCCGCAATTCGCTAGGTTTCACACATGACATGTACATGACTGATTTTAAATTTATTTGCGAAAGCAACACTCAAAGAAAACTATAGAAGGAATTATTTGTTAAACAAAGTTTATTGAATATACAAATTGCATGTAAATTAAAATTTAAAAATACATACAGTTCGAATCCCACTCGAGGAATTCTTTTTCTGTATGCATTTTTAAATTTTAATTTACATGCAATTTGTATATTCAATGAACAGTGTTCAAAAAATAATTCCTTCTATAGTTTTCTATGAGTGTTGCTTTCGCAAATAAATTTAAAATCAGTCATGTACATGTCATGTGTGAAACCTAGCAAATTGCGGGCTCTCACGATGTAAGTAAAAAAAGTTGAATGTGATGATTAATAAATAGAGTTAGTGTTCATCAGTACTAATATAAAAAAAATGCATACAAATTAAGTTTAAATCGAGTGAGATTCGCTCCCTCGGTAGCGTAGTTGGTAACGCAGTTCTCTAGCAAAGAACAGATCGTGGGTTCCAATTCCACTCGAGGAATTCTTTTCCTGTATGTACTTTTAAATTTTAATTTACATGCAATTTGTATACTCAATGAACTGTATTCAAAAAATAATTCCTTCTATAGTTTTCTATGTGTTGCTTTCGCAAATAAATTTAAAATCTGTAATGTGCTTGTCGTGTGTAAACCTAGTGAATTGCGGGCTCTCATGACATAAGTAAAAAAAGTTGACTGTGATCATTAATAAATAAAGTTAGTATACATCAATACTAATATTAAAAAAAAATGCATACAAATTAAGTTTAAATCGAATGAGATTCGCTCCCTCGGTAGCGTGTTGGTAACGCAGTTCTCTAGCAAAGAACTGATCGTGGGTTCGAATCCCACTCGATGAATTCTTTTTCTGTATGTATTTTTAAATTTTAATTTACATGCAATTTGTATATATATATATATTATATATATATATATATATATATATATATATATATATACATGTATATATATGTAGTATATATATATATATATATATATATATATATATGCACAGGTGTCTAAGATCTATAGGCTACTATTTTCTATGTCTCCATGACTCTAAAAGAGATAGAAACAATCTAGAACGTTGGGACTACTTACATAAATTAATGACGTGAACCTACATGAAATTTCCTATGTCCACGTTCTATGGGTAACGCTGTTATTATAAAAGCTAGAGAATCGGTTAAACTAACAAAGTTGGGCAGAATTAAAAGGGGAATCTAATACCGATGTGAAAATGTAACAATTTTGTCAGCCTACTGAGATATTCGAAAAACACCAAAAATCGTCCATATTTTCAATCGCTCATTATTCATGTAATATTTAAAATAATAAAAGTTTCAAACACGCATTTCATAGATACTTTTAAGCTAAATATGACAAACTGGTCGAATTAATACGTTTTGAGCTACGGCCTTAACTGACTTTTTTTATAAACGACAGTCATAGATGGTTATGGACCCATTCAATTAACTATGTTGTTCTGATTTCAGTAATGTGTGGTTTGCCATATCTTTCTTTATCTCACAATTTATAAAAAATTCTAATTTTTATGTATTAGCCAAAATAGCATGTGCTATGAAACTGAAACGAAAATTATACTACCACTTATTCTAAGATTAAGTGTCAAAGTAGTTACTGTTTTAATATCTCGTTACTTGTGAATAGAAATATTTATATTTTTAGTTTGTCATAATAAGGCTTATGAAGGAAGGAATGATATGCTATTTTGCTATTACGTGTCGAACAGAAATGTTAATGCTACGTCTGAATTATACTATCGAACGTACATGGAAAGGAAACAACCAGGTGTAAGATTATTTTCTAAACTGAAATCAAACTTAAAAAATTTGGTGCTTCTACTAAGCCTCAAAATGTGCAAAATAAAGTCAGTGTGGAAACAGAAGAACGTGTTTTAGCATATATTAAATTTAAACCAACTACATCTCTTCGTGAAATTGCATATGAGTGCAACACTTCTAAAGATGAAACTCATATTGTATTAAAACAAAATCATTTTAAACCATACCATCCGCATGTGAGAAATACTTTGTATCCTACGTATTACCAAAAGAGATTATTACATTTTGCTAGATGATTTATTAGCGAAAATTTAACTGACGATAATTTCGCGAATATTCTATTTACGGATGAGAAAAAATTTAGTAACAACGGGATTTTTAATAGAAGAAACAACATTCAATGGGCCCAAGAAAATCCACACATTACTATTGAGGGACGAGATCAACATGTTTTTTCAGTTAATGTTTGGTGCGGTATTCTCGATACCAAAACTCTTGGACCATATTGTTATGAACAGAATCTAAATTTTTCAAGATTCCTATCCTTTTTACAAAACGAATTAGAAGAAATTTTGGATGACCTTCCATTGAATTTCATTCGAAATCTGAGTTACTTTCTACACGACGGTGCACCAGCGCACAACGCACTAATTGTGTCAAACTATTTGCAAGAACGTTTAAATAATTGGATAGGGAATCGGGGTCCTATTATTTGGCCGCCACGGTCTCCCGAGTTAAGTCATCTGGACTTCTTTTATGGGGATTAATTAAGGACAAAGTGCACAAAGAAAAACCTTCGGATTTGAAAAATAAAGTAAAAATTACTATCCAACAAATTCGACCCAGAACTTTATTAAAAGTGCAAGAGAGATGTTAAGACATTGTCAGATGTGATTGTTACACGGATGCACTTCTCGGTAAACCTTGCACAGCACTTCCTTAGAACGTAACACACAACGATAGGTAAAAGTTTATAATTGTTAATAACTCAAAGAAATAGTTAAACACAATATATTAAATAAAGGCCAGGTACAATACGTAATGTGAAAATTAGTTAGCAACGAATGACGTGACCTGCGCAGGTTCGCGCACCAGGTTACGTAAAAGGGTGCAAACAGTAATATAAATAAACCAGGAGTCTATGTCGACGAGTCCGTCGTATCAATACACAAAATTTTTATGAAGTGTCTAAGTCACAACTACTGACACGCGCATGTAAAAATGTATAGTGAAATAACATATACTCGCTCGTAGTTGTAATAATAATTACAGGGGGTACGTAAATTGCGCCTGAGCCTCAATCTGCCTACTCAAACAGCGGATACTGGTAACGATGGCACTTGGGGCAAACCGCCTGTCTCAGCGGCCTGCTAGGTATAAAGTAAGACTTGTACACACCAAGAAAGTATTGGATCTCAAGCTAGACCGCCAGTCTCAACAGCCTGTATAGTAGTGGTAGACTTCTACAACTCGACATCGTCGTACAAAACAATGCTGGACATTTTGATTATCATAATATTTTTTATATGTTTTCTGATATAGCATGGTCTATTTTAATTCGTTAATAGTACAAATTGATTTTGATACTATTAAAATTATTTGAAATTGGTTTTTTTCAATTTATTGGTTGGATACTTTTTGCTTAATATACACATAAAAATTATGATTTTTTATAAATTGTGAGATAAAGAGAGATAAAAATAATGACAAACCGTACATTTTTTAAAACAGAAAAAAATATTTAATTCTATGAGTCCATAGCCATATATATATATATATATATATATATATATATATATATATATATATATATATATAGCCCCGCTTTCTTATTCCTCTCGAAGTTTCGATATTCGGAAGATAATAATAATGGGTTTAGGAAATTGTTTCTTTATATAGGTGTATAATTGCTATTATTCACTACTACCATGTAACATACATCATTAGTAGACTTGCGTTTAAATCAAGAAATCGATTTACTCTCCATAAAAAACAATTCCATTATTATTGTGACGTAGTATTGAAATATCGACAGTCTGAAATGTTAAAAATTAATAAATATTTGCAGGATTATGGTAGTAATCAATAAAATAATTATATAAACCATGGTAAAGCATATTTTCTTTTTCCTCGCTTTCTTATTTCTCTAGAAACTTCGACAATAATTCTCGGTTTATAAATTTGTTTTCTCCACCTGGATGTAGCTACTATTATTAACCACTATCTTTCAAAACGTATCATTAGCAGACTTACTTTTGAAGCAAGAAATCGATTTTCTCTCCCTAGATTGTTAATTAAACCTTCTCCAACTAGTAGATAATTCCATTGCTATTGTAACGTAATATTGAAATTTCAACAATCTGAAATGACAGAAATTAGTAACTATTCCAGAAACTGTGCTGGTAGTAAATTATATAAACCAGGGTAGAGAATGTTCTTTGCCTCTTTTTCTAATTTCTCTTGTGTATTGAAATATCAAAAGTCTTCGTCAGGAGTCTTTGTCCTCTTCAGCGCGTGGAATGCACGCTTGCTGGGTTGCGTTATGTTGATGTTATGTCTGTTGATATCGTGTTGTGTAATTTGTTGGTTTCCAAAAGCAAAAAGGTCGCCATGTGGGTTTTGTATTTCTTGGAGTGGGTACTGTGTGGACTGTCCCGTTGTTTCTTGAAAAAGAAAACCGTATAAGTTCAGTCGCCACAATTTCCTGCACGATAGTGGGGTTATTATTTTGCAGCAGTAGAATGGAATTTCTGTACCTTGAGGCGGTATAGAACAAATAAGAGATAGGATTAGAGGATTAGGACAGGAATTAATTACAGAAATTTGATAATGGTATACTTATCCATGGCATCCCTTATCGTCGACGTTTTGGTAGTACCCCAAAAAGGGCACACACCTCCTGATCGTACGTGAGGATCACACCCCACAGGTCAGTCGCAGTTTGCGCCTTAGCCAATGCCTCCACCACATTGCGGAGATCACAGTTAGGGCCTTCACCCAATCTAAGCCTTCAAGGAAGCCCAGAATGGCGTCGAATCTTAAAGCGGATGGAGCGGGCGTTTCATCGACTGCGGCTCTAGCCGCATTCGGTACTTTCGCCTTCTCACTGCCGCTTGCCGGCGCTATGGCGTAATTTACGGCGGTATCCTTTTCTGTCGCTCTAAGCGTGGTGCATCGGTCTGCTTCTGTTAGGGCTATGGGACACGTGGAAACTTCGAGCACCCTCAGAATCTGGCCAGGTGACGACCATCGCAGCTCACGCATTTAGCCCAGTCGGTATGGGATTTAATGCATTCGTCGGAGTGGTGATTTCCTGCGCGCTCAGAACCGTGTGCTGCTCTACGGGAACGCTGTGAATGACGGAATCCGTGGCACCGGTGACACTGTTCAATGCCGGATTTCCGCCTCAAGTCTTCCATGGAGATACGAAGCCGAACCACGTACTCCACCTGCCGAATCCTCGCTAGGTCCACTTTTGTTGGGATCGTCACCAGCAGAAGCGGAATCGGTCGTCCTTGTTTGTTCATCCTGAAACAAAAAATAGGATTAGTGTCGCGTTTGCGTAGTTCGGAGCAAACGTGGCCCTTGGAAATTTCTACAGTCACTCCCCGTAGAACCACCTTGAACGTACGCTCACTCGTTGGCTGATAGGTATGGAATCGAATACCATGCCTATCCATATACTGCATCAGCCTGTCACGGTACTTGGCTGTGGTAGACTGCATCCCTCGTCGGTCCAATTTTCGAGAGAAGGTGACCCAGTTCTCAGTTTGACGAATGATTACTAGAGGCACCTTGTCCCTGGTAAGGGTTTCCGACAAGGGCACGGAAAGCGTTGGCGGCTGGTGTGGGCGTGTTAGGGCAGTCAATCGATGTTTTCTTCGGCTTCTTCTTCTGCGTCACGTAGTGGTCGGGGCTGGTGGATAGAGGACAAGCACCATGCGCAACGGTGTAGGTGGAGACTGCGGCAGCGTCAGTAGTCCTCGATGGGTCTGCTGGCTGAACCTCGCCTAGCGGGGTGATCTTGCCACGTATCTAACCATCAGATGGCATAAAAAGAATGAGTGAGCTCGACTAAACTCAGGCGTACGGTCGGAAGACCGCAGAGCACTCGGATGCGTGATTGTTTTGGAGGTGTAGCTTAAATTGATAGTAGTCTGGTTAGATAGGAACCGGATATGAGTAGGCGCCACAGGCTTTAATAAGGAAGTACTCAACTAGTGTTGAAAGGAGAGTAAACCCTGTAAAGCCTGAAACAGGATTTACCAAAAAAAGAAAAAGAAAGAAATAAGAATGAAAGAAGGAAGTAGAAATGAGTCGACAAATCCCCCAATAAAGTAATTTTTATTGTCGGTATTTTGACAAAAGAATAAAATAAATAAATAAATAAATAAATATATATATATATATATATATATATATATATATATATATATATATATATATATATTAACAGTCCACCAAAACCCACGATGGCAAGCACTGAGCCTCAGCTTATGCCCACCACAAATTATAATTTAAATTTCAATCAAAATAAAAATAAAAGTAAAATTATTATATGCCCCCTTCCGGCCGTTGTAAGATCTTACTATTCGTACTCGGAATTGGCTAATTTCACACATAATCCCATTGGGATGTTCAGTAAAGAAAAAAATAATAAAGAATTTAATTAAGGAACGTGCTTACCTTACGCTTCACACTGTATACAATAAATAGAAAAGCTTGTTCGGTCCACAGTAAATAACTACAATAATCAACAAAGTAGTCAAGAAATTTATAGGAAGTAAATTGGCCCGAACAACCTTGTCCACAAGAAAAGTAATGTACATAGCACATAAAAATTATGACATAAAAATTACAAATTTATACAAAATTAAATGTTTAACATTTGCAGTAATTCACAGAATACAGATACTCGTTACACCCGGTATATTGCAATTAAAGTAGGAGTTAAATCGTTGGTTGAATGTAGCCACAGAAGCTAGAATTAATTAGTCAAAATGGAAGCTAAAACTGTTTAGGTGTGGTATCTATTTTAATGATTCAAGTAAAGTTTTAATTATGATTGAGTACAAAAATATTCAAAACTGAATTAGTGAATATATATACCGTTTTAGATAAAAGGAATTTTGTGAAAGTGAACTGCTGGAAGTACCATAAATATATAAATGTAAATAAGAGGTAACAATTTTCGATTATTTGATTACAAAAATAATATCAATCCATTTATTTTCATTATAGGAATTCACTAAGAACCTCCTCGGTGTAATTGAAATTTGGAAACACAATCATTTAACCAGGTGATAAAGAAAGAAAAAAAATCTGACCTTTATTGTTGAATCTATTACTTATTTGATTTTGCAAATTTCGGGTACCATTCCAATGATCTAGAAGCCTTCACGCATATGGTCATGAATGTCAGCAAGAATCTTATGCCTTTCAGCGGTAACCATATATTTTGGATGTAACGAAACAGTAAAATGTGAGCAGAAATATAGGTAGTAGAGAGATGCTCATACGTAGGTTGTACAGAGATGTTCGTACGTAGGTAGTACAGAGATACTAAACACAGGTAGCACGAAGATGCTAAAGGCAGGTAGCACGGAGATGCTAAAAGAAAATAGTATGGAGATGCTAAAAGAAGGTAGTACCGAGAGGCTAAAAGAAGGTAGTACGGAGATACTCTTACAGGTGACAAACGAGCAGATAGTGAACATTCAACGTAATTTCGACTGAAGTGTCTGTATATGCATAGAATTAGTATTGAATGCTTTTATATTCGAAAACCGAAGATGTGGACGAATGAATAATTTTAATATTATCCGCCTTTTAAAAGCGTTAGTAATACTGGTACTTAACCAAGTATTGCTTTAAGTGAGAATTTTCCAAAAAAAATTATGCTTCAGCATCCAGAACCAGAAATGAAAAATTCTATAGAAACTCAACATCCACCATCAATGGCGTTCTTAACAGGAAGAAAGAAAAATTGGCCAACACCTTAAAAATCAATTTTACAAACTTGAGAAAATTTTTGTTTAATCATTGTTGCCAAAAGCTAAATTGTGTAAAAAATATTTATTTATTATATGTATTTGTATTATTTGACCTTAAAAAGATCCCAGGTTTTTATTTAACTGCTTTATATTAAATGATCCGAAATCTCAGGGATGTCGCTGAAGGTATCAAATTTGACTTATATTTGAACTAAGTAAAAGATGTGTTTATTTCTAATTACCTGCGTTCACTTGTTGCCTGACTGTAGTACAATCACTAATCCAGCCACTTGATACCTGTGTTACCAGGCCTAAACCTTTAACCAGAGCACCAGCCCTTGACTACTCGTACTAACTCTGCCGGTGATAATAGTGAACGTCTTAACGAGTATCCTAACATTGCATTGGACATGTAACCAATGGAATAGCTTATTTCTCTTTACTATGACGTATTTAGCTTTGGATCTCCCGCTTTAAACTGATGTATTTCCGACATTTTTTAAAGCATCAAAGACAGCGTTCATTTATTCAGGTACCACTGAGTGTGTACCCGCTGGCGGCTACATCTGTACCTGCTGCCAATCATCCAAACACCTGCAATGTATAATTACTGCCCTTGTATAATTGTGTGCATACCGGTTTGTAAAATCAGTGATTAAAATATCCCCATAGTTTTCTCAACACTTTATTAGTTGTCATTAATTAATCGAAAAAATCATAATGGTGGTGTACCTCTTAACAGGTAATTTTTTCACGTAACCGAAATTAGTATATTCGAATATTATTAATTGCTTATTTTTTTCTCCAAATAGATATTCGTATATGTCGATATTTATAGTTATTTACACTGTAATGAATTATAGACAATTGAATGACATTAATAATTTAAAAGGCAGTTAATCTCTTAATAGATAATTCTTAAAATAGATATTCGTTTCGTTGTCCTCTACCGTATGATTTTATTGTACTTTCTTTTATACTATTGATTAATCGATTAGGGAAATTTTACTTTAACTTTTTTATTACTCATTGAATTTTTTTTAAATAATTTTTTGGCATCCGTATATTTTCTGTTTGTTTACAAAGCGTTTTCAGATATGTGACTATACAGGGTGTGGCGCGAAGAGTTTTGATTAAAAGTAATGGCAGATACAGTTATGTTAAAAATCTGAAATTACGAAGCCGTATGTTTTGGATGACGCTGACTTCAAATATAATATTGTCCTGAATGTGGCACTTCCGGTTACACCGGAAGTAGACGTCAACTTTGTTATTTTAAATGGAACCTAATATTTGTATTTTATTTTCGAATTCTACATGAAATTCTAGATAAAATTTGTGCACAATGCCCTTTACCAAAAATGAAGTATTTTCGAGATATTTCGATTTTTTTTTAAATTTTGAAAAAATCTTAGTCCACATTGAAAACGATATCTCCATTAATAACGAAGCTAGTGACGTGAAATTGTAACCAATAAACAACAAGCGCTTGCTCGTTAACTCTATATATCCAGCTCATTGATTTTTCATACAGGGTGTTTTAAACTTAGCCGCCAACATCCACAATTTAAATCATCAATCAATCAATCATCAATCATCAATGGCCTGAAAGGATTATTAATTGTGGATATCATTAAAAACGTTGACTAGTTATTTTGTATTAATTTAATTAGATAACTTACAAACAAAAATAACTAAATGTAATATTAAACAAATAAAGTTTTATAACAAGTGTTCAAAATTAGCACCATATACTTCTAAAATTAAAAGCAAGTGAGGCTCTCTGCATCATACCTTCCCGTAACATTTTCCACTGTATTTTTTTAATCCAATTCGTATGGTATCGGTATTTCCTATACCTAAATCCAACCACTTTTGAGATATTTCATTATCTTAGTTAAACCATAACAACACTTAATTATTTCAACATTAGTAAAGGGTAGGCCATGGCTGTCAAAGATTTGATAGTTAGAACGTTAATTGTTTATGTTGTTTTGACAGTTTTCTTTACCAGTTTGTATTTCATAGTCAATAATTGCAAATGTAGGACTTACTAATGATTTTTTAAATCTTATTATTATTTACGGCGAGTGTAATAGAATTGTTGAACTTGACTTGCCGTGTTTTTGCAGAAAGATATCCAAATCGGCCAAATGCAACTGGTGATATTGTAGGAAGATTGCTTAAAAACTGCCGTCAGTTTGGTCAATTTAAGACAAAAATTAATAAAAATAAACCACTAGTGGACAGTGACATAAACGAAATTAACGTTTTGGGTTGTTTTACGGCCTCTCCAAATGCCTCCATTAGAGATTGTGAGAGAGATCTTGCTTTGTCGACGAGAAGAATTCATCGTATTTAAAAAAAAAACACAAATGGAAACCATTTTCATATCATTTGGTGCAACACTTACAATTAGGTGATCTTCCTCGAAGGGTAGAATTCTGTGAATGGTTTTTAATGAAGACCCAAGAGGATGAAAACTTCATAAAAAAAGTTATATGGTGTGATGAAGCAAAGTTTAGCAAAAATGGATTATTTAATCGACATAATTCCAATTTTTGGTCTAATGAAAATCCACATGTTAGTAGAGAACGTTATTTCCAAGATAGTTTTAGTTTTAATATTTTTTGTGCAATAAAAGACGATAAAATTTTATAATTAATATTTTATGATGAAAATTTAAAGGGTACAAGATATTGCCACATTTTAGAAGAAGACATACGACCGGCGTTACATACTTTAAAAAATGGAGAGGCGGCTTCAGCTTGGTATCAGCAAGATAGAGCACCTCCTCGTAACTTTGGGCAAGTTGCTCAGCATCTTTACGACATGTTTGATGATAGATGGATTGCCAATCAGGGTCCGTTTCGTTGGCCAGCTCGTTCTCCTGATTTGGCTCCTCTAGATTTTGGTATTTGGGGTTACATTAAAAATCAGGTATTTTCCAAACCTGTTACGACAAAGGAAGATATGATGCAGAGAGTCTTACTTGCTTTTAATTCTCTAACACCCGACCATATTTCCAGAATTACAAGACATAACTTAATGAAAATGATTCATAAATGTTTAGAAGTAGATGGTGCTAATTTTGAACACTTATTATAAAACTTTATTTGTTTAATATTACATTTAGTTATTTTTGTTTGTAAGTTATCTAATTAAATTAATACAAAATACCTAGTCAACGTTTTTAATGATATCCACAATTAATAATCCTTTCAGGCTATTGATTACTTTTCAGAATTAATAACTTATGAGAAAATAACAAAATATCACCTTAAATAATGGAAATCATGGCCTACCCTTTACTAATGTTGAAATAATTAAGTGTTGTTATGTTTTAACTAAGATAATGAAATATCTCAAGAGTGGTTGGATTTAGGTATAGGCAATACTGATACCAACCGAATTGGCTTAAAAAAATACAGCGGAAAATATAATAAAATACAGGGTGTTCTATTTAAAGTAATCAACTTATAAATGATTTAAATTGTGGATGTTGGCGGGTAAGTTTAAAACACCCTGTATGAAATATCAATGAGATGGATATATGGAGTTAACGGGCAAGCGCTTGTTGTTTATTGGTTACAATTTCACGTCACTAGATTCGTTATTAATGGAGATATCGTTATTCAATGTGGACTAGGATTTTTTCAAAATTTTTAAAAAAATCGAAATATCTCGAAAATACTTCATTTTTGGTATAAGACATTGTGCACAAATTTTATCTAGGATTTCATGTAGAATTCGAAAATAAAATAGAAAATATTATGTTCCATTTAAAATAACAAAGTTGATGTCTACTTGCGGTATAACCGGAAGTGCCACATTCAAGACAATATTATATGTGAACTCAGCGTCATCCAAAACCTACAGCTTCATAATTTCAGATTTTTAACATAACTGTATCCGCCATTACTTTTAATCAAAACTCTTCGCGCCACACCCTGTATATTAAAGTGTAACACGGAGGACTTAAATATAATGTTTTTATAACTTAACCCACGTATATCTTCAAACACATCGCAACTAAACGTACGTCTTTTTATCATATCTTTATTTTAAATTAAAAAAATTCAACATATTCTTCCAATTGATGTAGATTGTTGTTGCAACTTTACGAGGTGACTGTTATTGTCAGGTTAAATAAATGAATTACCTTACAATTTGCGTCTAAAAAGATTTGCACAAATGGTTAACCAAACATTGCAAATTAGAACCTTTGCAATAATTAATGTACCGTTGTATTAAAAATGTTCCTTACGAGTCACTTTAAACTTATAAGTACTAGGGTTGATTATAACAAGTCTTAATTCTCCGAATTTTATAATTGTGAAATTTTTAATTTGGAAACGAATCAACTTCCATGTACAAAGATTGCACTTTTTGTGAAACCCATAAAACCCAAATACTTTAGACTAACTACTTGTTTCTTTTGGGGTGTTAATATAACTAATGTAAAAATAAACTATAACTATTTTTGGTACATAGCGTAGTCAACTAAATTCCTATTAATGATGTAATTGTACATTAAGATTTATGCAGTACTATAAAGCAGACTTAGAAATTTATAAAGTTTGATATTTTTACTCATTAAAAATATAATCAAAAATGGTGATCTACAATATTTGAGTATAATATGTAAATGGAAGTTCTAGTGAACTCATCATCTGTTAAGGTATGAAGCACGATCGGTGTATAATTAATACCCAATGATAATGCTAGAAAGCCAATACTTGGTTGGTTATCAGTTGCCAAGTGACATGATAGCTGGGTTTAACAGCAGCCAATTATAAGCATTCATTATCCATACGTGTACGATTTAATATTCCGGTACGTTGAATAATAACGCTCAAGAACTAATTAGCGGAATGATGAAATTTTTTAATTGATGTTGATTTTGAAAATGTATTTTCTTAGGATATTAGTATGTACGGATTTGTGAACGAACATAAAAAGATTGTTAGGAGGTAGTTAACAATAATCGCTACATTAATATTCAGCAGACAATCCTAACTGTTTGAATATACATACATACGAACGGACTAAAACATCAGAGGATGAGTGAGAAGCTTGCAGAAAGCGGAACAAGTAGGTATCAGAACACAAATAACCGCAGGCCTTCGTTGTTTCACTCAATAATACGTTATCGCGCTCATTCGACCTGAAGTAATGCAGTTGTGAGCATCTGTTGAGGTACAGTAGCCGAGGGCCAGCTTTGAAAGCTCACATAATAATACTAGCAAAAGTAGTAAAGGAATGGAAAGTACCCACTATAAACCAAGCAATCTAAATCCAGTCGCTTAATACTTTGATGTGTTTACCATACACAGAGCTTTCAGCTTGATTATTGTTAGAAGTAGACATATAAAAATACGGATAACACTTCCTAGTTCGTTGATAAAGACGCCAACCGAAAGACTTATTCTTTATTACCGTACATTTTCTTATTAGCTTTCGTCTAGATTGAAATAATTTAATTATTACATTATGCTAGGGTATCTCCTTTTTGAATATTTGCTATTAGGGAAAGAATGTTTATTCTAACGAACTGTAAATGAAACTTCGGATTGTGAAATTGAAGTGTAAAATAAGTAGCACATTTCGTAAATAATTACACCATTACCATATTAACTTATTCTGTGTTTTTTTAGTGCAATTTGAATTTTTGCTCGTAATTTCATAACTTTATAAACAATAACTTCGCTATATTGTCTAAATTTAATGCTGCTTGTAAAAGCTTCCCTGTATAAATTAAGTGTGAATGAAACAATTGAATTTGCAAGACCAATTTATGTAGAGAAAAATGTGACCGTGTGCAACATTAATACGACATCTAAACTTTTCTACACATACAAAACAGCCATATGTCTGTTCACATCGAGTGATTGATCTAGCATACTGATCTCATATTGAATATAATAAAATTATCTCATATAGTATAATAGTACAGCTTGAAGGAGTTGATAATGAATGGAGTTTCATGCTCAACTCGATTTTACGTAACACACCCTACAAAACAAATAAATTTTTTCGATAAATGGATATGAGTTTAGGACGATACAATGTGAATACTTGTACTTGGTTCTGTCTCAAAAAATATAGGAATTTGCTCTTCTAGATCGACATTTAGTTTAGGATGACGTCCGGCTTGATTTTTTCATGATTTTAAATTACATGTTTTGGTAATCTTTGTTCTACCTGTCTTATAGTTTTTGTATCAGGCTACCGACGATTTGATAACCTCTCCTTATATGCCCTAACCGAAATACTATTAGAACAACATATTCCTTCAATTAAATGACATAAATGATGTTACTAATAACTCCATACTGAGGGAGAAACGGATTTTTTTTACTATTAACTATAATTTACCTTATATCCCTGAATCGAATTCTAAAAGCATCCCTTGGGTACCAAATTTAGTAATTCCCAAGGCCGCCCACATGATTGACCTCAGGTTTGATCTTGAGACAGGCCTTGGGGCCTGCCATTGAAATCGCCTTTGGACCTGGCCATGGAGTTGGCCTTGGGCTAGCCAAGGTCAGAACCAAAAATCTGTTCAGCGAGAAATTTAAAATTTTTTAATAAGAGGCCGTAATGCTAACTTGTAAGCCAGGTATGAGAACTTATGTTAGGGTCAGCGCCCTGTTGTCGTGGCCTTATTGGCTGGAAATACTATTCTAATAAGGGGGACCTAATGTTAACTTGTAAGACAGGTACAAAACTTGTGTTAGCGTCTGCGTCCTCTTGTCGTGACCCCCTTGGCAGGAAATAGTATTATAATAAGGGGGCCCTATTGCTAACTTGTAAAACATGTATGGGAACCTGTGTCAGGGTCTGTGTCCTCTTGTCGTGGTCGCCTTGGCGGGAAATAATATTATAATAAGGGGGCTCTAATACTAACTAAGATCGGTATAGAAACTTGTGTTAGGGTTTCGCCCTCCTGTGGTGGCCCCCTTGGCATGAAATTTGGATTTGTTTGTGTCGGCATCTAGTTGTGTATGGACTAATGAATATTTTCGTAATAAAGGTGGGCTAATTAGGGTTTGTTTGTGGCGCCATCTAGTGGTACATTTTTAAACTAGCGAATGTTTTCTGTAATAGAGGTTGATCGTGCACATCTATCTCTCGTTTCCACCGTTTCTCTCTCTTGTCTCTCTCGGCTCTTTCCCAAACAAGCAAGCAAATCAATTAATCAAAACAAATTAATCAAAATCAATTAAGCAAATTAATTTCATGCTTGATCAAATCAAAGCAATCAGATCAATCTCAATCAATCAATAAATCGACGAAATCAATCAATCAATCAATCTCAATAAATCAAATCATAACTTACAACTTGCGGAAATCAGCTTACAGTTCAAAAATACTGATTTGGTTTAACTTACAGCTTGCTAAAAATGGAAATAAGAAGATAAAAGGCTTTAATGGTTTATTATACGCGAATCAGTAACTACAAAGTTCAAATCCCCAAACTAAACAAATGAACTGGGATCGAGTCTATAGAATAACAGTTAACGCTATTGCAGAGCTGGTTTTTAACGACATCCGATAAGAATAATAATACATTCAAATCGTAATAGTATTTTTATGAATAGTAGAAAATATATAAATTAAAAATAATGCGCATACCTTCAGAGGTGTTTTCTTTCGGTTTTTCTAATAATAGTAACTATGTGTTGGAGAACTGTATATTGAAGTTATACACTCTAATAAATTACTGTATGCTAATGACGGGAAAATCGCTAACCAGTTTTGTATCAACTGTTCATAAGTAAAAACACAGAAAGAGGGGTTTAGTGAGACTATGTATACGCTATATAAAAGGTATTTGTATTAATATATATATATATATATATATATATATATATATATATATATATATATATATATATATACTCCTCTCCAAAATTATCGCACCACCTCAAGTTTAAAGTTATTTTATTTCTGAATCAATGGATAGATGTTGATGATTCTTTCTTCACGGTGTAGATTGATTTTTAAGGAAGAAATGTATTGGTGGTTTCTGATAAATGTCAACGTTTTGCCCATATACGCGGTGTGATAAGAAAGTTGTGTTTTTTCTTCTAATTGGAATTGGAATTTATCAGAAACGATCGCTGCATTCCATGTACATTACGTTATAACGGTATCCCTTCTCTACATTTTCGTTTAAGAATCATCTCGATATCTCTGTTATCAAAGAAGATACACAAGTTTAAAGGTAACGGATTTTTGTTAACATTTTAAACAAGTAATATAAAAACTAAAGAAACACTACATACTCCTTAAACAATTCTCTCAAAATCACCTAATAACTTATATTTCCGTCTCTCTTACTAATCACTTCTTCACAGCGACGGGGCATACTTAAAATGAAGCGTCGAATTTCGTCTTGATCCCAAATTTCTTTTACCTCAACGTCGTCTAGAACGACATGTGGTGGATGTCGGCTCCTCAAACGCGATCTATAATATCCCACAAATTCTCTATGGGATTGAGATCAGCGCTACAGGGTGGCCAGTCCATAGTTTGTATACCAACTTTATCCCAATAGTCACGGACCGTACGGGTAACATGAGGTCTTGCATTATCATGCATTAATAAAAAATTATTTCCTATGTATGGAACAACGGGAACGACGTGGTTCGGCAAAATGTCTGTAATATACCTTTCACTTGTTAATCATCCTCTTCGTAAATAAACAAGGTCTGTTAATGCTGTAAGCGAAATTCCATCCCAAACCATTAAAAATTGTGTATCTTCTTTGATGACAGAGATATCGAGATGATTCTTAAACGAAAATTAGAGAAGGGATACCGTTATAACGTAATGTAAATGGAATGTAGCGATTATTCTTGATAAATTCTAGAGGGTGTTGCAAAATTAAAAGAAAAAAATCAACCTACACCGTGAAGAAAGAATCATCAAAATCCATGCATTGATTCAGAAATAAAATAACTTTAAATTTGAGGCATAATTTAGGTGGTGCGATAATTTTGGAGAGGAGTATATATATATATATATATATATATATATATATATATATATATATATATATATATATATATTATGATATTGCTCATAAACATACTATTAAGATTTTAATGTATTATTATTTTTATAGTATGACGTCAAACCAGCGTTGCAATAACGTCAACTGTTATTCTATAAACTCGATCCCAGTTTATTTGTTTAGTTAGTTAATTAGATAAAGGTGTGAGTGTTACGCTCTTTTTTTAATTAATTAATAACATTGTGCGGGTACGTATTTGTGGGTTTAAACGTAGTAGTTGTTGATTCTCTATAATAAACTATTAAAGCCTTTTTATTTCCATTATATCGATTTGGTATTTTTAGCAAGCTAAACTAAATCAACATTTTGAACTGTAAACCGATTTTCGCACGTTGTAAGTTATGATTTGATTTATTGAGATTGATTGATTGATTTGGTCGATTTATTGATTGAGGTTGATCTGATTAATTGATTGATTTGATTTGATCGAACATGAGATTGATTTGCTCAATTGATTTTGATTAATTTGATTTTATTAATTGATTTGTTTGTTTGTTTGAGACAGAGTCGAGAGAGAGAGAGAGAGAGAGAGAGAAACGGTGGAAACGAGAGAGATATGTGCACGATCAACCTCTATTACAGACAACATTCGTTAGTTCAAAAATATACCATTAGATGACTCCACAAACAAACCCTAATTAATTCTAGAAGTATACCGCTAAGTGGTGCCACCTTTGTAACAGAAAATATTCATTAGTCCATACATAACTAGATACCGACACAAACAAATTCAAACTTCGCGCCAAGGGGGCCACAACAAGAGGACTCAGACCCTGACAAAGGTTTCCTATACATGTCTTACAGTTCATCAATAGGGTCCCCTTATTACAATACTCTTTGCAGCCAAGGGGGCCACGACAAGAGGGTGCAGACCCTAACACAAGTTTTATACCTGTCTTACAAGTTAGCATTAGAAAATTTCTCACTGAATAGATTTTTGGTTCTAACGTTGGCTAGCCCAAGGCCAACTCCAAGGCCAGACCCAAGGCCGATTCCATTGCCAGGCCCCAAGGCCAGTTTCAAGGTCAAATCCGAGGTCAGCCACGTAAGCTGCCTTGGGAATTTCCAAGGTCAAAAGTAAAAGTGGGTGTGACTTATGACGTCGCAAGAAAGTGGAGGGAATGGTGCCTACCACTACTTTTACATTTTCATATTTTAGGTATTTGTTGACACTTGCTAAGGAGTTCATTATTGTTTACGGTGGACAATAGCTGCAACTGCTACTAAAACGTTTAAATATTGAAGATACTTATTTCAGTCATACATGTGTTAGTCTAATCTAATTTTAACAAAACAGATCGTACGTCTGAAAAGCTTGTTGTTAATCCTAGTTCTTTTAATTTATATGATACTGCTTGCTCGGTTTTGTCTAAACTGTTGGATTTTTTTGTGGCTCCTTCCAAAGTTCCTATTAAAGAAACTATCTCTAATGTTGAAACGACTATTAGCCATCTTTCAGCTGAAATCAGATTTGAAACTTCAAGAATACTACGTAGAGCACAACCTCCAACAAAGAATTTAATCTATACTGATTATTAAGCCTTAAACGAGTAACGTAGGAGCAAAGACATCATAATTTTACCAACAGAAAAAGAACGATTTACTGTGAAAAGTGTTATAGAAATCAAACTTACCAGCTAAAATAATTAGGAAACAAACACCACAAGATCCTACAATGCCTAGATTTTATGGATTGCCAAAAATTCACAAACCAAATGCTCCAGTTCGACCAATTATAAAGTATAAATTCAACATCCTACAGATTATCTAAATACCTAAATACTCTACTTCGAGCAATTGATTGGCAAATTAACATTAACTCCAGATTATTTGTTAATTCGTTTTGACGTAGATTCCTCCTTCACAAAAGTACAAGTAAATGACACCTTACAACTATCAGAACGACATATCCAATAAAAAACGAGATCAAATTATTTAAACATTGTGTAATTACATAATTTTTCTTATTTAATGACAAGTATTATCAACATTTAGATGGAGTGGCGATGGGAACTCCAATTTCACCATCGATTGCAAATTATTTCATGAATAAATAATGACCTAAGTAACCAAAACCTTGTCTTAGATATGTTGATGATATTTTTGTTATCTGGCCTTCTGGGGAAGAAGAATTAATGATGTTCGTAAACCATTTAAACAGTCAACATACAAACATTAAATTTGCAATAGAAAAAGAGCAATATGGTTCTCTTCCATACCTTAACGTTCTAATTGAAAGAAAACCAGATGTAAGCTTAACACAACGTATGTCGTAAGCCAACTCATGCAGATCATTATATTAATGCTTCATCACACCACCATCGAGCACAACAGTTTAGTACGATACGAACCTTAAACAACCGTGCCACAAAGACTTGTCATCCAGATAAACTGCAACATGAATTAAACCATCTTAAAAAGATCTTCATAAATAATGGCTTCAACAAACAACAAACTGAAAAATCATTTCAACCGAGACATGCGACGACTATGGATCATAAAGCTACAACTTTAAATAAGTTAGCCATTTTACCAAACACAACGAATAAAGCTGGTAAAATATTACAAAAGCATAATATAAAAGTATCTTACAAAAGCAGTATTACAATTCGAAATCTTATGAATTTTGCTAACGACCAAATACCATTACATACATACGGTGTTTACGGAATACCATGCGGGAAGAAGCATTAACACCAGGTTAAGAGAACACCAAAGGCACCTACGGTTACTTCATCCTACTAAATCAGTAACTGCTGTACATGCTTTAAAGACTCTGCACAATATAAAATTTGCAGGCACAAGAATTCTGGCTAACCAGAGGAATTGGTATACAACGAAGATTTGAGAAGCTATTGAAATTCTGAAACAGCCTAACAATTTAAGCGGATAATGGACATGTACTGTTCGACGCCTGGGTGTCTATTTTGAAGAACTAAAAGTTTTATAGTCTACAACAGTGATTTAACTTAAATTCTTCAGTTACCTTATTAATATTTGTCATGTTAATGTTACCTTGTCAATGTTTGTCACTTTGATCTTAAGCCGGACGAAGGGCAGAGTGTCTGTCTGAAAGCTTACGAATAAATAAACGTATAAATAATTTTCACCATTTTTCCTTAATAAAGAATTACAGAACTATTGATTGATTCTAGGACCATTCATAATAGGTATATTTGGTCCTTAAAAATATGGAATACGGCAATGGCACTAGTGATGCCCATGACAGCGCCCATGATCGTTTTATTACTTAAATAACTGTTGTAACAGATCCTTGACATTACGATTGTTAATTATCATTTCTAATTTATGTATTTACTAAAAATGTATTTGGTTTCTGTAACGAGAGTGCCCATGAACCCATTGAGAAATATCGGGTAAGATCTCGTATCACGTCGGTTTATTCAACATTCTTAGATTACTGGGTTGAGAGAAAGTGGTTCAATGATGCCTATGTCTGGTAATGCTGGCACACCTACGATTCAATACGGAATTGATGTTGAAAAACAAGTTTGAAAACTGTCTACAAAGACCCTAAACTTACCAGAGAACGATTGGTAGAATGTACAATAACAGACTGTACATTACATTCATCCAGAGAATTTTCTGAGGCCATATCACTTAAAAAACGTACAGTCGTTATATCCCGATGATAATGTTGAGTGAGGTAAACTGCTTCTAATGAATGATGGTTAGACTTTCTACAAAAAAAAGGTTATGACTTAATTCATGCACATTTATCAGTGGTGATCCTTTTATACATAATGCGCGCTTTTGGACAGAAAAGACTTCAAAGATACCTCGAATTGAATGAATTTAATTTTGGAAACTGGTTGCAATAGTTTGTGGACAAAATTATTGTGATTGTTATTTAACCTGAAAAATCAATAAATCGACCGGTCCCATAAAATATTTTTTAAAAGCGTTTGATTGAGATTTTCAACTCAGAGTTATGTCATTAATAGCCCTACATCTTAATATTGCATCAATTAATAAACACTCTATATAGCAAATTCAGCGTCCAAAACCTTTTCTACTGCGTATATTAGTAGTTGCAGATGAACAAATGAAAAAAAACTTTCTTAAAAATGTTATGAAAATGTTTTTCTGACATCGCGCCGTGAAAGAAAAATTTGCTTCTCAAATAAGGGTAAACCGAAGGGTCGTTTTAGGAAAATTCAATGCTGTCTTTTAACGATTTGTTAATTTCTATACACGGTAAATGACATTATCGATTTTGCCAAATGCTGTATTAGAAAATAGCCGATTTCTTATAATTGTTGGTATTACCAGAAATAAATTTTCATTCAACACGTAAAATCACTCTCAATATTCAAAGGAATACTTCTTGAATGCTTGAATGATCTAATTGTCAAATATACCTTAACCAGAGCAATTTTTGTGTAATTCGTACCTTAAAGTCGCTTTAACTGGCTCACCCAAAGGGAGAGTTTATGGAATAGTTAAAAATATACTTCCTTCATATTTGGTACAGTGCAGGCCTAGATCCCAGTCATGGAGATTGGCTCATTGAATACGAAGTAATAGTAATACCATTTTAATGACGCTTGATTCCATATTCAGCTTCCAGCATATTTGGAAATAACACGATCTGCATAACTGTGATTTGACAAGTTAACGAGTATAGCAATGTCTTATATCAGGGTTGTGTAGTGATAAGCGATAAGTAATACTGACTAGATAGAATTACAATGAGATAATAAATATTGAACGAAAGGATGTAAAAGATTACTTCGAAAAGACGTAGATTTCCATAAGATTAGGTTATACCATTAATTAACGTATTAGTAATCTATGTAATTAAAAAGAAAATTCAAAAGTGTGCTTAAAAAACATTTTTCTCAAGATTCCAATAAAAAGTAGCTGGGCCACTTGTAATTCACTCTACAGTGTTGCCATACCTCAAGGTGATGCGTTGTTGGTACGTTTTGCGACGTTTATTGACCACTGCAAGATCATTGCTACACACTTATCCAAGGCGCAAACTGTTCATCGACCTAGTTAAAAAAAAACAAATGTCCCTAAAGTCGTTGATAAATACAGATTGACTATATCGGTATATTTTATGAATTTTATGATGCCATTACGATCTTATGACGTGCAACGTTTTTGATTCATATGAACTGTACATATAAGTATGCTGTTAAATACGATTTACAACGGAAATGTGTTTAGTGATTACTAATATTAAAATGTCAAAATGTCATAAGGGCGTATGTATCTATATGCATTATATCAACGCATGCGAACCTATGAGTGTATTTTAACTAGTAACAAGTAGGATGTTGTTTCCCCCATTCAAAATTCATGTCACTCAAGTACTGCATCCTGGAGATCGTAAACGGCGAGTAATGTTTTGTAGGAATTTCATGAATCAGTTGGAACAAATTTCTTTCCTAACATCATATTTACTGACGAGTGTAAGTTTACAAACTCAGATGTGTGTTTAGTCGTCATAACGAACACATCTGGTCTATTGAAAATCCTCATGAATATCAAGGACGTCGACCACAAATACGATTCGCTCTAAATGAATGGCTCGGTTTATTTGACAACACAATCATTGGTCCATACATTTATGAAAACACTTTAACTTCAGATGGTTAATTGCATTTTTAAGGACATACCTCACGGATTACATTGATAATAATATATGCCTCAATCGCTTGAATAATATCTGCAAGACGATTGTTCCTCCACATAATGCTAGAAGGATGACTGATTATCGTAATTATTCCCCCGTAAAGTTATTTCTATTAATGGAGACATACTTAGACCGGCGCGTTCACCGGACCTTTCCCCCTTAGCCTACTATTTATGGGGAACTGTGACAAATTTTATTTACAAAACTGTACCCGACATGTTAAGAGCAACACAAAATTTATTGAGACGCATAAACCTATGTTTTGAGGTCGATGGTGAACCCTTTGAACATCTGTTATAATTCTTTCAGTTACGCTCATTACACATTCATAGCTTAGTTTCTAGCTATTATTATTATTTTAATTTTAAATACTTTAAATTAATTCAAAATGTTTTTTTCTGAAATTGTGTTTTTTAGAAAATACTTTTGAGCAGGCTAATAAATTTAAAAAAATAAATAATGTATTTTTAAATTTAATCAAAAATCAAAATATGTTTTTTAAACAAAAGAATGCACGTTCTTTCCAAAGCACTCTTCGCAAAAACGGTTTTTTCCATATTGAGAGGGTACCTTGAAGTTGAATCGTGCCATACAATATATCATTGTAATCAGCAAAAAGAGTTTCATTCAAAAATGTAAAAATCCAATATGGCTGCCATAAGAAGTAATAAAGTTGACTATCACTTTTAGAACTAGAGTACCTTGAAATATTCGATAACATATTTGGATTTGTCGTAAAAAAGTGCCTTAATAATGTTTCAGTTTAAAACATCCACCTTTTGTAGCTTTAGGTATAAAAAGGAAAATCGAAAATTGAAAATTTCGATTTTTTTGAAAAATCTCGGCAACCTCTAAAAACATCCGAAATTTCGTAACGACATATTATTGAGCACCAGAACCCCCAAAGTTGCTCTAATTTAACCGACATCTCTTCAAATAACTGAGATCACCATGTTGGAGCGAGCTTCCTGTATACATATATATATATATATATATATATATATATATATATATATATACATAATTCAAATCTGAATATCTACTTACTAAATATCTTGTTATCAGTATTATGTATTTAATGACTGTTAATGATTGCCAAATAAGTAAATTTTGTAATCGATCTGACTCAAAGTAAACAATTGTCAGACCAATCATTAAGCCAAAATGTCAAAAGATTGATTACCCTTAAACGGTGTAATCCTTTATGTAATTTCACACACAGAAACAATTAACTCTTATAATATTAGTTCTCTTTTAGAGCTTTAGACTAAGGCATCACAATTTAAACAAATAAGTTAATGGATCTGTATTACCAATCTCTCAAAAAGATTTACAGATACCGCTTATATGTAGATTAAAAATCCCTAAATCTTATAATCTAAACATATAATAACGGCAATGTAGATAGATTATACTTATTGCCTGAAATGAAACTTACAATATAAACAATGAGACCTCTAAAGATAATAATCAAACTTCTGCCATTCAAAAATCTAAAATTAGTCTTACATAAAAAGTTCCGCCGTCCTTTCTCCGGTATAATGTGGTATCCACCGGGGTTAGTTTATTCTTATTAATACCTAATCTGTATCCACACGGGTCATTGACACACGAATATATTTACTCGCACTTGAACCTCAAAATTCTGAAATGTTTTTAGACAGTAGATTTAGTGCTGTTATAATCGCACATGTTTAACTGTACTGTTTAACTTAATTCATACAGACTTGCATACCTTTACTTTGTTACTTAAAGCATTAGTTTAGGTTTCTTGTCAGATAGCGCGGTAATACACAACAATTCTAACTAGATGTTTGTTGTTTAATGCTAAATCTGATCAAACACTATAATGTTTGGAAAACTCACTAGTAATTCCAACTCTCAATAAATCCTTTCATTTGTACATGTTTAAATACTTCATCCTCAAAATGGTTTTTTACAGTAGACTAATATGAACTGCAACAATAAAAACCAGCGCAGATTGTTATAGTCTTACAAAGTACTCGCGCGCGATCACCCCTTGAGTATAGTTCCTTTCGGATCGTCTCGTCGTGTACCCTAGCAGTCTCTCCCTTATATACCTGCGGTCATTCGTTTTGCCTAACGTCATCATATTTTTCGCGCTAAAATCACAATGAACCTATCCCAAAGGAGCTTTCCACAGCGCATCTTTGCCGGGTGGAAGTCTGAAAAGAAACTAACACAAACGGAAACGAGAAAAACAAAGCCATCTTGAAGTTATTTACAAGCATCCTCACAACTCTTCGGAAAGACCCTAATTCACATTCAAATTCACTCCATATAGTGTCCAGATCTATATTCAACTTTTTATGAAAGTTTTACTTACGCGCTATGTAGCAAATACTAACACCATTTGTCCTTGAGCATGCATTCAATTTTTCTATCGAGCAATGTTACGACATTTATACAAGCAAAATTATACTTACGTATTCTTTTATACACTTTAATACTATATCACTATCGTCTCAGGAGTTTTACCAAAACATTATTTCTCAATCAAATTTAAGACTTTCAACTCAAAAACCCTCACACCACACTTAAACACTCTTCTGCATGATACACAGGACTCTACCAAAATTCCAGTGGCTCAGCATTCACACCAACCTGCATTCTGTACACTCGTGTAAACTCACGTTCCTTTGCCATCCAAAATACGTTCTACGAACAACATAAGACTGCATACACCCAGTGCGTCAAAATAATCTCACAAACTATTTATATAATTACATAATGTACCTAACATGGCTCAATACCAAACTAAACATGGATCGACAAAAATACAAGAAGCAGCAAAATAGAGTAAGAAGTCTAATATGGAAGGAAAAGCACGAAATGCAGAAAAGCAGAAATGTAAAGAAGGAGAAATGCGTATAGGTGGAAGAATGTAGGAGGCATGGAGAGTTATAAGAAATGTAAGAGAGCACAGGGAAAAGAGCAGACGATCTAGTGTAGAAATGAAGTAGATATTTCCAGACGTTGTTAACAGAAGAAAAAAGGCAATATAGCACAGCCTACGAACAAAATAACGATGAAAGGACGGAAGAACATATCGGAATAAAGGAAGAACAACTACGGAAAGGTATTCAAGAAATAAAAAGTTGTAAAGCAGCATTACTTGGTTGCATACCAGGAGAATTAGTTAAAACAGGAACCACAAGCTGTACAAAATGATTACTAAATTAATGAATAAAGCGGTAAATGACGGTGATATATCGTACGAATGGAAAATGGAATATATAACACCGGTGTATAAGAAAAGGAAAATAAATCAATGCGAAAACTAACGGGCAATTGTAGTAACTAATGTCTTTGGTAAAATATTTGGAAGAATAGTAAAGGAACAAATAAAACAGAAATATAGGGAACAATAAGTCAAAGAAAAATGTGGATTCCGGGCTGGAAGGTCCTGCGTAGACAATGTAAACGATAATGTACCCCAATTAAAGCTTTGGGAAGTGTTGAAATATAGCGGCATTAGTAAAACATGGGTTATAGCCGTGCTAAACCTATATAAAGATCAAAAGCAAAAGTAAAGCTGGGACCAGTCTTCACCACAGCATTTCAAGTTACTAAATATCTGAGACAGGGCTGCTGTATTTCTTCAACACTATTTAAAATATGTAACGATAAAGTACTAGAGAGATGTAGAATAAAATGTAAAGGGATAGTGATACCGATAGAAGAAAACTCCACACTTTACAGGTTACAATTCGCCGATGACCAGGTTATCGTGGCACAGCACGAAGAACACTTAGAATATATGATGAGAAAATCCGATGAAGAGTATACAAAATGAGGATTGACGGCCAATACTAATAAATCAAATTATTTATGTATAGGGAAAGAAAATGACATGATAACTGTGGAAACAGGTGAAAATATAAAAGCGTGCTCAGGATTGAAATATTTGGAAGCTACGATGGGTAAACAGGGATTATACGAAACAGAAGTTAAAGAAACAATGAAACAAGGACGACGAGCAATTGGCGCTCTTAATGAAATTATGTGTGACAAAAATATGTGGAAGAATACGAAAAAAGGAATACATAAATCAATAAACCAGAGTCTAGTATTGTATGGAGCAGAAGTATGGCAGTTAAGCGGAAGACACAAGGCACAATTGAAAACCCTCGAAATGGACTATTGGAGAAGGGCAGCAGGAATATCTCGGTTAGAAAGGAAAAGGAACGACTATGTTACAGAAGTAATTGGAATAAATAAAGACATAGAAGAAGAAATGGAAAAACGCGAATTATTATGGTATGGACACGTTAATAGGATGAAAGACCACCGAATACCAAAGAAAGTAATGGAATGGCAACCGAAGCGTAAATGGAGCAGACCACGAAAGGCTGGAGGAAAAATATGCATCATTACTACAAGAATGGAATATACAACAGGATGCTTAGGAAAATAGACAACGGTGGAGGAAGTTACTACACTCCGGAAGACACGTATAGTGGCCATAAGCGGCGAAGAGAGAGATATAATATTTATAATTAACGTATTTCTGAAAATATCTCGTACAGATTATTATTTATAAACGCTTGTAACATTGCAACTGCCCCGTCACTTCCCCAAAAGTCGTCCCTTTCATACAGGAACTTGTAGTTAAATTTTTAATTTTAAATGGTTGCTAAATGTGTAGCTAGGTTTAACCATTTTTAAAATCCGTTCTAGAAAACTGATTTGTACTTTTCAAAATTTTTAGTATAAAAGAACTAAGAATTTATTAAGTGGTCGTTACATTTAAATCGATTTCTGAGAAAATATCGCATACCATTATAGCGATTCGACACTTGTTAGAAATAGAATCTCCACCACCCTGTATACAAGCTGTCCCAGAAATGGTGGGAAACTTCCCGGATCTACGAAGATGTTCGCTTTGAAGTTGAGTGTTAAAAATGGAATTTTCGCTATACGTTTTTTACTGCTCAATAAATTTTAATAATTTTTAGGCAAAAGCCACGCCATTTGAAGCTCTTTGGAGCCGTCTATTTAAATGTTCAGTGACGATTTAGGAGACAGGGGGCACAGCACCATCTAGCTTTCTACCCTCAAAAATGTTTTGAGCAGCTTTTTCACTTTCTCAAAGTAAACTTCTTAACCTTTGGCCTTTTTACGTCAAAAAGATTTAACAACAGTAGTACATAAATCGAGTTGGCTGTTTAACACAAAACGTTTATTATTATACAATGATTTGGAATGAATCTAAACCTAAAAATAGATAAAACTAACATCAAACCAGAAAAGAAGAATATTTGTTCTAAGAATATATATTAAGTATGGCTAAATATCAAAACATTACTTACAAAAACAAAAATCTGGAACACATCGATACCGAAAACTAAAAAAAGCTGACAATAAATATGAGAAATTGATTTTAAAATTTTAGAACATAAAACGCTCAACATGAGCACTTCCTTTCCTAATGCACATTCGTGCACGATGAAGTGAAGATTGTTGGACTCTCAAAAGCATTTGTTGGTCTTCTCTGATTTGACCGAAATGAAAAATTATTCGGTCAAGGAGCTCTTCTTGTGTGTACCGGTGTTGCATATAACCAAATTTTGTAAATAACCCTACAGAAACAAATCTACAGGAGTCAGGTCCGGTGATCTAGGGGGCCAAGCAACAGATCTACCACGACCTATCCACCGGTTTGGATAAACATCATTTAAATGCTCCCTGACCAACAAACTAAAATGTGGGAGCGTTCCGTCGTGCATGAACCACATATTTTGCTTGGTTCCGATATCCACATCTTCTAAGAGCTCGGGCATCTGATATTGAAAAAACTCGCAATAATATTGTCCATTTAGTCGAGGTGGCAAAACGAATGGACCTACCAAATGTGGGCCAATAATTCCAGCCCATACATTAATCTGGAACTGTCTCTGATGACGCGTTTGAATCGTCGCATGTGGATTCTCTTCATCCCAAACGTGTATATTACGTAAATTTATTACTCGGTTTCTTTCAAAACCTGCTTCATCCGTGTACAATATTAAACGAACAAACACCAGATTTCGTTCAAATTGTTCTAAAAATCAGTGCGAAAATCGCAACCTGGCGGGAAAATCGGCTGGACTAAGGACATGTACTCTTTGATTATGGTACGGATGAAGCAGTTGTTACCTAAAAATCCTTCCAATGGTTGATTTTGAAACGTTCCTTCCTAAAGATAGTGATCTGATGCTGATTGTTTGATCAGCAGCGATTTCATTCAAAACGTCTCCCTCCACTTCTGGGAAACGTGTTGTCAGCGGTATTTGGTGCAAACTGGCGTAGAATAGCGCAGAAATTTTCTGTGGTTCAAAATTTTTAATCAAGCTGATCTTACCAGTTTCTTTCAATCGCCGATCTACACGTTTAGAAGTTTTGCTATTAGGAACCCTTCGATGAGGGAACCTTTGATGGAACAGTCTTCTTGCTCTTAATGCATTACAAAAAGCCATTCCACATATCAAATGCATATACGCATATTCAGTATTCGTGTAGTTGATTTTTCACCAATTACTAAATTAAATGAAGCTCTTAAACTTTAAAAAAAACCTATTCTAATACCTATACTATTGTTTAATCTAATTGTCACGATTTTACAAATAATGCATCTGTTTCTACATGAACAGCCAACTTGTTTTTGTGTATCTATTACCTACTATTAATTAATTACTATTAACTTGCAAATAAAAATTGGAGCTACTATTTACCTGAAATCAAATAAGTAGATCTATTTTACGCAGTAAAAGATTGAGTAATGAGATATTAACTTTAAAAATGTAAAGAAACAGCTTACGTTTGCCTTTCAGAATCACGAACTTGATGGCGTTCTGTCCCTCGCCCTTAACAAAATAAGTCAGGATTTCAGTCTTAAAGATTTTAAACAATGTGACTTTCTGAGTCATGTTTTGATACTTAGCCATATTTCCTATAAAAAGTTCTTCTTTTATATTAGCTTTTCCATTTTTAGGTTTAGATGCATTCCAGATTATTATGCTTGTAAATAATGTTTTATTTAAACACAGCCGAACTAAATCATGGTCATGATTAGTTGCGTTTATCTCCAAAACGATTAATTTTAGCGAAATTAAACTAGTATACCATTTGACGTAAGAAAGGCCAAAGATTAAGAAATTTACTTGGAAAAGGTAAAAAAAAATTATTTAAATTTATTGAGCAGTAAAAAAGTTATAGCGAAAATTCACTTTTTAAACTCAACTTCAAGAACGAATATCCACGTAGGGAAACCTCGGAGGAAATTTTTTTATAAAAACTTGTAACATTTTCACTAGAACCACCTAGATCTGGGGGATTTTCCACTATTTCTGGGACACCCTGTATATCCAAATATTTAAAAAAAAAACGTGACTTTATCTTTCCTGAAACTTTCTATTAATTTTTTTTCTCTACCTCTTACGGTTTTTCAGATAAAGAGTGCGTCTTATATTGGATACCCTGTACAATAGAAAACTATATAAAATAATCTATGAACAGAAAAGTTATTAACTTAATAGTCCTTAATAGAAATAATTTCTCTGCAATTTACTGTTTAGATTTAGCACCATCCAGAAGTTAGTTCTAGATCAAACACGATGGTACTCTCAAAGTTTAGCCTTCTAGTTTATTTCATAATTCGCTAGATTCATGGCGACATTCTCACAGCATACAAAATTAAAGATGATTTTGGAATTCTCTTACCTTTCAAATGTAACGGCGGATATCCATCATAGATGAAGCTAGATATACCAGGAGCTACAGAAGTTAATTTTTATTTAAGTTACTTTAAATAATCCAAATCATGTTTTTATCGTTATATGCCAGTCACATACCAATGCTATACAGGGTGTTTAAAAAATTCGGCAATATTAAAGGGGGTAATTTCCCAGGTCATTTTATACAATAAAGTTCCTATAAACATAGGTCCGCAAACGCTTCGTTAGCGATCTACAGCGTGTTGACGTTTAATTTAAAAAAACAGTCAAAATTAGATTTTTCCAAAACGACTTGAGATATCATAATGAAATATTACGCATGTCAATAGGTGTGGGAGACGAATACTTTGCAATACAACACGTCACAGGCTATTTTTCAAGAAAAAAGTAGGATGCCGCTGATTTCTCTAAAAATAAAAAAAAAAATTTTAATTCTTTGTTCAATTGTGAAGAAAAAAGCTCTCTTGACTTTTTATCATACGACGTACCGTTTTTGAGTAACAAAAACATTTTTTATTTTTAGAGAAATCAGTGGCATCCTACTTTTTTCTTGAAAAATAGCCTGTGAGGTGCTAATACGCGGGCCAATGGTACGACTGAAACATCGTGTTGTATTGTTTTTTTAAATTAAACTTCAACACGCTGTAGATCGGTAACGAAGCGTTTGCGGACCTATGTTTATAGGAACTTTATTGTATAAAATGACCTGGGCAATCACCTCCTTTAATATTGCCGCATCTTTTTTAAACACCCTGTATACATGCCTTGTATCGTAAAGACTTACAGAAGTAGGACAAATATTGTTTATACTAAAAATAATTTTTAGGTTTTCAGGTACTTCGGTTCGGCATTTTATTTTCAAAGAAAATTCCCAATATACTTTAAGCCAATATTTCGTGTTTAATTAACACGTCATCAGGGCACCTAAAAACATAATTTATAAGTTAACATGTTATTAAATAAACTAAAAACTAACAATATTTAAGGGTATAAAACCAAAAACCATAAACAATTTTTGTTTGTCACTAATGACTGAATTACAATAAAAGTAACTGGATCTGTTCATAAACTTAATGACTAAACATTTATCAATAAAACTAGAATTTGAATATAAAAGTATCAAATATTCAAATTCTAGTTTTATTGATAAACGTTTCGTTATCAAGTTTATTAACAGATCTAGTTACTTTTATTATAATTCAGGCATTAGTGTCATAAAAATTGTTTCTACTTTTAGCTTATATTTTTAATTTTTCCCTTAAATATTGTTCTATAATTGGTAATTTTTATTTTTCTGTTGAAAAAAAAAATACTGTACTATTAATAAAATTCTGCTTTTCTACATAAATAATTTCTAATTCGTTAATCCTAATTGTACAATTAGCTAACCTTATAACATTAATAAAAGAACGTACATATGTAGAAGAACGTCTGTTAACGTTGAGAACGTCTTTTTTGTTACAAGATAAAACGTTAATTTGTCTTGTTTTCATACTAATACATTGTTGAGAACGTGCGAAGTACGTTGTAACAGAATGGAGACATTTTCGCCCCACGTTTGGGGTGCCTTCGTAGATTTATAGCATTGTAATGGGGCCAACTGCTTCACAAGTCGCCGGGCCATCACCATTTTGTCGCCTGAAACGGACTTCTTGTTGCCGCATCAAATAAATTGGGTTTAGTCCGGAATCCCGAATGCCTTCATTCTATTTGCGTTCTTTATTTAAAGAAACATGTAAAAGGTACTAAATGAAATGCTATTTTATGATGCTATTACCAGTGATTGTTATGATTTCGTCTTTTATATCTCACTGTTATCTAAAGGGATCGTATAGGGTTTTATAACTTTTATTTTATTATATCTTCTAGTGATCTAAGTTAAAGCAATTCAAGTATATGTATGTCCTATAAAGTATCTTACGATGACAATTTAATATGAGTGAGGAAGTGTAGAGGTCTTGGCAAAATTTACGTTTTAAACACCTTTTAATACACCATCCGAACCGTTATGGCTAATTACTTACCGAAAACAATTAAGTGGCGCTTCCTGGTTTGTTACCGAAATTTACTGTTATAGAAAATTATACACTTGTGGTAATTATTGTGTACATTTATTAATTTTATCCTTAATGGATATAAAATAAACTGTAAAGAAGGATAATTAAATAAACATTTTCGTTTAGCTTTTGCTTTTTATCAATAGTAGACATTAACGCTTATCTATTTACTTTGGTTTGGTAAGTACTTGACGCTATTTAAACTATGAAAAAAACTGATTCACTTAATAGCAAATAATATTATCTATTAGATTTATATGTATGATAAATGCAATTATCATGCTTTAATATATGTAATATTTTTAGCTTTAGTGTATTTATGAGAGAATATACAAAGGTTAATAAAAATATGAAGTAATAATGAACGCATAGTTAATATTGAATTTTAAATCTGATTATTGAGTACTCCGTGCTATTCATTTACAAAATTTTCAGAATTCTGCGAATTGCATCGTTATTAATGAACTGACGTATTTAGAGAAAAATGCTAGCCTCAAACTTAGTGTAATGTTAGTACATACAATTCAAACAGCACGAGTTGATTGTAATTATTTGTAACTGTGTCTAATATTAATTCATAAAGAGATAGTTCAGTCACTGTTGTACCGAACAACTAATAGTAATTAACAGAACTTTTAACATCGAGTGAAAGATGAGCCGCGAGTGGCGTTAGCCGCGAGTGAATTATCTTTATCGTCATGTATATTTATTTTGTGAACTTTCAAATGTTTTGTATATATCCGAGTTCCAAGCTAACGTTTAAAAGTATGTCCATTTGGATTACATAATAGAATAGATAAAGTTCATACAATATGTTACACTACAATCAAAGGTGGGAGGCATCGTACTCCTTGCCAGCCGAGGAGGTATCTCCACCCTTACCATGGGCTCCTTAATATTGGGTCTCCGATTATCTGAGCTCGGTAGGGGCTTCCGGTCACCTTTTCTTCATCCTTAATTTATTCTCATCCTTATTGACAGTCCAAAATTAAAAGTTATAAAAAAGATGCCTGTGGTTTCTAGGGTAATAAATGCCGGATGTAACTTCCTGCGCCATTCGGATATCAGGGAGGGCACGGCCGAAGCGACCTTGGTCATCGAAAGTTCTGATTTTAATGCTGTTCACCAACATCTAGAACAATTACAACCTGACATGTTGTTTCTATCTGAAACACAAGTATCCTCTAAAAGCTCCGACTTGCAATATCCCCAATACAACCTTCACTCGATATAAAGGAGACGTATGTGCCTATATCATGGACAGCATTGCTAACAAGATGATTTCTTGCTTGGAAAAGAAAAATTTCGATGTGATTTGATTTAAACATTTTGATCTTAAATTTGTGAAATTTTACTGTTGCATTTATAGGTCTCTTAATGGCATCTTCAAATCTATCATGTGTTAACCATCTTCAGTCAGCTACCAAAACAACTGCTCGTAAAATAGGCCTTTTGCACAGATCTAAGCAGTGTTTTACCTCCCGACAACTCTTTCTGCCCAAATTCGACCTCATCTAGAATATAATTCTCACCTCTGTGTTGGTGCTCCCTAATACGCTCTCGATATCGTATTCAAAAGAGAGCGATTAGGCTAATAAATGATCCGTCCTTAACTTCTGTCATTCAGTCTTTGATGCTATCTCAGGCTATCTTTACTAGGAATATTTGGTTCGCTCATTGACATCATCCGTATGAAGTACAAATCTCCACTTGTCGTATCAAACGGACGTAATCCACATTCCTCTACATGGCTTCTAACCTCTGGAATGATCTCCCTAGTTCCTGTTTTCCTCTCACTTATGATATAAAAAAATGTAAGGTACGTGGTCATAGGCATCCCTTGACAATTCAATGTCCTTCTATCCATCCTCCTAAGTGTTCCTAAGTGCTTTAGCACAATAGGCCACAGTTAGCCTGTTCAGTACCACAATTATTAAAAAAAAAACAGTACAATCTACTCTATGATTAAAACGTATTTCATTGCATAAAATTGAATCTAGCCGCATGAACAAAGTAAATTAATTTCTTCTGCAGTGGTTTCTTCTATCGTTACTGTAGTAAAATTAACAATAAATTTAGGAAGTAAACCTCTCCTTAGCACCCCTATCTTATCTCCACATAGCCGCCTCCTAAAGAGGGGAATAATGTAAGGTAAAGCTAATAATGAAGCTACAGGACGAATTTTGATGTCAGATAAAAGCATTGGGATATGAACCTTTCCTTAACATTTTTGAACCCTATCCTCTTCCTCTAAAGAGGCGAAGGGTGGAAAGGCAAGTAATATTTTGTATGTTTCAAAACCTGTTAATGTCGAATAAGAGCGTTTAATCTTTGGCTGTATAATCCAAGGTATCTCATGGGGTGTCAAGTGAATCTACCCTTGACATCCCTAGCGCGTCTAACCGCCCGCGGTCGTTACCCCTAAATGAGGCGAAAAGTGTAAGCTAAAAATAATAATAAAGTTTCTTTTATAGGTTAAATGGCAGTGGAATTTATTGATAAATATGAAAGCTTGCCAGAAGTTCAGTGGTAATAGGTGTAGATGCAGTTGCAATATGCAACTTAAAAATAAGGAAACAAATTGCTTACCTTTAATGGGATTTTCTCAGAGCAGACCGCCCCTAAAGCTAAATTGAATAATTTCAAATATTCGTACAGGTCTGAAAATACCAATCCATAACTTGGGGTTCCGTTGTGCGGAAAGGACTAAAGCATTAATATCAACTGCGGTAGTCACAGTTTTCATATCGTATTGATAAACTTTGCTAGAAATGTTTCAAATCAAATCGCTTCAATCAACAAATCATACGATAACTACTGACACAAATAACGATAAAATCTGGAAAATTGTGCGACACGTATGCAGCTGTTGTAACACCTCGTGAACGAGCATAAAAATTTTATTTTATTTCAATTTAGTATAAGAGATATTGCAATATTCAATTATATGTAAATTAAGTTACGTGTGGGCAGAAAAGGAGACGCTAACAAAGACGCGAAAGTCAGAGTCGGTGATTGACAGCAGAAGAGTACGGTGGTCACTCTTTATAGAACAAGCAAGTGCTGCAAGTTATCTGTAAACAATTATTAATTACGGCCATAAAAGTGTTACAGTGAATTCAAACACTGTAAATCGTAAAGTTGTAAAGATTCGTAAGTGCAATACATATAAAGTTTAATGAGTGTCATTTTCTCTGGATAACTACACAGCAATCTATATTTGCTTCAAGAAGATTTTGTCGTTAATTTGTCCAGCTTTTGTAGTGTGAACTGGCTTTTGTTTGTTTGAAGTAAGAATCCCATCCAGACAACGATACAGCCTTTATACGACGGGTTTGCTTGAGCGAAGAAAGAAGATCGCGAGCTTAGACAGGTTTTTGCATGTATTTTGTTTAATGCTTAATAATTAAACTGTTTTTTTTATCTGTTGTTTTGAATAAATGTATTAAAGTTTTATTGTTACCATAAATGCATTAAAACACCCCAGAGTAGAGTTTTCGCACTGTGTTGAGTTATTAGCCGAGTCATATAAAAATTAATCATAATTAATTTCAATTAAAAAATAAAAAAGATCAATTTAACAAGTAAAAGGGAAGCGGGGCGGTTATAGTGGGCCCATCGAACTGAATACGATTACACTGTAAAAGCATGTAAACTTAAACTCATTTGCAGAAGAATGTATTGATAGTGGCCATAGATCACTAATAAAGTCAAACGTCAATGATCGTAATTCATTCTTTTGCGAATTGGGTATTTGGTGAATTGTACAATTTTGTGTACAAAGGGAGCCCTAACATCTAAAATAATAATAGACCTATTAAGAATAAAAGAACAATAATTGTTAAATGCCTAACTAACAAGTAAGGATGATCCTCACTAGGATGAACGCCTGGATTATCTAAACTAGTTAAATCAGGAGATACTGAATTTCCGCTGAAGTGTCTCGAAAAGTAAATGGTAAAATTGAATTTGAGGTAAATTATAAACAAAAATCTCATTAAAGGAATCGCTTAGTTTAATATTCTTTTTTTTTAAAGAATCTGATAGAAAATCTTATCAGGTAATCCAATATGAACAACGGAAATTCCTCAATATTGGTAATTCCGACATTTGTAAGCTCCGCAAAAGTAAATCTGATATATAAACGCACAGTTTACGATTGAACGAAAATTATATTTTCTATACCTTCCCATTAAGTGGACTAAGACCAAACAAAATAAATTAAGATCAGGGATAGTTATAACGCGAATGATACCAAATTAACTATAAAACTTAGGACAAGAATCAAGGTGATAATGCGTCAATAACTTTGATTTAATTGAGCCGCTATAAATACAAAATACTTATTACAATTTTGTTGTAAACCTACCTTAAATGTCGTTTCTGGCAGTTGTAGAACACGTTGCTAAAGGTAGTCGAAAATTCAAACCAACCTTTTTTAGGAGGTCTTTTGGGTTGTATTTAAAATTTAATGTCCATATCCTTTTTAACTTACAATTTCGTATACGTAAATTTGCAAATTTCCAGTGTCACTTAAACCAGTCATTAACTTAACTGTATGTTAGCCTTCATGAATCTACTTCGCATAACCACCAAACTGATCGAAGGTGAATTTCCCACTTTATGTTAACTGATGTTATTAAGTACATAAAGCTTAAGCTCCATAAACTAGTTAATCTAACAGTTCGTTTCGTTGTTGAATTGTACGTTCTTTTAATTTTCAAAATAGGTAACTGGTGTCCACGGTATTGATAGATAAGGAAACAACCACTTCCAAATTTAAATCCAAAACCCAAAAGCCGCAACGCGGGAGGGAGAATTACGGTAGTTTCCTTCGTCAACCTTGTCACTCATCCTATGGGACCTCCAGCTTATTTCCTACGCCAGTGAAACTTTAACGAAGTTCACTCTTCGCCTTTAAAAAACACCTAATTCCTACTCTTTAATTTTGTCAAATCATGTTATACTGCTATATCAGCCAAAGCAAGTTCACATTGGTGCCAACTGGATATTTTAAACTCAAGCATCTACAAATAATTAATCATGTAATTATGCCTGGAAACGAAAATATCCCATATTAAGTCTGTAAAACCGTAAACAAGGTTTTACCAAATAATGAATAAAACTATCTCACATAAATTACAATTACAATGTAACACTTCCTCACCAAAGAGGTTTCTCTTGAAAAGTTGCAAAACTCAAGCCAGACTAATGAAATACTCGAAGCTGCAACGGAAATACATTAACATAACCAAACCATCAAAATACAACAACCCTCAACTCAAAAAAAAAGAATCAAAATTAAAAAAAAATGTTAAAATTGGTAGTCACATCATTAGTCACGTTAAACAAAAGGCGAGCTCTTTTGTAATACAAAACCGTTCAAAAAATTTTGGAGCTGGATTGGCCGCGAAATAACGATTGGCTGCGAAATAACGAAAATCAAAACGTATATGAAAATTCTATTTATTTTTAGTATAGACTGTCTTAAGTTTCCTTTAATGCACTATAAACGTTGTGAAAAATCATACTCCTCTCAACTACAAGTCAACGGTCGGCAAACTTAACATTTGCTAAAATATCATTGACTTAACCAGCGAAAATACGTTGCTACGCGTGCACGCGCGAGCCCCAGTGAGTGAGTGCGTACGTGCGTGAGAGAGTGAGTAAGCGAGAGATAGTGTAAGTGTGTGCGCGTGCGTGCGTGTGAGTGTCCATTTTCCATAAGACACTATAAAATCTGAAATCTTGTTAATTAGCATTTACTGTTTTGGTTAAATTTGTAGGTCACTGTAACAATTCAGTTATGTACCCTTAAAATTAATAGCAGTTTATACTAGTCAAATAAAAAAAAATTCTCAAAAACGGGTCTAACGATTTTGATTAAATTGATATGTGATTATATTAAAACGCCTCCTGTAAACCACTATATGCGGTATATCTGGGAAAACTCATATAAGGATACTTACCCTTTGTGTTAAGCTACATTTCTTAATACAATAGAAATACAGTTGTGGCAACTTTAATTAAAAATTGCTATTGGGGAATTTAGTAGCATTCATTGTAACACTGGATAAACAATTTAGTAGAAGTAGCGTATTTACGGGTAGCCTTCTCTTGTATGGACATGAAATATGAAATATGAAATATCTTTTATTTAAAAATAAAATCGGTATAACACAAGAAAGTTCTGGCAACAATGTGTTTAAGTTAGGGAGTGATTCAAACAAGGCAATCATTAGAATATTGTCAGTTCTTCAAAAAATGCTTTACAATAACTGTGCTTACATTTAATTTAAAAAAAAAACATATTGAATGAAGATATAGAATGTGGAAAAGTTCTTTTACCACCAGGACAAAATTACAGCTCGTGTTTCATTACCACCACGAAATTAATAAAGTATCATTTGATTTAGTTTCATTTGAATTATATGTTGTTTAGTTTTGGACGTATTAATGACGAAATACGGAAAGTAACTACAAGATGGTGGATAGAAATTGAAAAAACACGAGAAATAATTAATGTTTTTAAAATCAGTACTTTCTTGCAGATTAAATCACTTTTTGTGTATACTATTAATGTGTACATAATAATAAAACCATAATTTTATCATGGGTATGTAACTTCAGGTTATAACGAACTTCACAGAAGTGCCTTCATTAAATGAGAATATGATAGGCTATGCTGGAAACATGCCTTAAGTGTTTAATGTAAAGAAACCTCGAATTGCGACGCTTCGAGACGTTTGCTTTCTCACTAAAATGTTACCATAATCTCCCTAAATTTCCAGAGCACACTCTAATCAAAAACAAATCGGAATATAGCATTCATAAACATTTTGAATAATGCACGTTCTAATAAAATACACAGGGTTTGGATCTTTTAATGCCTGCAATGCAAGTACGAACGTCAATGTAACTCGATAGGAAGTTGAAAAGCAAAAGAATTTTTTTTCAACTTAATCTTAACTTCAATACACTTGGTCCAACTGTCTTACCACATCTCCATTTCATTTTTTAACAGGTTATCGTCTACATAATAACGTCTTCTCAGACATTATTGTTTAAAGATCTAAATAAACAGAAGGCGGACGATAGGAAGTCTAACTCAAAGAGATAACTAAGTATTGTCCTTGTAATACTCTGTGCTATGTGCTTTATAAGGAGAACTTCTCGTTTGGTTGCAAAAGACAAAGGTCATGCGCTTAGCAACTGAAGATTGTGTGTCTTTTTTGGTTGCACTCTTATGTAGGGACTTTTTCTTCTATTTTTCAATAATATACACATCGCGTAGAGAAAGTCAGTTTCTGTATCTTTGAATATTTGTGAATACTGGTAAAACAATGCATTTAAGGTAATGTTCAGGGAAAAAATAAATCTAGATGTGTGTGTCAGACGAATCCGTGAATGCTCATTTAGATTGGGTTCATATTCTTCTTGCACAAATCGCGTTACCCTTCTGACTGACAAATTATTATCTAGAAATAAATTACAAAATATAAAATTATCACTACATAATATACTTGTAAGGTTTGGTGTTACTAGCATGTTTTCTAAAATACCCCCTCAAGAATGTATGCGTTTATTAAATAATTTCTTATTTAATAATAAGGATGAATTAGTTACAGGAATGGAGTTAATTCAATTATTTGACCTCTGTGTTAATCAATGTTTCACATTAAGATTTATCTACAAAAAAACGATTTACCATTGGACAGTCGAACTTAGCTCATTTTGGCTAATATCTCTGTGGATAATTTAGGAGATCAAAATTTTTGAATTAAGTCTCTCTGATAAGATTGGTTTCCTTATATTGATATTTAAGAATGTTCATCAGATTTTATTGACGAGTCCCTAATTAATATTAACAATTTACATCCTAACTTGAAATTTACACTAGAGAAAGAACAAAATAGAGGCATTAATTTTCTAGATTTAAGTATAAAAATTAATACTCAGAACAAGTTTGAGTTCTCCATATCACCATAAAACACATTAGTTAGTTGCAGAGATGATTAGTACATATAACCGATAGAAAACAAATACATATCAATTTCATATCTTCAGAAAATATCAGGAAAGGTTACTCACATATTACAAAAGAACAAAAAATTCGAAGTAACTCTTTTACAACTAATACCAATGTTCTTAATTGTTTATTCAATGCTACAAATTCTGTTTATGTTGGACAATCAGTTAGGAACTTTGATATTAGATACAAAGAACACATTAGATATTACAAATATAAAAATACGAACAAATCAAATTATACATCTAATAGTAAATAACAATACATGTTGCATTGAAACGCGATGAGAAATAATAATTGTAGAAAATAAATTGTGGAATTATATTGTGTTTAAAACATTAGTGCTATTAGATTTTTAGTAGCTGAAATGTCATTTGCTGCAATAATAAATATTTGAAATTAATCAAGTCTTGGAAAGACATTAAAAAATTGTAATTATTGGCATAAATTTAAACAAGAAATTCTATGTTTTAATAACTTTTTTTTTCTAGGTAACAATTATTCCTGCTTCCTACATGAAATAAAATTGCTGCTTTTCAACATCTCTTTGTAAGTAGAAAATAAATTAGTTACATAATTTGAAGAAGTAAAAGAAATTCTTCTAAATTCAACAATTTATTTTATTTTTAATTAACATTTCGATTGGTAATATCGAACCGGTCACTAATATTACGATAAACAAAAATACTTATCTTTCTTGGGAGATGAAATCTTTAAACATTTCGATTACAATTGCCTTCAGTAAAAACTGAAAAAGTAATAAAGCCGTTGTACTTGCGCGAGTGGTTGAAGCGTTATTTTTCAAACGTGATCTTCGATACATATTCATAAATCAAGACATATATTGTATTGTTAAGGTTGTGTTTAATTAGTATTTCGTTTCCCTCAAAGTTTAAAATATTGTTATAGTTTTATTTATTTAAATAAAAAAATGTAATAAATTTAGCTTCAGGGGGGCCCAATTGATTTCAAGTAGCAAAATATAAAAGTACAGCTTCCTCTCTATATTAAACTTGAAATGGTCATTTTTCAGCTACCAAGACAATTCGATTACCTCTATTAAATAATACTTTCCGGAGGCTTTTATGAAGTCCTGAGATTATCTAAGCCCTCTAGTGGACGTAATCGACTATAAGCTACATTTTTCTGTGAAAAAGATACTAAAAATGTTAAGAAAAATTTGAAACATTAATCTCAACAAACTTCATAAAATATGAAAATGCAAAAAGTAGGCCTGCTATAATAATTTAAATTTAGAAGCTTACTAATATAGTATAGTGAGTATCAAGAACAGTAAGGGACGTTTACCGGTCGACGGCCATGTTTGGATGCTGAGCGATAACGAAGCCTCCAATTTGGCCGGAGACCGGTACAACCCTTAATGTTCGAGATGCTCATACTGTTTTTGCACGATTGTATTAAATTTGCCACAATTGAAATTATTTAATTTCTACTAAATAAACGAAAAGTCAAAAGTGACGTTTTAAATAGAAATGTCCAAATGTTTTGTTCTTATTGTTGTGAAATATGGTATACCTATATATTTTTTTGGGCGATCGTTCATTTTTGTCAACTTACTGTCACTGTTTTGACAACAGTAGGTGGCATTTACTGTTTAATGAGCCTAACTGAACGGTAAGTAATTTACTTACCGTTCAGCGAACAGTAAGTGAAAGTCATAGTTTACTGAAACACCTGCCAGAGTTTTGGGTATAGTATTATTTATTAATATTAAAATTAAATGTACAATTGTTATAATTGGAAATGGTAATAATAATAATAATAGTTTTAATAATAATAATAATAATAATAATAATAATAATAATAATAGTTTACTGATTAGAATTTCTGACACAATTATTTTACAACTGTCACATTAACATTCAGGTTACTAAGGAAACAATACATACGCTTGTGGCTCGGCTTGTGGTCATCTTTTAAGCAATTTTGAGATTAAATAAAATGTGTTTTGCCTACATTTTGCCATCAAGTGTATTGTTGATCGCACAAAAAATAGCATAAGCATTTCGAACAGTAAGGAGTTTACCGATCTCCTCCAATATTGGCGACTTCGCTTCGCTCAGTCGGCAAACATTATAGTCGATCGGTAAACTGTCCTTACTGATCTTAATACTTAATATACTATTACGTTGGTAAGTAAAGACGTCGGTAAGTAAAATACTTACCGACGAGTTGGGCCTCGCACCAGTAAACATATCCTACTGTCTTGGAAACAGATATGGTAAATAAACGAAAAAGCTCAATTGTGCAAAAAATATTATTACATTATTGTTAGTAATGATTAATAACTAAATTTTTAATGTATTAAATTGTAGTACACGGTTTTAAACATGGCATTCTAGAACACGCTCTACGGAAGAAAGATAGTAACGAAAAATGCCCTAATCTATAATAAAATTTGACAATGTAATATCGGTGCAAACTTGCGAAAAGCTTTGAAAGTTGTCAACGCATTCACAACTATAAACCAGTTAAAACTTAGTAACAATTTTCGTCACTACTGCTAGAATGCCAAAACCTGCGTAATTGGAGATTTCCTTTTTCCTATTGATGTTATTTGAATGTGTATAGATGTCAATAGCTTCCTGTTGCAAACGAACATATTAGTGTGTTTGCTGAAAAAATTTCCTCGACGACTTAAATTGTTAAGGCGATTTCAATTTCTAAAGCTCGTCAGAGATAGGGAATATCTAATGTCCAATTCCTTGTGGATGAACACGAGCAACGCCTAAAAAGAGGTAGTAACGCATGACTGAATAATTGCATGGATAAGCAATCTCCTTTCGACCAGCCAATAGATGAGAGTGTATGAGCCCATGTAAGTAAGGCACTCTTTTGTACGGGGGTTAAAATTGACTCCAAAAGCTGATGAAGTATATTCAGGGATACATAAAAATGCGGAAGGCAGGGGAAACTACCACATTAAATATCCGCACAGATATCTTTAGTACAAAACCAGTACAATAATCGCAATTGTCATTACAGTTTCAAAACTAATATCAATCCGGGACTGGATATCCGCGCGGATCAGTTGAGAGTTAAGCAAATAATGAGGTTGAAAGTAGACCTTATGGCTATAAGCCAGACGCACTAGCCTCAGTCTCGACACTTCGACATCTCAATCTGTAGAATATGAATAACAAAGCAAACTTTACTGCTGCTTTCTAAAAGACGGAGTATACAAAATAGATAGGGACACAACGCAATATCAAGAGATACAGACAGAAAAACAAGAAAGATAAAGGAGAAATATGCAATAGAATACGGAAGTTAATTACTAAATATGACAGTTTCAATGCACATAAACAGAGGTTATACATATAAATATTTATAGAGGCAGTAACGTGTTAATCAATTACCATGCAAATATTACAACAAGCACAGAAGAAGGGCTAAACACGAGGAAAACATGTATAGAGCGAATGTTTCGTGATGAGAGATCAACACATCACAGATATAATGAGAATACTTCTGGTCCAACGTGATGTGAATCTAGAAATGATACAGTTGTAGAACGACGCAAACATAAAGCTCATAAGCAAGCAGTTTAACAACACATACGGTACGGAAATTGTTCCCGAAAAATGGCCAGTCATGAACTACCAAAAATGAGAAACATGAAAGGATGCAATGAGTACCGAACGATAAGTTTAACCTGTCCTGTATTGAAAGCACTGCTCAATAAAACACACAATAGGGTTTTTCCGCAAATGCGAGACGGTTTGACACACACCTAATTTGGGTTTAGAAACGGACTAGGCACCAGAGAAGCACTCTGATTTATTAGTAAAATTTTGTACATGCATGAGTGTAGATAGGTATGCATGGGTTATCGACTGTGAGAAAGCATTTGATAGACTTAAACACGCCATTATAGTAGGAATATTGAACACAATAGAGTAGGACAAAAAGATATACGCAGAATATTGAATTTGTACTGGTAACAAGCTGCAACGGTTAGGGGCGGAAGAAAGAGCAAGTGAACACAAATACTTAGGCGTGTGGGGTACGGTTGCGAGTTGTCACATTTACGAATCAATAGGTAATAGCCAGATAAGAATAACTGTAAACGAATAAGCAATAATCAACCTTCGTTATGCAGATGATACTGTACTCTTGGCGGATAACGCAAGTGATTTACAGTTACTTATTAACCTGGTGTATGAAACTAGCACGTCGATTGATTTAAACATGTCACAGATAAACAAAATCAGGAATATAAGTTAAGGTATAACAGATACTCCAAGCTTCACCATAGAATGAAAAAATTTCCCAAGTTACCCATACTCGAAACATAAATATCCTGGATGCTTTTTGAAAAATAAACTGAACTCTAGTACGAAAGTTAAAAGCAGAATAGCACAACCAGGTACGTTCTTTATGATAATGAAAAATATTATCAACTGCAGGGATCTTCACCCAGACTTGCGTTTTACTAGATATCTGTTCTTTAATTGTAGGTTCAAAACTTTCCTAGTACTTTTTTAAGTCTGTCAGGTCAGCAACGAAAAGAACAGAAACAGCATTAACATTAATTATTATTTTTTCTTGATAGATACGCCTGTCAGGTTTACATTGTTAATATCCTTAGGAGAGTAACCATTAACTTGCTAATGTTTCTAAATAGTTAAATTCATCTTCCGAAAATTCAGTATCACAAATTCGTTTAACTTAATTTAGAAAAGGTTCCACAATACCGACCGGTGTGGTGGACAACGGTTTGATAGATACAACATACCTGTCGGTGTGTGTAGGCTTTCCAGAAACCTTAACACAGAAAGAAGGTTAGTTTTAGATTTTAATATGTGAACTTTCATTAGTTTCCTTCTCCGTAGTAAACTAAATGCTTCAATGCATACCTTTTATAAAACCACATCTCTTCAAGTATCATCAATACATGCATTCAAAACTAAAGATGCATTGTGTAGAGCTTTCCTATATAAAAATTAATAGCAACTGGACTAAGAAGAATCCCCATTGCTAGACCATCGACTTGTTTATAACATTTATTATTGCATTGAAAATCAATAATAGTCTTGAAAAATAAATGCTGTTTTAGAAACAAGTGATCCATACGTTCAGTAGTTTTTTGCAATCCATGCAGCGGTCGCAAAATGCAATTTTGCGTCAGCTCCCATGGACAATAAACGCAAAATAGATTCCTGTCCGTTGCCATGGGCAGCGAATGTAAAATACCTTTCTGTCCGCTTAATTACTTCTAGCAGTGTTTATTTTTTAGCAACTTGGTATACAAATAAATGTTGGTACATAACCTGTTTTGTACCGAATTCAATGAATTATACTTAATTTCAAAATGCAATTTGATAATTAATGGTCTTTGTCATATGACGTTTCCACCTTGTTAGGTAAGTTTTATTCTGGCCCACATCGTAGCACACTGACAATTTTACCATTGATTGTGCATATAAATAACTTGAATTTAATTGTGTAGAGGAGAAGCGCTAAATATGGGCCACCATTTTGTCTTTACTCAAAATCTTATACATTAATAGCTGAAATATAATATGGAGAAAACATATTATTGAATCATTCATTAGGCATGTTTTACGTTATAGCAAACTTTATTATACGTTTTTTTTCTAGAAAATATTACAAAATATGTATGCAGACGACACGTGTCTGGAGATATGAACTAAATATGGGCTACCTAAAAAAAGTGCTAACGAACCAAAGAAAATTAAGGCTATAAACACAATTCAGATATACAAAAGGTTATTTTTTACAAAATTTACATACATAGGTCTCAGTTTCGGCCCCTGCACAATCGGTATGCGCCCACATATTGCACATAAGACACTGCGCCCAAAGTTCACCTCTAGTATCAGCTGAAAGCAACCCGTTACAGAATAAACAGTTCGCATCAGTATTATTTGGTTGTTGTTCAACAAGGAAATCAACATCGTCGTCTTCATCGTCATTCTTGGAGCATTTTCATTCCCAGAGCTTTCTTCGCTACTACTAATACTGGGAGATCTTTTGTTGCGCTGCGTTTGTTTATTTACAACGTTATCCAAACTAATTTGCCTTTTCACCTCTTTTACATTTTTTCCTTGATTTGCTCTTCTCCAAACTATCTTTATACGGGGAAGAGATTATTACTGAACATTTACTGACCTTGCGTCCTCGATTTGATTATTCCTTTTTGACACACGGTAAAGGAGAAACGTCAAATGATAAAAGAAATTCCTTCTTTTGTGTTTTGTATGAACCATAAAATGTATGGAATCTTATTGTTATCAGAAGATGATTCATTATAATTTTGGTGAGAAGTTGATCAAATGACATTTTGTCGTGATATTAATGGAATTGGATTTTGATGGTAGCTTGATGTAATTGGAATTTGACGAGAGGCTGCTAGAACTAGATTTTGATGAGAGGTAGATGGTTCACTTAAACAATTTGCAACTATTTCTATTGAATTGTTTTCATTATAATGTTCATGATCAATGTAACCACTGCAATTTTTTCATCTTCTATCTCTGCTGCTGTATAATCTGATTTTGTAGATGTATTCCTGCTGGAACCCTTTCACTGCTATTTCGCCAGTCCGTGATTTCATATACGCTTTTCCAAAGAGCTCAGCGTCATCAAAAGCAGTAACTGGATGATTATTTTGACGCATCCACACCCTGATTTCTTCACTATAATAACTTTTAACACCCTTAAAAGTTTTATCTAAAGGTTGTAATTTGTGTATGCAATATGGGGTACAACTAAATGATAACAACATGGTTATTTCTCGCCATATCTATGAGATCTATATTTCGGGTGTGGCTGTAATGACCGTCTAGAATAAGAAGTACTGGGGAAAATTCTGTTGGTTTTACCGTGTCAATAAAATGTTGGAACTGTTGATTAAATAGATGAGCTTGAACCCATCCACTTAGATGTACCGTTCCAATTGCACCTGGCGGTGCTCCTCTCATTAATTGTTGATTCATGTTTTTCCTCGGGAAAATCATCATTGGTGGAACATATTGACCACCAGAACCCCTTTCGGCAGATGTCGATGAAGTAATTTTTATTTTTGCTTTGCGTCCTATAACTTCAGTTATTTTATTTTGAACCACTGATAGCCCTGTTTCATCAACATTAAATACAAGGTCAGCGATATAATTGTTCTTACTATATTACAGGTCCAAGATATCATAAAAGGAGTTAATATTGGTTTCACTGAAACCTTTCGCTCGAGCTAGTGAGGTACCAGTGGGTTTCTGTTTTTATGGCGATGTAAGAAGGGTCTTAACCAAGATCTCCCGACTTCTGCAGATTTTTGAAATGGATGTTTAAGATTATTTCTGTTTGCTAGCGTATAGCCCATCCTTCTTAAATCTTTTCTAGTTAAACTGTAAAATTGAGCTTCCATTAGTAGGTCATATTTTACTAACTCTGCCTCTGCCTTCCTAATATACATTTTCGTCCTAGTTTGGTTTGTTTTTGCTCAACGCTGCAGAGTTGATCTAGATACATTGAAAATGTTTGCAATCTTTAAAGTCCCAATCTCATTATTTCTAACCAATATGCCCTCTCCATATCCTCACCTTTCCATACTTTTCTTTTTTTTTGTTTACTTTTTCAGCTTTTTTGTTCATTCTGAAACAATTTTAAGAGCTCGTACTATATTAATACAAACTAAAAAATTGATCTAAATTTGAGCTACTAGCTCATATTTAAAACATGATGGCATCCCATATTACGAACAAGATTAGCTACAATTCAAAGTTGGGTTAAATTTAGATCAGGTAAAACAAGACAAATTTCAATCCAGCTATCATCAAATGATCTTTACACTATCGATTTATGTAAAGAACGGTTTAAGTTTAATATTTATTGTAATATTATAGGGCACAAAACACATACCTAATAAAGTTTTCAGACCACTTAATATAGACAACCGTTTATCACTACTAGACGCTCTACTAATTCTGCCAAAACTCGATGTAGATTTCTATAAACGTTCTAACTTCAATTTTAGATAGTTTAGTGAATTGAAGGAGTCGCGCATTTAAATCCGTAGCCCACGTTTAGCGCTTCTCCTCTAATCATATTTTTTTAACGGTTCGTGCTAAATTATACGAGATTAGATACTTATAATTTATTTTTCTGGATAAAGAAATGGTTATTGCTTATTTGTATTTAAATGTAATTAGTATTAAGATGAAAAGCTTGAGTTTATTATTTTAATAAGTTATCTATATATTCAAATTGAAAATGTTTAAAATACGCGGCATTTGCAAGTGCATTGATGTGTTGGAAGGGAAAGACGCTGTCATAATAATGATGTGCAGTTTTTAAAACAGTTAAGTAAGCGATCAAGAGGAGTTGCATTAAATAAGCGATCAGGGTTGATAACTGTCGGTCGATTGGCGCCGCAACATAAGTGACATTGTATAGTCACGCGGCCCTATAAAGTGTGAAAATTACAAATAAGAATTAATTAACGGTATAATAGGGAAGAAAATTACCTTCCTTTTAAAATAATAAAAAGTGCAAGCATTGGCAAGTTGGTGATAATACAAAGGATTGCGCCATAATTTAAAATACATATTAAAAGTATCGTAATAAGTGAAGATAACGCGTTTATATGTATCACAGCCCTAATCAATTGTGTTTAAATAGTGAACAATAAATATAATAGACAGTAATCGATCCAAATTGATAAATCAAAGTATAAACGACAATAGCTCGAATTTATTGATGTATAAAAAGGAAACATTCGCGGTTTGTAAATAGCTTGCATTTTGTTGCGCAAGCTATTTGTAGTTCAATTGAACAATTAAGCAAAAACTGGACCGAGTAAATATATCAAGCAGTTATTTAGAAAAAAAATCATTAAATTGTGGGAAGAAAGTTAGAAGCGTTCCCTATAACAAGAGAACAAAGGAAGCGGTTCCAAGTTGGCGGAAAGGTGGCATCATCGGAGGATCAGTCACACAACCTAGTTGAGGCCTCTTCACCGGTCTAAGAAACGCAAGCATTACATCATCAGTGTTTCAACAAAAATAACAAGTAAGAACCCCTGTTGTTTGTATGAATAAATAAAACGTTTTTGTGTTTGACTTTCTCGAAACTTTACATTTGACTATAACAATTAAATAAAAAACAATACGTTTAATCCTGATTAAGAATATTGTTTTAAATTATAGGTTTGATTTTTGTATATATTTTTAAACAACGTATTGATGCATTTTCGTTCAGTTTTGGAATTTAATTAAATGAGTATAACGTGTGATTTACCTTTATTGCTAAAGATTATTAATATTAAAAGCTTATACAAATATTAAATATATAAATGCAGAAAGGGGTCAACTCAATAGTCGAATTGAGAATAGCTTTGGTCAATGATAACATGATCATTTCTTTATTTTAGCTTTGAGCCGTCGCAACCGATTAAGAAAAGAATTCACAAACGTAAATTTTAAAATTCATTTACGCAAACTGAAATTAAATAGCAAACGAAGTAACATTTAAGTAATAAATGATATATTTATAAATTGAACCCATTCAGTTTTAATAAAGCGTAATAAAAAATAATCAGTTTATTATTTTAAAATAACAATATTAAATTTTATTCAATCATAAAAAAGTTTAAAATAACTCAAATCTTATTCTTTGTAGCGGGTTAAACCAACAAAAGTAACATCCAAGGGCCCGTTGCAACCCCACTGACCCAAAATGGTTTTGAAGGCCTCAAAGTAGCATTTTACGTCCTTAACATCCAAATAACCATTAAGGGTTTCAACGATTTGAGCAGAATCTTAAGCGAATGGGATTTTTTACCCTTAAGAGCTTACAATATATCTAGGTGTAAGGTGTTTTGCAAGGTTGTACCTAAGAAAGTCAATTGTACTGACTAATGGTATTAAAGGAATATTTGGTTCTACCCTTGATTATAGATATATAATCAAGGCTTCTACTTGATAGTTTTATGCCCAAATTATAAAATTTATTATGTTCCTTCCTAAAAACGTCATCCTAAATTCAAAGTTCGAATCCATTATTTAAAAGAGCGAGAGTAAAAAATTATGAAAATATAGTGTAGCGCCATATTTTCGAAAGAGAATTTATTAGGCTATGAAGTAAACCTTTTTAACAAATACTGTTAAAAGAATTGGCAATTTCTATCTAAGAATTGTCAAGGTTTGTATTTTAAGGTTATGTAAGTTTTCTAATTTGTTTAAGTTCGAATCCATTATTTAAAAGAGCGAGAGTAAAAAATTATGAAAATACAGTGTAGCGCCATATTTGCGAAAGAGAATTTATTAGGCTATGAAATAAACCTTTTTAACAAATACTGTTAAAAGAATTGGCAATTTCTATCTAAGAATTGTCAAGGTTTATATTTTAAGGTTATGTAAGTTTTCTAATTTGAATGATAACCCATGTGGGAAAGAAAACAACATATAAATCCTTTATTAAAAAAATTACACTACTACATAGAGACTTATATGTTTGTAATAATTTAGACCAACTTATTTTTTTATCTCCACAAAAGTGATTACTACTCGTATAATGCAGATCTCGTTTATTCATAAATTGCTATTAATCAACTAAAAGGCTATTTAAATTATATCAACACAGCGTTGTCTAGCAATTTATTTTAGAAATAAAAACACATTTCTAAGAGTAATATGAAAGAAATATCCGAAAAGCATCGATAGGAACATATTAGAAGCTTTTCGAAAAGTTCGTAATAAATTGGAAGGAATGACGCCAAGCAGTGCACCTTCAGCGATCGATTATAGAAAAAAGTCTGAGCGATTATTTGAGTTGGTAAAACTTTTTCCGTGCTGCGATCGTCACCATGTTAAATGGAATCGAAGTAATTTTGGCAATGTGATCAAGTAAGGCACAGTATACGTGCCATTGTCGTAACATTGCAAAATTCGACTCAATTTCAATTCTTTCTTTAGCATCGTTTAAAGTTAAATAGGTGTAAAATTCTTTTAGTAATAGGCAACAAATCCATGCATTGAATCGTTGCTTTTACAAAGCCTCTTCGCTCTTTTATTCTTTGTTTTATTATTCTTTTTTACTTTGATGGATATGTACCTGTCGAGGGACAAAGGCTCATCTGCGCTTCAGGACTTAATTTTATGTGTTATTCAAAACGAAGCAAATCCTTATTACGAGTTTCTAAGTCTGAAGTTTTGTATGCAATCACATTTAACACAAAGAGTGCACTGAATTTCCGCTTTTTCTTTCAATCGACCAGTTCAATTATCGTAATTAACTAGGAAGTTCCTTGTACTTTTACATTTGTTTTAATAAAAATGTTCTATCCGCAATAGCAACAACTTTTTAATGGTGTAAAAATGTTCGTTTGTAATTTTTCTTTTAATTTAATTAGGTACACGCTAAGGGAACACGTTTTAAACATATCCTCAACTTGAAAATTAATAAAAATGTGTTTTATGACATATGATACAGTATGCAGGGATAGCAGGTTAATAAATTATTCCTTTAGTTACTATACCAGATTTGTAAATTTTAAAATTATTTTTACAACAAAACGTTTTTATAGTTTTTGTTAATTTATTTCAACATAAAGTACTTTTTTTATTATTCAAAAGTCACGCGGATATTCATATTTGGTGAATAATGTGACTGGAGACAAATCAAATACAATCTGAAACTTAATATTTCAATTAAATAATTTACCATTATGCAATAATTATTAATGGGCAGTTGCAAAGATTGGTACGTTTTAAAATTTCTCTGAGAATCAAAATAAAGTATTTGAAACCATTCAAAATTTATAGTTTTAACTAAACACTAAAAAGTTCTTAACTTTGAGAACATAGTGTTTAACAAGTTATGATTACACTCCAAACGGGTTGGATGTGTGTAGACAGCGGATTTTCCAGTAGAGTGGCATTTTTTTGGGGCATAAATCTTTCCGAACACAACAGGATAAAATGCATAACTTTGCTTATTGGCCAATAATGCAGTGGTTTGAGATGCCTTCCAAGAGGATGATGAAATAGGTGCATAAATAGCGATTTTGACAGTTCTTGTCCAAAACAGTTTGGGACGTTGTTTCTCCAAGATTGAACGATAACTAACGAATTTGATATTTGTTGTCCAAAATCCATGCGGTCACGCAAAATTCGAGCACTGATGCAATGCGTTAAAATGTTTTCGCAACAAAACTTATGCGTTTTTCTAACACAATTGATGCATAACTAACGATTTTGATATCGCTTGGTGAAAATCTATGTGGTCAAATGGAAAATATTCGGGATATAATGGACCAATGTACATCATTTCAGTTTAGTAGATGAAAACGTAAAAAGTTGTATGTGAAAAAGTACAATTTGTTGCGGATTTTGAACCGTTTTTCGAACAATAATTCCATGGATCCCTGTCTGACCATATAAGTTGTAATCAACACTGGAGGAGAAGATGGCGTGTACTTAAAAGTAATAATTAAACATCTCTCTAAAGTAAGTGTCATAAGATATAAAAACTAGAATATCAGCGAGTACGTTCATTCCAGAATTTTTAATTTTGAAGCTTGGTGTGGTATGTGCTGGTTAAAGTTTTAGTGTAAGTATCTACTTGTGTGAGTAAGTGGCAGACCAATGTGACTACCACTGCTACATGAAGATCTATGGCACATTACTTCAACATGTGCGCAATGGACGACTGCTCAGAATGAATACGATCGCTACTGGGCGTGCAGAAAAACGTAAATGTAATTTAGATATTATATAATAGGATTGCCTCCGTAACTAACTGACTTACTTATAAGCTACTTGGATAGATTTGCGATTCAGACAGAGGTTCGATTCTTAGTAGCGCTAATCCACGTATCGGGACTCACTTAAAATAATGAGAAACCATCGTAAACATAGATAACGCCTTTTTCATGAAAAATGTACTTGGCAACGAGAAGAGATCAACTCCCCAAAACGAAAATAAAATAAAGAAGGGCAAATCCTAATTAACAACTCAATCAAAAATCCTTGCTCAATATCATTCAGAACACATTTTGAATTTTTCATATCAGGTTATTAAGAGGATTACCATACATAACACCACTAGTGCGTCCAAAATTATCGATAACCGGGGAAAAATCGGTGTCGCCTAAAAACTGCATGAGTCGGTTTTCTCTGTTGGTTAAGAAGGAGGACTCTTCTTTTAACCAATAGAGAAAACCAACGAATGCGGTTTGCTTAAGAAAACAACGCTTTTTCCAGGATTATCTGACTAATTTTGATGCACGCGTAGTATTCGGTAGAATATATCCAGAATGGAAATATATATATATATATATATATATATATATATATATATATATATATATATATATATATATATATATATATATATATATATATATATCAGTTTGTCCAAGATAAGGATCCTCACCATGGGAATCTCAGTACTTGTTGGAGATACAGCTTAGGTTAAATTAGGAAAAGTTGTGTTCTTTGAAGCTTATTTACATGCCGTTTAGAAACTTGAAAAATTTTCATGCCCTGCTGAGATATTTGGAAAAACGGAATTTGACAATATCGATTTTATTTTTTCTGACTTTATTTGCAGAAATATCAAAAACTAACAACACTTTCTCATTGGCACTTTTAAGGTACTACATGATGGTATTTTTAGATTTTATATCCGACGTTTCGTTTTCAAGAAACCATCATCAACTTTATTTTTTATATGGCCCGAAAAAATGTACACCCTGTATCTAATTACATTTTTATTACAAATTCAACGATGTATCACATGCCATATTTTATTTAGTTAAAAGGAAAATTAATTGCATTTTTCTATTTCTTATAAGTATTTTTAAGAAGGCGTTGCAAACAAATGCTTTGTCGTCATTACCTGTCACCGATTCTGTCACTTAATATTATGATAAAATTGTAATTATCCTTGTTGTTACCCTGTTTGCCGAGTTGTTGTTTTAGAGTAATTGTCGTTATTTTTACTGTTGTCGTTATTGTTGTTTATTGTTGAATAGTTAATATTGTGCATTTATCGTCGAATATGCCGGGTGAGCATTATAGCCATGAAGAAAAGTTTGATATGCTAACGTGCTACATTTTGTGCCACAAAATGATGTAAATTCGGCAGCAATGTATCTTAATACATATTCAGAAAGAAGGCAGCCATGTAAGTCCATTTTCTTAAAGCTGGCTCGAAATTTAAAAGAATATGGTTCATTTAAAAGCCTATTTTAACTCGAAAAAGGAGTCTTTAGAAGAAACCCAAAATAATGTTTTACAAGCAGTTGTTGAGAACCCTGAAATATCAACTAGGCAAATCAAAGATAATGTAGGAGTTGCCAAATCCACAGCTCAATTTATTTTGGGTAAAAATAGACATCACCCCTATAAATTTAGGATTTGCCAAGGACTTAAACCAGGGATTTCGAACGGCGCCGGCATTTTTGCGAGTGGTATACACGCGCGTGTGAAGAAAATTTAAATTTCCCTTCAAAAATAATATGGTTCGACGAAAGCATGGTCACTAATAATGGTATCTTCAACCGCCGCAATACGCATTACTGGGCTCAACAAAATCCGCGTGTTAAGAAAATATCGAGACATCAAGAACGTTTTGGGTTTAATATGTGGTGTGGAATTTTAGGAACTAAAATCCTAGGTCCATTTTTTTACCATAATTCATTAACCGGAGAACGATACCTTCATTTATTGCGAAATGATTTAGAAGACTGTTTAGATAATTTACCTCTGGCACAGGTCAATAGTTGTTGGTTTCAACAAGACGGTGCTCCTGCACATAATTCTAGGCAAGTTCGAGAGTATCTCTCGCGGCGATTTCCTGGAAAGTGGATTGGAACCTCTAGTGAAGTGTCTTGGCCAGCGCGATCCCCGGACTTAACCTCTCTGGACTTCTTCATATGGGGTTTTGTTAAAAATCGAGTTTTCCAATATTCTTTTGAATCTGAACAGCAGTTACGAGAATGTGTAACGGCCGCATTTAACAGTATTACACCAGAGATGTTACGTGATGTTTTAAGCTCTACAGTTAGAAGATCATACTTATGCTTAGAAAATAACGGAAACCTGTTTGAACACCTGCTTTGAATTAAATATAAAATGCGTTAATTTCTTTGTTTTCGTTACTTAAAAAAAATTTCATTACTCGCCTACTTAAAAATACCTATAAGAAATAGAAAAATGCAATTAATTTTCCTTTTAACTAAATAAAATATGGCATGTAATACATCGTTGAATTTGTAATAAAAATGGAATTAGATACAGGGTGTACATTTTTTCGGGCCATATAAAAATAAAGTTGATGATGGTTTCTTGAAAACGAAACGTCGGATATAAAATCTAAAAATACCATCATGTAGTACCTTAAAAGTGCCAATGAGAAAGTGTTATTAGTTTTTTGATATTTCTGCAAATAAAGTCAGAAAAAAATAAAATCGATATTGTCAAATTCCCGTTTTTTCCAAATATCTCAGCAGGGCATGAAAATTTTTCAAGTTTCTAAACGGCATGTAAATAAGCTTCAAAGAACACAACTTTTTCCTAATTTAACCTAAGCTGTATCTCCAACAAGTACTGAGATTCCCATGGTGAGGATCCTTATCTTGGACACACTGTATATACAGCAAAATTTAGAAAACTAACAATCCCTGCGTCCAAATAAATGCCTGATTTTTCACTGTATTCTTTGGAACACTGTTTTCAAGATTGCTATCAATGGTTTCTCACGAAATTTTACTAAATCACTTCATTTTTACAATAAACTTAACTTAAATTTTTTAATGTGGCTGTCAGTGTTTGACAAATGCTTCTTGTTCATGACCAGAATAGCTCTGTTACTGTGGTAGTATGACGTCATTGCAGTTGAATTACCGCTGTAATTCATAACGTACAATGGGATTATTGTTGTAATCCTAACGAAGTTGCATTGCTGTAAATTATACATGACGGAAATATTCTCTTTCGTTTTGCATACAGCTGCATAGATAGCACCATTAAAGAAACATCCATACGTAAAATTAACCTCAATATTTAATTAACTTAATTTATTTAATGTATAGCAAGTGGTTTGGCAACAGTGGGTTTTCAAGGTCGTTAAGACGAAGGAAAATAATTTTTTTATAACTTTCGTAAAGGGTCATCATTTCGTTGGTATTACGAATTTCAACGTGGTCGCAACGTTTTAGGGACGATTCTAGAACAGACCACCAAAAAACAGCAACAGAAGATCGAAATGTCACATACCGTAAGAATAAGCTTTAGGCATTTCAAAGAGCTCAACGCAAAAGAGTCCTCACAATCAATTGTATATAGATAAATTATTCTCCCGTTGGATTGGCATCCTTTATCCGAGCAAGAGACGACTCGCGTCTGTTGGCGCTGGTTAATATGTTTTTACGCTAATGACCTGGTTTTTCCAAGGTTATGGTGTTTGACAACCTAGAAATGTTCATAACTGATTTTTCGTGTCATTATCAAAATGGCTTTCCTGGGCTCTACCCTAATGACTAATCATTATTCAAATTATGGAGTTTATTATTAATTCCCGAATTGGGGTTTAATTAAAAATTAATGGTTGCATCTGTATGTAGGGCCATTTGGCTGGTCAACATCTTGAGTTGCACACGTATCCAGGGCGCTTTTGGTTAGTTGCGCCATCTTGTGTCCATGCGTCTTTTTGGCTTTCCGCCATCTTCTGTGCGTGTGCCTTTTTGGTGTTCCACCATCTTGTTTGCACCATCTTGTTTCCGGGCAACTCTGTGACTTTCCACGATCTTGTCTCTACCATCTTGTTTCCGTACGCCTTTTTGGATTTCAGCCACCTTGTTTTTGTGTACTTTTTTTGGCTTTCCGCCATCTTGTTTCCTTGTACCTTTCTGGCCTCCCGCAATCTTGTTTGCGCCATCCGGTTTCCGTGTGCCTTTTTGACTGTTCGCAATCAGCATCCTAGGTGTGAGTCTCGTTGGTATGTTATGATTAATGAGCTTTAGTTTATAGATAGAGGAAAAATTAAAACTATTCGTTAAAGAAGATTAAAATATTCAATTAAAGGTAAACACAAACTGAAACCATCTCTAAAGAAATCAATCTTTACTTTATTAAAATACTTATCTTTAACAATTTTGAAAGATAATATTGCTACTGATGAAACATTTAGATTGTATAACTTAAATATACAAATGCACCATATAAAAACCAAAAAAAAAAAGATACATATTTTAATATATGTAATAATGGTGAAAGTTTACATTTTCATAATCAATCTTTCCCTACATAATATCTGAAAAACGATATACATGATTTGATTAAAACTGAAATCACAATATTAGTGTTAATAACCATACGGTAAGGTGTCGAAGTTTTCTACCTGGCGCCGTATAGAATAACATATGCTATACAGCTTTGTTTCGGGTCGGGAGATAACTTCGAACGATGTTGTGATCATTATGGACATATAACGAGTATTTGCTGTCCGATAGCACCATGTATCTCATGCTCTCAAAATTTATCACAGAAGAGTTTATACCATTCACCTTATAACTGTTTTAAAACTATTTTTACTCGTTGAGTATATTTTATTACTATAGTTTTTAGGACCCACACTCACAAACTCTGTAATGTAACCTCCTGCACCGTAACTCTCCAACTCATCAGTCATCTGATCGAAGAAATCACCGCAGGCTGGTTTCTTTCCATTCATACGGTTTATCCACAAAAATGATGCTATTGATATCGTAGAACAAAACGTGCCTATCCATTTTCTCACGATAGCCGTAAAGTTCTAAACAGACATGTGCACTTGTGCAGTAGTATAAGCAGCTGTAGAAGCACTAACACTTTCTCAAGGCTCCCCTTCATCATCCTATCTAACCCACTTAACAATGAATACATTGTCATTTATAAGTATAATAGAGTGTATTTGAATGAGTGTATTTGTTAGAAGTTTGAAAAATTCCTTTGGCTCCGATGCAATGTTACACTGCGCTAAATTCTCTCTTTGAACAAATTTACACCAAAATGAATTTAACATCATCTAGCGACATATCTTAAACTCGTTCTTTGTTGAATTTCTCCCTGCCAATATACTGTTTAACGTATAACAATTTTTCCTCATCAGTGGTGCAATGACTGGGCTACCCTGAATCTTCCTGTTTTGATTTAAGAAAGCTATCTATGTAACTGTAAATAAACCATTTTGTTTTAAAAATCTATCATGTTGCACAACCTCATACGTCCTCACTTCATAAACTTCAACTATTTTATAATTTTTCGAGAGAGCCTTGCACAACTGTTTACAAAGTAGAAGCATTAGCTTACTAAGCATTATCATTAGTAAAAATGAATGGTACAGGTCGCTAGGAGGTAGCACGCGGCATTTCATTAAAGTTTCAATGGTCCAATCTGCACCAACATGGATCTTGGGGTGACCTACAGGGTACTACAATATTTACTAACATACTGGTATAGGAAAAACATATCAAAGTACATGATTTTCTCATTAATACAATCAGTTTTATAATAAATGGTACTCGAATTTGTTGGACCACCAATGAAAGCATCGCGGGGATTTAATAGAACATTATTACACGGTATACTATCAATAAAGGTTTTTGATTGGGTGTAGGATGAAGACAATCTTTTAAACTCTCATTCACACATCTCAACCATATTATAAGCTCTTCTGCGCAAAAAGTTTAGTCTGGCCTCGGTGCTCTTGCTTTTTATTAACATTGAATTATCTTTACTACATCCGGATCGAGATTGGCCTGATAAGGGTAACACTCTTTGCAGCCATGCCAGTAGCACTCATAAACGGTAGTATTCTCACGGCAATACCCGCCCACCTTTAAACCCTCGGGGAATTTTTAGTCTTGCCCTTACCAGCATGCTTAAGAATGAAACCTATTGCTTTTGTTTTTCAAAAACTTACAACGGAACACCTTGGTTGCAGGCGCATTCAGTTGGCGGGAAGTTTCACAGAAGCATATGCAGACTTTAACCAATTTTACATGTATTACGTAACAACGACGATTAAAGTTTTTATGATCGAGGGATTTGTGTAATTTCTTAAATTTCCATTATTATTGAGCTACATCCATTTTAATGGACGAATACAACTACAATTAGTCTACTTTGGTAACATCAGGGAGTGTGATGCAGAGCCAATTATGTTTTTATTAATTTTCAATTTAACGTAATCTTATATTATTCTTTTGTACTCCTTGTACTTATTTGTAATAAAACAGGTATCTTAATCGTGTCAGTGCACCAGATTTCACTGTCTAGTAGATCCTGAAGTAATGTTGGGCTTGTAAATAACTTGTCGTTATACAGGGTGTCCCAGAAATAGTGGGAAATTTCCCGGATCTACGTAGGTGAAAATAAGGTCACAAGTTTTTATAAAAAAATTTCCTCCTTGGTTTCCCTATGCTCTTAAGTTGAGTGTTAGAAAGTGAATTTTCGCTATAACTTTTTCACTGTTCAAGAAATATAAATACTTTTTAGGGAAATGTCACGGTATTTGAAGCTCTTTGGACCCGTTTATTTAAACGTTCAGTGGCGTTGTAGGGGTTAGAGGGGTACGGCACCTTGTGGCTTTCAAACCTCAAAGAAAATGTTGAATAGCTTTTTTAACTTTTCCAAGTAAACTTCTTAATCTTTCGCCTTTTTTACGTCAAAAAGGTATACTAGTTTAATTTCGCTAAAATTAACCGTTAAGAAAGATAAACGCAACTAATGATGATGATGATGAGTTTAGTTCGACTGTGTTTAAATAAAACATTATTTAATATAGTAGGTAATAGATACATAAAGACAAGTTGGCTGTTCATGTAGAAACAGATGCATTGTTTCAAATCGTGACAATTAGGTTAAACAATATTACAGAGATTAGAACAGGTCTTTTTTAAAGTTTAAGAGCTTCATTTAATTTAGTAATTGGTGTGAAATTAACTACACGAATACTGAATATGCGGATGCATTTGATGTATGGAATGGCTTCTTGTAATTAATGCAGTACAAGAAAACTGTACCATGAAAGATTCCCTAATCGAAGGGTTCCTAATAGCAAAGCTTTTGAACATGTAAATCGACGACTGAGGGAAAATGATGAGATCAGTTTGATTAAAAATTTTGAATCACAGAAAATTTATGCGCTATTCTAGACCAGTTTACACCTAATAATGCAAATATGCACGTGCGACGATCCCAACGCGTCATCAAAGACAGTTGCAGATTAATGTATGGGCTGGAATTATTGGCCCGAATTTGTTAGGTCCGTTCGTTTTGTCACCTCGACTGAATGGACAATATTATTGCGAGTTTCTTCAAAATCAGTTTCCAGAGCTCCTAGAAGATGTAGAATTGGAACCAGGCAAAATATGTGGTTCATGCACGACGGGATGCCCCCATATTTGTCTGTTGCTTGTCCCCTAGGTCACATGACCTGACTCCTATAGATTTTTTCTGTGGGGTTATTTAAAAAATTTGGTATATGCACACACAAGAAGAGCTCCTTGACCGAATAATGTTTCATTTCGGTCAAATCAGAGAACACCAACAAATGCTTTGGAGAGCCCAATAATCTTTACTCCGTCGTGCACGAATGTGCATTACGAAAGGAAGTGCTCATGTTGAGCGTTTTATGTTCTAAAATTTTGGAATCGGTTTCTCATATTTATTGTTAGTTTTCTTTAGTTTTAGGTATCGATGTGTTCCAGATTTTTGTTTTTGTAAGTGATGTTGATATTTAGCCACATTTAATATATATTCTTAGAAATAATATTCTTCTTTTCTTGTTTGATGTTAGTTTTATCTAGTTTTAGGTTTAGATTCATTCCAAATCATTGTTCCTATAATAAATGTTTTGTGTTAAACAGCCAACTCGATTTATGTACTACTGTTGTTAATAGGGCGATTTAAAATCACCATCGTCATCATTAATTGCGGTTATCTTCGAAACGGTTAGTTTTAGCGAAATTAAACCAGTATATTTTTTTGACGTAAAAAGACCAAAGAAGTTTACTTTGAGAAAGTGAAAAAGCTGCTGAAAACATTTTTTTTGAGGGTAGAAAGCCAGAGGGTGCTGTGCCCCCTGTCCCCTAAAGCGTCACTAAACATTTAAATAGACGGCTCCAAAGAGCTTCAAATGGCGTGGCTTTTGCCTAAAAATTATTAAAATTTATTGAGCAGTAAAAACTTATAGCGAAAATTCAATTTTTAGCACTCAACTTCAAGAACGAACATCTTCGTAGGGAGGCATCAAAGGAAATTTTTTTATAGAAACTTATGACCTTATTTTTAGCAGGTTTACCGACATCCGGGAGATTTCCCACCATTTCTGGGACACCCTATATAATTCGTGTTTTAACTATTTATTTAGTTCTTGGGAGTTTTCGTAACAAAGCTACCGTAGGGGTAGCTGATTTGTTGTATAGAATTTTATCGCTTTGTTAAGCGCGAGGATTATTTGGTGTAAATCAAAACGATCAAATATTCTACTTTTTTATTCAGTGCCCACACTTTGTAGCCGAAACGGATGAGTTTTCCCCTTATGAATTCATGCCAGCTACATCTGCCAATGTATTTAGCCGTTGTCATAATTCATGTCTGCTTAGGGTACAAAATCCTAAACCTTGAACTTGTTCATAAGTAGAATAATTTTTCCAAGACTTGTCATTTTCCCAAGTTTGTTATTGCCGGAAATGCAAAAACTGTAATATTTCTTCAAACCTATTTTTACGCATTGAACTGTTTACCATATCTTAACTTATATCTTGTGTTGGTGGTTTTACGTTACGACCAATGCACATTTCATTTCTTCGTATGTGATTTTCAAGTTGAGTGCGTTCTTGAAGTTTACAAATTTTCCACTTTCTTCTCAAATATTTTTGATTAGGTTATCTGCCTTGCGCAGATGTAGACGTATTGAATAATCCTCAGAAATTTGGTGGTAAGAGTCCTCGATTTCGAAGATCACCGGATATCCACAAGAATTTTATTGGTTATTATTTAGGGTATTCTTCATCTGGAATTTTGGTAAAAGTCGTTCTAACATTGTCATTTTGCAATCGAATATCAAAGAGAGCACACACTGACAATATGTCTAGATCTCCATCATTTTCTTCGTTCCCTGAATCGTTGTCTGACAAATCGCTGACACTCTCCGAAGGCTGTATGGGCCATTATCGGCATAAGATATTTTCAAAACTTATTGATGTGAAAACAATCTCCAGCAACACGACGACAGAAAAACTACTATTTACTAACAAGAGGATAAACATAGACTAAATATATACAACGTGTTTTCGAAATGTGCCAAACTAAAATTTAGAGCAAAGGAGAAGAGTCAATAATCCTTTCATCAGCTAAAAATTCAACTAGTGAACATAAAACCTAACATGTTCAAAAAGGTACTTTAAAAGAGCATCCAAAATGTAGTACTCACTAATAAGCATTTTTGGAAAAAAAAGCACGACTAACACAGCCTGTCAGTAAGTAATGATAATTTTTAAGATACAGAACATTGATTTAGTTATCTATTTAATTTAAATTAATTAATTAAACTCTCAATAGGCCTTCACAATAAATAAATTTCCAAAATTGATATTGTTACGTTATCTGTAACTTATTGAAATTTTTGTAAAATTTTGCAAATAATACCATAACCATAATTGCCCACAATAATTTAAAATTTTCCTCAAACAAACAAACAAACCATAATATTTCCAACTTTTTTAACGATTCGTTCAAAATTATTTCACCTTAACATTTGATTGTGAGATTCACTTAACAGTTTATAAGACAGTAGTTCGTTTTTCTACCATGAACCAATGAAATAATTTTCTTATACAATTATTCAAAGAATCAACTTTAAACACAAATTTAGTTTTTATTATAAATATTAATCTTCTTGAATTTTTTTAGATAGTATATGTGAAGATAAATTATACAAAATTGAATATTATTTTATTGTGAAAACGATAAATAGTAAATCCTTGATTGATTAAATATTATTAAACTGTCGTGAAAATGACGTTTCAGAACACCCTCTAACGGACAAAGGCTAACAATGAAAAATCCCACAATCAAAAAGGCAAATTTAACAAAGTATAATCACATTATACGGTAGTTGGAGAGTATTTGTAGCTGCACTATTAAATCGTTAAAATTTTTAATTGTTAAAGCATTCACTTTGAGTTCTATGAAAAGCACAACAAAACACCTAGACATACCAAAAGTTACAACTAAAACTTAATCAATCGGAGATTTCCAATAGCTTCTCGTTGTAAACTCACATAATAATAAGTTTACTTTGATAAAATTTCCATATTATCATAGTCAAAGTCATTATTTAAATAATTTAAGACATGTCAAGCTACTTCAGACTTCTCTACAATATTCGTTAGTTCATTCTACAAAATCTCGTATAATCTCATATGTTCTTTATGTCTAGTATTAAAGCTACTTTTTATGGTTATAATGTATACTTTTCCATATGAATCTTTATGTTCTTTAATCTTCCTTGTAGGTTTGAATCATGAAACTATACATCATTTTTACTGGTTTGCATGTTAACCCTTATAGTACTGCTGGGGTCATCTTCTGACCCCAAAAATTGTTTTTACCAAAAATCCTTTTAAACATTTGTCTTCTCGCTAATCTCTTCATTTCATTTAACGATTATTTTAACATATACAACATTCCGAGATTTTTTAATTTTCATAGTAATAGTAAAAAAGTTGTTTGGGGTCATGCAGAAGCCCCACGTAGTATTTTATGTCGGTCAAAAAAACGTAGGTTAATGCGCTATGTTTGTTGATAATTCAGATACTTGTTTTACCGTTATCACGTTTACGCTCTGTTACTGTCGTGTCAGTGTTACATCAGTGCAGAAATTGGATAATTAGCTTGCTGTAAGTACTTATACACCTACATAGAACATGCTAACAAACATATTTATAATATCGACTATTTTATATCTTGCATTATAATGTATACTTTTCCATATGAATCTTTATGTTCTTTAATCTTCCTTGTAGGTTTGAATCATGAAACTATACATCATTTTTACTGGTTTGCATGTTAACCCTTATAGTACTGCTGGGGTCATCTTCTGACCCCAAAAATTGTTTTTACCAAAAATCCTTTTAAACATTTGTCTTCTCGCTAATCTCTTCATTTCATTTAACGATTATTTTAACATATACAACATTCCGAGATTTTTTAATTTTCATAGTAATAGTAAAAAAGTTGTTTGGGGTCATGCAGAAGCCCCACGTAGTATTTTATGTCGGTCAAAAAAACGTAGGTTAATGCGCTATGTTTGTTGATAATTCAGATACTTGTTTTACCGTTATCACGTTTACGCTCTGTTACTGTCGTGTCAGTGTTACATCAGTGCAGAAATTGGATAATTAGCTTGCTGTAAGTACTTATACACCTACATAGAACATGCTAACAAACATATTTATAATATCGACTATTTTATATCTTGCATAATGTCATATTAAAGAGGCTGCCGCTTACACAGCAAGGGTTTGAGGATGAGATTTTGAGGTTATCTGAGGACGATTTTGTTGAATCGGATAATGAAGAGGTTGTGTCAAAAGACGAGGATAACGTTGAATATGTAGAAAAAGAGGATGATGATAATATTCCTGAGAAAGAAAACGAAGATGTTGCTACGTCAGAGTATGAAGCTGAAGAAGGTGAGTCGACTTTCAATCAATATCAAACTAAATCTGGAAAGTTGTGGACACCAAATTAGTTGAAAAAACAGGACTAGCACAGTATTCGTCTACTGCAACTGACGTTTTGGATAATTTCATCCTATTTCTCACGAATGATATGAGAGAAATAATTGGAAAAAAATTGGAAGATACTGACAGAAGTTGACTTAGATGCCTTTATTGGAATTTTACTTCTGCAAGAGCTATGCGTTGCAGAAAAGAACATACGATGGAAATGTGGACGACAGATGAATCAGTACGAAGGTCAATTTTCAGACCAATAAAGTCACTTGGTAGATTTATCGCAATTCGTAGATTTCTTAGATTTGACGACAAAATGACAAGGCAAATTAGATGAGAAACGGATAAGTTAGCATCAATCCGGACAAATTTGTCGAGAACTGCAAAAAAAGTTTTGTACCAGGTGAATCACTAACAATAGACTAACAGTGAGTGGCCTGTCAAGGAATTGTCCATTTCGCCAATACATCAAATCTAAACCTGCAAAATACTGAATTAAAATTTGGACCTTGGCTGACGTTGGGACGACTTACCTGTATAATTTCGTTTCCAAATGCACAGCCAGAAAAGAATCAAGGGGCATGGGTGGTAAAAGATCTAATGATACCGCTTTTCAAGACTGGTCGTGGAGTCACCACAAACAGCTTTTTTTTACTTCGGGACCTTTGGCTGAAGAATTGCTTACGAAAAAAATTACAACGTTGGGAACGGCTGGAAAGGATAAACTCGACACGCCAGAGGAACTTTAATAAAAATATTTATGTAGCTATGTTTTAAGGTTTCCGCCCACCTTTGTAACCATTTACCTTAGAAAGGTGTGGGGTCGCTCAAGGACCCCACGCCGTCCTTTACGTGGTACCAAATAGCGTAGTACCCTAAGGTTTAATACAGTGCAATAGTTTTTGTAGAAAGAGTTGACTTTAACTGTAAGTAATCCCAATACTAACTGACATTTCAAAGAAATTACAATTATTTTGATATCCCAAATAGTCAATATTTCGTCGTTGGGAATGAAATGTCACCGATGTGGAAAAAAGAAAAATTTAGAGGAGAGGAAAAAACCTCTCATTTGGTTGTTTTTATATATCTTGCAGTATTTTTTACATTACTGAGTAGAAATGACATGTATAAAGGCTAAACGTTCAAAAATGATGCAAAAGATATACATTATTTGTATTTATAGTCATGAAAATAAGAAATAGTGCACATTGGTGAGAATAATATTAATACTGGAGCACATTGGAGATATTTCCAAATATAAGTAGCTCGACAAGTAGTGTATAAAAGGTTCCGGTATTTTACGTAGAAAAGAGTAATAAAATACTATTGGTGGGAAAAGGTAACTTTTATTAGAAATAATATTCAAAACATGAGTTTCAAATAAAACAACAAACTAACATGACAGTTTAAATGACCTAAAAATATTAAGTTTTGTTTTTGTTTCGGAAGGGTATCATAAAAGTGGTGATGGTCGTCTTCTATCACTGCTTTAAGATCCTGCAAATGTTTAAATTTGTCTCCCGATATAGGAGGTGATCTTTTAAAAAGAAAACAATTGTATACTGACATCTGTTGATTTTCTCTTCTCTGTGGTAAGAACATCAAATTATCTGAATAGTCAGTAGTGTAATGTATGGCTCCACTTGGACTATATTTTAATTGCCGTATGTCAACAACTTGAGGAACTCCAGATTTCTTGCCTGGTCGTATTGATGAAAAATTACTGGATATATCATATTTTTTAAAGGATGTAAAGTCTAAGCTTTTAATATTGTATGGATGTTTGGGACGATTCATCCGCATTCTCGCAATGTAATCCATGGGGGAGTTAATAGGGGGGTGGAAATAGTGCTCTAAAGTGGAATGTACTGAGTCCGCTTCCATCATGGTGTGGCCTTTTTCGAGATATAATTGTTGTATTGTGATATTTTTCTGTTTTGATATGTCACTTAACGCACTAGCTAACGTTTTGTTTCTGTTTTGATAGTTACAACCATCTGAGAGCACTACAACCGTTTTAAAGTTGTCTGAAATATTATGTAGGTAGTGTATTAAACAGGAAGTAAATTCGTTGCTAGTCACTCCACCATTTGCTTCATGCCAAACATATAGCTGTACGTCCTCGTTGTTTAGGGAATAAATAGTAAAATTGTGTACTTGAAGTTTGAACTTACAGTAAGATTTTGAAGCTAAAAGCTTAGGACAGGTTAACACACTTTGTAAAAAAGCGTAGCGACTAACTTTTCATTACTAGCACTATTTTTTTGCAATTCTTTAGCTGTTCCTCCTGCTTTTTCTTTTAATCTATGCTGCTCATACTCTTTGATACTTACTGTTTTGGTTTTATAGCCAACGCAGACATCACATTGGTCTTTCCTTGGTTAATGAACAGAAATTTTTTCCATCTTCAAAACAGATCTAAATAGCTTCAAGTGAGCAGGAGGCAGATGTTTTGATTCGCACCATTCTTGATAAATTCTGTACATGTGATTTTTTGTAATAAAACTGTTTCCACATAAACTCTACGAGTAGATGGTCTGCAATAACGTGAGGGGCTTTAGGGATCTTCTGTAACCATTGCTTAACATTTTCTTCTTTCTCAATCTGCTTTTTTGTTTTAAACTCTTTTCAGCTACACTTTCGTCTGATTTGTCAGCTTCAGTTGATGTGTCAACCTGCATGTTTCCTGTCTCACTACTGGTCCATCGATTCATTCTGTCTTCTGCTAAATCTAGCGTATTTAAAAACATAACTCTGCATACTCTAAGGTATTCTTCAGCATTATTAGGTAAAAAATAGTCATGTCCAGTTTTTTTCTTAGGGGTATCTACTTCAATATTTTTACGATGCCTTCGCAATGCTCTAGTTCGAGCCAGATTCTTAACAAATTTCTTTTTGTCTTCCCATGTTGAAATTGACCAAAATTTCTTAAAAAACAAATCTCTTATTTGCCCTGTTATCTGACAACATCGAAAAGAGAGGGGGTCTATTTTTTTGTTCTCAATTTTATGACTATACATGTTTTTTAGCGATTTTGCCTTTCTCTCAACAATATGACTTATAGTACTATTTTCTCTTTAGAACCCGTATAAGATCTACCCTTTAATCTTTTGTAGGCACTTTCTTTTTTGGACTCTAATTTCCGCCTTTTTATTTCAGTTTCTCCAGTATTTGGAATGACTTCATTCTCTTCCTCTAGTTAAACCGTTTCATTTTGGAACAGTGGTTTCGGTGCTTCCTCTTCATGTATAAAATCGCCTTTATTTTTCTCTAATATTGGTATTTTGTCCACCCTAACACTTTCTCTTTGAATTTCTATTTGTTCTGATACTTGAAGTAGTATTATTTCTTTGCTAATGCCAGATTCATTAGAATCGCCGGCATTCCTAAAAAAAATAATATTAAAATAATGTTTTTAACTGAGTAAAATGTTAAGACCCTACCAAAACAAAGAGTAATGTAATATCTGTCTTCGTCCAATACACTGTAACTGTAATACATTTAAAGTAACATCACTCCATTTCCATCATTAATTTCAACTGAACATTTTGTCACATGGAAACTATTTTTATATTTTTGTTCTAAAATAATGTTATGTATTTACAGTTATGTACGTAATATAGTTTTATTTAAATAACTGTATTTGGTTAGTTCCTCCTGTACTTATTTTAAAACACGATCCATCCGAGAGTACATTACTACTTTTGCATTACTTTGTAAGTTTTCATCAACAATGTGTGTCGATATCCTAAAAAGAATAGGTACATACATAAATTAACGTACCAAAATGAATTTAAAATGTTAAAATTTACTTATTTTTGGGACCCTAATGTAAATTTGTATACTTACTTGGCACCTTCATTTGATGCTGAACCAATATCTTGGCTCTAGTTGCCGGCTACACTCTCGTTATTACTAGAACCTTCCACTGTTTCACTTTGATTTAACAAGCACATGTTTTCCATAAGTTTTTTTAGTTCTTTCTTTATATAAACTCATTTTTTTCAAAAAGAAACTAACGTAATTCATTCATAAAATAAAATTTAATGTTTAATTTGAGGTTAGAATTTCGACAGACGACAATAAGTAATACCTCCAATGTGCGCCTTTCAGTAGTAGGTAACACCTATAGACTGCTACATTGGAGATATTATCTTTAGAAATAAATGCGGTTAGGGTTCAAGCTACACATTGTATATTTTTCAAGAACCTAAAACTCTTTAATTTGAAGCTCAAACATTAAAAAGCTTAACATTGAAAGAATGTGCACATTGGAGGTATTTCATTCCCAACGACGATTTGTCTTTTAAGTTTGTTTAAACTTGTTAATGTGCAAAACATGCGTTATAGAATCCCGCTTGCGTTGGTTTTATATTGTTTAAACAATTTACAAACTGGGCAGTAGCGATACTAATAGTATTTTTTCTTTTGTTAGGCGCACTCAAAGGTTTTTTTTGTGTTAACCTTATTCCTTTTGTATCATAGAAATTAACTTCCAAGTGAATACGCTCTACTGTTATAACAACGTTTAGAAAAAAGTGACTGTGAATATGTTAAATCTTAGGTTCGAATGAAAGTAAATACATCATAGTGCATCTTTACTTACATTGGACATTTGGATAACCATAAAAATATACAATTTTCTTTTTTAAAATACTTATCTTTTTTGGGGTTTTTAATGGTTTATTTTAAATTATCGAATCTAAACGTTTCGATAACACAGTTATCTTTGTCAGTAGTAATATTTGTTAAAAATTGTTAAAGATGTAAACAATTTTGTCAAAGTTGAAAAATATGTTTTAATTTTTCAACTTTGACAAAATTGTTTACAACATCTTTAACAATTTTTAACAAAGATTACTACTGACGAAGATAACTGTAAGTGTTATCGAAACGTTTAGATTGTATAATTTAAAATACACCATTAAAAATCCCAAAAAAGATAAGTATTTTATTATGAGTGTTAATGGTGAAAATTTACATTTTCAAATTTTCTTTTTTAATGAATATAGTACTGTATTACTCATTATTTCTTAATAAATCTTTATAAAAGTTGAAGTTATTAATAATTAACGATAGACTACATGCTGCAGCTTTTTAATAGGTGCTAATATAAATGAATCAATGCAGAAACCATTCCATTTTCTAATTAGTTCTCCCTTTTTTAGTATCCCTCTTAGACCCGACGACTTTCCTAAAGAAGCCATGCGAGAAAATGTTGTTTTTAACTGAATAAAAAGGCACATATTGTCCTATAATGTGGTCATAATTTATCTAAATGTTGTGGTTTTTGAGTGATACTAAATGTAGGTAAAACGTGATAATGTTACGACAGAACACAGGCTAATGTAGCACCACTCTAAACATCCAATAAAGCGGCTTGCTCAGCTTACGCAGTGTTAAAATGCAGTAAAAACCTGAGCCCTCGGCGTTTAGTCAGCTACTTTATGTATCGTACTCTTCATCTTGCTCTTTACCTCCGATACGAGAGTTTTTGTAGCTGTTCCCCGTGTATGGATACACTATCTTTATTATTTTATGATTATAATGCACTCGGCTAAAATAATTCACTACGAAAGCTTTGTTATTCCCATTCTATTTTACGGAACTTTACAGCGCCGACCTCGTTTTACTTTACATTTCTTTATGTATGAAACCAGAGACTATTTGAAGGTACGACGACTTTATGAGGATGAAGGGTACCTGAGGCGTCCCCAGAGTGTCCGGCACGTCCGTTCATTGCAGCATCTCTCCAGACTAACGAGCTGCCTTTGTAACGCCTAATGGCGATTTGAGAACCCTTGGCCTATGCTCTATAAGAGCTTCGTGAACTCGTCCATCTGCATACGTTTACATATCGAATTCAAAACAGTCCGGCTTATAGCCAAGAAAAGTACGGATAACTACAGCAGATATGAGAATAGGAAGTTAAAATTTACATACCGAACAACTGGCGTCAGGTCGGCCGACATAAAAAGAAGCGTCCAGTGCAAAAGAAGCGTACATCCGGCCTCGGTCACAACTGTCACCGCCTAAAGAAGCGACATACATATGCAAACGTGATCCGACGTGCTGAGTCTTCTCCGTTATGCAAAGGCATCTATTTGTCTTTCTTCATCGCGTTCTCCGACTTATCAACATATTTGCTTCCCTTATGGAAATGTGACGGGGTTGGTCAAATATTCTATAACTTATAAGTATTGGAATCGCGACATGGCTCTATTAGAGGGTCGGTCTGAATTATTTACAAGGCACTTCCGTCGATATCCCTATGTAAATGTGCACAAATAGGTGGTTCGAGCTTTTTTATCGTTTGCTTGCACATTCTAAAGTGGACGAACGGATATAAAATCAACAATAAGAAACGGTCAGTGATATTTCAATGAATCTTTCCTAGCAACAACAAATATATTAGGGATTTTCGAATACGATCATAACTTTGACGATGTAATCCTTAGCTACTTAAGCTAGCTAGATTAAAGGGCTTCTCGTAGAGTCAGACGCAAAATAATGTTGCTGGGTGCGAGAGATATCCCGATACTAACTCAAGTTGACATCCAAATTCGTAGACATGTGTTAGCCGTCGCTACAAAATCATAATGGTAGTTTATAAGATACATCGCCGGCCAGGACCTTTATGCGAGCATTACCTAACGTTTTCCTGTAACACTCTCCGTCTTTATTTCACCTATGTTCATTGTAAGAGAAACAATGATAGGGATAATTGTAGGTGTGTAGATGATTAGTCGGTTTTCAGGACAATATCTGTGATGATGGAATGGACGAGGTCGTAACATGCTGTTCATCCTTGCTCAATTTCTAAACCCTTTTGGCTATGTCACCTAAATCAGACTCTCTCTTGCTCGAGATTTATCTAATGCCTCATATTCATTATTGAAATGTACTACAAATAGGCGAATTTATGAGCTTAATGTTAGAGTTGGTGTAAAGATTAATTTACTTGACAACACAGGAATGTTTTTATTCTGATTAACTTTTACGATAATGTACAAAAGTAATCATTTTTATAACTTTAATGCCAATGAATTACTAGCTTTTCAATTATTTTAAAGCCCTTATAGATATTAAATATCTAAATAAGTAGTTTATGATGCTACATTTTTTTGTATTAAAACCTATTTAGATGTGGTTGATTGAATTAATATTATGTTGCAGGGCTAGAGTAATTTCAATTCAGATTTTCATCGTGCAAAAAAATGCTACGTATAGGACATGTGAAATTTAGTGCATTTTTAATTCTTTTTCAGGATTAATAGAGGCACATTCCAGTTTTATGTTCTTAAGTATGTAATTTTCTAATGCAGTCTTTATTAAACTCTATTAAAAAATAACATTTTACACACGGAGTTGGTACCGTGTATAAGAGAAGTGACAATAGTAGTTTTGTTCGATACATTTATGTGTGTAGGCGCACACATCCAGAAACGGTTAAAGAGAGTAGCTCGTTCCTTGATCTGATTAGATTAGATAAATAAAACTACCGTAACCTAACAAAACTAGATTAAAAAAAAATTAGATTAGATAAAAGAACTACTCTAACCTAAATGAAAAAAAAGTTACATTGACTGGGAATCGAACCCGCACCGAAGGCGATGTAGGCGACCATTATACCACTAGTCCAAACGTGCTCTGCCAGTTTGACATTGAAAATGCTATTTGTGTACCACATCCATTAAACCAATAGTGTTTTTAAGTGCATGCGCAGATCAAGGAACAAGTTCCTCTCCTTAGTCGCTTCTCACACATCCTATAGTCTCATACAAGGCATCTTTAATACAGATTCATTTACAAAATGTTTCTTAATATTTGTGTGTGCTTGAAACTGTAGAAGAAATTAAAATACCTATACTTTTACTAGACTTTCGGTACAGGTAATGTATTTAAGAGCAAATTTTACTAGGTTTCCATAGCAATTGTAGCTGTTATCCCCAGTAAAAAGACAAAAAAAAACAAATATTTGAAATATTAACGTCAATAAAATTAAAATTTTTTTTCACAACTGTAGGATATTACGAGAACGTGATTAAATTTTGCTAAGTTTGCATTTGGTTTATGGCAGTTTTCGTCTGCAGAGAGTGTTTTGGTAAAAGTGTAGGTATTTTAACTATGAACGTAAGTCTTGAAAGTTTTTATTTTCATATTGTTGAAGGAATTGGTATGCACCCACATATCAATTCGATCTGTACTATGGAAGGGATTTTTTATACGTTTTTTAGATTGTACGTGTTTTGCTCTAATCTGTGAGAATAAAGTTGTGGGGGAACACCAAACACGAAGAAACTAACTTCTTTTTGGTTTAATAGATTTTTAAAATCTTGGTCGTTGGAAAACGCTTACATTAATCTTGCATTAATTTTGCACTGGATAGGTGCTGTTATATTTATTACACTAGCTACTTGAGGGCTGTGGGATAAAAATTAGTAAACATAGTAGTATTTCTCAAAATTTTAAACAGAACAGTATAGGTAAAAAGGAGGTCTAAAAGATAAAGAAAATAACGAAAACCATAGACCTCGAAGTCCATAAAAATATTTTTTAAACCAAGTAATTTAGAAAATAAGTGAGACAGCGGTGTAACTAAACACAAGATTATTTCAGAAATAAAATTTCAAATTGGTATCGATACACTCTTCTCGTACAGTCGGTCCGGTTTGAAAAACAATATGTTTTAAAGTGTTGAGCGTGTTAGGTCAGGTAACGTAGCTAGCCATGCTACTAAACTTCCTCTACTAATCGACCCTTACAGGACAATTTGCATTTAAGGAGCTCCCGGCACTAATGGAAAAATCTTCCGAGCATTTATAGAGTTGAAAAAATAAATTCTTTCCTGTTTCCAAGAGGACATCTTCACGGTGGAGTGGCAACTCATTTACAACAAAATTTAAATATCCTGCACCGTAATGCCACTCCAAACATTCATTCTGCACCGACCTTGATACCGGATGCATCCAATGGGTATTACACTAATAATACGTGTTATGCAAATTTAGAACGCCTTCTTTGCTGAACGTAGCCTAATTTGTCCATAGAGTATTTGTTAGGAATGCAAAATTATCTCTCAATGACAGTGGTGCAGCCTATATAAAAGGTGAACTTGTTAAATGTATTGAAACAAATTATTAACACACTAGCGTACTATTAATACATTTTTACGTCTAACCTACTCCGAGGTCCTCAGAAATAGCGTAGAAGCTAAGATGGGGATTATACTCAACATAAATCAAAGCAAATGTAAATTTAACCTTGTGCTTAGTAGGTTATACGTACAATGCAATCGTGTGCACGGTGTGGAATGAGAACAATGTTAGTGAAAACGCTAAGAAAACGATAAGGTACTAGAGAAGTTATCGACGGATTTTAAAACAGTATAGGTCGGTGTGAATAGGAAACAAAGAAAAAACTCCGCCTCTTAACTGTAGTTAATATTACGACTATGGATATTGCCGCGAATTGTTTTAATTACTGCTACTTGTTCAAAAGGCATCTCCGAGATACAGATCAATGTAAATCAGTGGTGTCAGAGAGCTCCCACATCTGTTTGCGGGCGCGTATGGTGTGTGTGTGTGTGTGTGTGTGTGTGTGTCTATATATATATATATATATATATATATATATATATATATATATATATATATATATATATATATATATATGTGTGTGTGTGTGTGTGTGTGTGTGTGTGTGTGTGTGTGTGTGTGTGTGTGTGTGTGTGTGTTGTGTGTGTGTGTGTGTGTGTGTGTGTGTGTGTGTGTGTGTGTGTGTGTGTGTGTGTGTGTGTGTGTGTGTGTGTGTGTGTGTGTGTGTGTGTGCTGTGTGTGTGTGTGCTGTGTGCGTGTGTGTGTGCGTGCATGTGATGCGTGTGGTGTGTGTGTGCGTGGTGCGTGTGTCGTGTGTGCGTGTGTGTGTGGTGTGTGTGTGTGTGCGTGTGTGTGTGTGCGTGTGTGCTGTGTGTGGTGTGTGCTGTGTGCGTGTGCGTGTCGTGTGTGCGTGTGTGCGTGTGCGTGTGTGTCGTGTGCGTGTGTCGTGTGCGTGTGTGCGTGTGTCGTGTGTGCGTGTGGTGTCGTGTATGCGTGTGTGTGTGTGTGCGTGTCGTGGTGCGTGGTGTGCGTGTGTCGTGTGTGTGTGCGTGCGTGCGTGCATGAGTGCGTGTGGTGTGTGCGTGTGTGCGTGTGTGTCGTGTGCGTGTGTGCGTGTGTGCGTGTGTGCGTGTGTGCGTGTGTGCGTGTGTGCGTGTGTGCGTGTGTTCGTGTGTGCGTGTTTGCGTGTGTACGTGTCTGCGTGTTATTATTATTATAATTACTATTATTATTATTATTATTATTATTATTATTATTATTATATTTATTACTCCAATAAAAATACAAAACGTCTACATATAAATAAATTACTATTTACACATGTAACCTTAACCAATATTTAAAAGAAGGGTGACTGTTAGTGGATATCACGTTGCATTTGACACTTCAATATCATGATTCCATATCACAGTATGATGACTATGAAGGTTGCATAAAGCACCATTGAAATTTCAAACTGTCCATGGATCCTCTTCCCTTGTGCCAAGCTAAGTCTTGTAGAATACTGCTTTTTAAACATGCAATATACATATGTGTTCAGGAACGATTGAGCGTGGATATTGTTAGTTTTCAGTGCACTTACTCTAATAATATAGATTGCCAGTTTTGATACGTTTATTAAGTAATTGACTAATTAAATGCGTGTTCGTACTTCCATTTATGCCACAAATGAGGGATGTCATTGAGAGTGCTCCAAGTTTCAATAATCATTTGACTGTTGATTCAAACAAATTCCAAATCTGCTTTGTTTGTGAGCAATTTAAAATTATATGGAAGGCATCACATTTGCAAACCTGCAGTAGTGGCAGGCATTAGTACTTCGTAGTTTATCGCGGTGAAGGAAATTTGGATCAGCTAGTCTATTCTTTGCGAACCGCCTCGCTATTTCAGATGCATATCCGTTGGTGAAATTATTAAAGAATGATTGCCATTGTGAGACATCATTTACCCAAGTATTATTTTGTACATTGTCTTCTAATACACGAAAATGTGATGTTGTTAGTTTTTCTTGCAATTTTTTCCTTGAGTGTTTATTTAATTTATATGTGTAGTATACGTGCTTAAACGTTAGGCTATTCCTCCAGTTGCTTCTGCTAGGTATTCGGTCTGAGAAACAATTGACAAAAAAGGTTTTTATGTCCTTGTAAAGAAGTCTTAGATCATTTTTTGTTTTCGCCGAATACGTTTTTAAGCTTGAGGACACAACAGTTTCTTCTAAATATTCACCATTTTTCCGAAAATCGTTAAACAGCGGAGGAATTCTAGTCGGCATTAATTGTTGGAATTTTTAAGGATTTCACATTTTTCTAGGAATAATTCGGTATTTTGCATATATTTTATAATATCTAACAGGAAAGGCAACGATTGGTGGTCCTTGGGGATTCTTCTCTTTAAGAAAAACCATTGCCAAGTTAACCCTAGGGAATCGATGAATTTTAGGTTATGTTCTAGCACTATTTTCCACTTTTTTGCTCTTGGGCATAGATGATCTTTTGGGCAAGACATATTCTGAATGTTCTGATTTTGCTTGATGTGCACTAAACCAATTCCACCTTGACGTGTGTGCAGACAAGTCTTTCTTGGATAACCAATGTTTTCCTTGCCAAACATAGTCCACTACCTTTGATTGTAAGGATAGCTGGAGTGAGGACCGTACATTGTAGGGTATGCCATATCTTAGGTGTCACGTACTGATTTATGACTGTTTTCCTTCCAAGTATTGACAAATATGGTATTTTCCTTTTCCACATCGTTAGCGCGCTATCAAGCGGGCGTGCTAATGTTGAGACAGCCTGCATAGAGTTTTGTCATTGTTTGACAGATAAATCCCCAACACTGTTATTTCTGATGTCCATTAAATATTTAAAGGTGTTTCTGTTTTCCCTTTCCAACTTCCTGCCCCAAATCCTTTGTACTTTGGTTCGGCGCCATATTGTCCCGCGTATATATTGTGACACCTTTCCAGTGTTTTCAGATCACTGCCGTTTGATACGAAGACGGACTCGTCATCCGCGTAAGCACTCGCAGTTATGTTAATAGAGGTTGGGATAGATGACAATGGTAAACCTTTTAGGAGCTTCCTGCATAATGCTAGGAAAGGTTCAAATGCTATGGAAAATAATGGCCCAGATAGAGGACATCTTTGTCTAATACCACTATTAAAACTGAATGCAGTGGTAAGTAAATAACCCAATCTCACATGGCAACTGCTATTCGTGTATAATAGTTTTAGAATAGTAACAATATAATCTCCTACGTGCAATGTTTCTAACACCTTAAATAGATAGGAATGATGTATTTTTTCAAAAGCCAATTTTGGTCGAGATTGATTATTGCCAATGGTATATTGTTATTATTTATATAGTAAGTTAACTCCCGAAGTAAATGAATTGAATCATATACAGATTTGTTGTTGAGGAAAGCATCTTAGCAATAATTTTGTAATCTGTACACAAAAGCCAAATCGGCCGCCAATTTTTTAGTTCCCGAAGGTCACCTCTTTTGAGTAAGAGCGCGATGACATATTTTAATGTTGAACGTGGTAATTGCTTGTTGTCGATAGCAGCTAATACCATTTGATAGAAAACGTGTTTTAATATGTCCCAAAATTGTATATAAAATTGTACAGTCAGGCTATCTATTCCTGGTGCGCTATTCTTGTTTAAGGAATTAAGTACCGATGTTAGCTCGTCCTTTGTTATTGTTCGTCCCAGAATTATCTTGTCCTCTTCGGATAATGACGTAAGGTTATTATATAATGTTGAGGATTGCTTGATTTTTGTTGGTTTGACTCGTACAGTTCACGAAAGTGATTAGTGTGTCATTAATTACTTGGTTTCTGTGTTTAAGCACGACCAAAGGTTTGAATGAGTTCTGCGTGCTTTTTTGTAGAGTTGAACGAGCTTTTCGTGCTTCCTAACAGCTTATTTGTTTTTACTGATTCTATGAAAGGCATCCTTTGTTTCCTTGAGTAGGGCATGGTGCCTTTCCCCCTGGAAGTCACAGGAGTCACTTTTGATCTCGGTTTGTATTTGTTTTTCTACACTAATTATTTCATGATACCTTCTTTGTTTGCTTTGACGTTGGTATAAAATGACCAAAGACACAGTGTTTATGTTTTCGGAATTTCGTGGCAATTCTGACGTTAAAGAAATATTCATTGTATTTACGAAATATTCATCTTGCAACAAAAGTTTGTAAAATTTCTAGTACGGTGAATAGATAGTCACTAGTAATAAGTACGAACTTGATTGCTCTGAAAGTTCAGAGATCTTTAGGCCTTTAGACCTTTAGGCTACTCAGAACTCATTAAACTTTTCATAACTTTCACTTTTACTTTAGTTAGTCCCAGTTGACCGCTGATGATGATAGCTTAACTATTGAAATGCGTTTGGTGTTTTTTAATTTTTTTAAATTTTTATGCAGTACTTATTTTGTTTGTTTAACCAATTAGAATAGATTTCATTCCATAGTTCTGTTCACACATATAAATTGTCTGATCGGAAATACCGTTTTTATATAGGTATATCATAATATCAAAAAAAGTAAAAAAAATGCGTATATCAAGGCGTTACGTTACACCCAGACAAATACAGACTACCAGCACCGTTAGTGCCACTTAGCGTTAAGCACGGTTATTACAACGGAACAGAAAAGATATCAATTAAATAAAAAAATGAAGTTCTGGTAATTTTTAATTAAAATCCGTGTGCGTCAGCAAATTGATATATTGAATAATTGCAGTGCATAAAGCTTTCTATGCTAAAACATTTTGATAGTCGGCATAAAGTAGGTATTTGTAAGTTTTGATTGAAATTGTAGTTCAATTATAATTTATGAAGATGAAGTTTGGTAAAATTTAATTATTAATACATAAATATCGTATCTTTTGAGTATCCAATAAACTTGTCTGAAAGTTTACTTTCCTCAATACTATTACTTCTATAAGTTGTATTTTTCCTAAAAGCAAATAATATTTAACAACCATTAATCAATAAATTTGACAGGTAAATTAAGTTACGTGAATTTGGTCATAGGAGGGGGCATATATTAATGAACTAATTTAGTTATATGACAAGATAAATACAAGAAGATCCGTACGAGTTGATCCTGTTGTGCCACCGGCAAATCCCGCGGGACTTCGTGCCCAAGAACAGCCAAGTCATTTATCCCTGGATCGACCACCGCGCAGCCGATACACAATGTAAGAGCTCCATCAAAAACAAATTAATTACTGAACCGGTAAGACCTTGTCGAAACCGAGCCGCCTTGTCGGACCCACCGGGGAGTATGATTTGTGTGCCTTGTTATTGCACTGTTCAGTACATCGTGGCGCCTTACAACTAGAAAGCAATAGAAATAAATAAACTTATAGAGTATCTTATAGGTATACATGAGACAGCAGCATTCAGTTTTAACCCGTTATGTGTAAATATTGCAATATAGATTAATTACATACTAAAAAGTTTGGCTTTATGATGTAAATTGTTAATTAACCATGTAATTGATTTGCGTTTGTTTAGATAAATATTAGTTGCTATGAGAGTCGCTAGTGGCATACATATTTTTTTCTGCGGTGCTATTTTGGTTTCAATTTTTTATTTGGAGTTTGCATGGTACTTTAGACATTAAAGGTGTGTAATAAGGTCAATATTTCAATACCCTTTCTACATGTTTTATATATCTATGGGGTAGAATTGTAAACCCCGCATTGTATTGCTGCAGCCGCGATATATGGCCTAGGGACACTGGCCGTATTCTACGAATAAATCGTACAAATATCCCGGCTTTGTGCCCAATCGATACTTACAGTCACCAGGATCGACTATTATTAAAAATTGCGGGCATCCTCTGGACAATACGAGCTTTTTATTTATTTTTCCATAGAAATCGCCACTGTGGTGGTTATATTGAAAAAGGGTAATAATTTTACCGCAAGCTGCATACCCGCAATGTATCAAAAAATATTTAATTTAAGAACATTGGAAAACGTTAAAAAATGTATTACAATTGATATTGAAAAAGCTGCGTTGGTCCTCTCTAGTGACGTTCTTTAGCAACTCAAGACTTTACGGAAAAGTTTGTGGAAAACTGTCTTAAATGTTATATGAAGAGCACGGCGTCGGTGAAAGTAAATATTTAGGAGCAAGATCGAAAATTGTATCTTGAAGGTTCTTCAAGTGATGTAGACAGGAGCGTGAAGGCGGTCAGCATAGGTCACCGCTCTAGCCCACGTCACCATAACCGACAGGGCTTCCCGCGGGACTTCGGACACGACACCGGCCATCCCTAGGGCTCAGAGCCTCTCGACACTCCACCACAATAGCACAAATTTTGTCCTTAGAAGTAAATTATATCATTTATTGATCAACGACTGATAGCTTTCCAACTGAAAATGATTATGAATTTTATTAAATAAAAGAAAATAAATAAATTAAGGTATTACAGCAAAACTAATATATAATAACTCAACCTCGGTCGAAACTAATTCGATCAAATTCAGGAAAATCTACTTGTATTTGCACCCCACAGCTAAAGGAAATGGTATTTGTTCAAGACGTTGGTTTCCAAGACGCGCTTCTATATTTTAGTAAGCATTACGACTTAAAAATCACATTTCCTGTACTTTGATCTAGGGAAGGATTAAAGTATACGTCATTATTAATACTAAAGAGCCATTATGTTTAAATTTCTGTATAATGTATTAAACCAAATTACATTTGTTGTAATCAACAGATTTTTAGTGTTATGTAATACACACAATTCCGAGGTAATAAACGTGTATATCTCAAGAATTTATTAACCTAATCTTACGGAGATAATTAGCTTAACGACTGACAATAAAAGACGAAGTAGAAGATTCGAAAGCTACATTTCAAATGAATTTTCAGTAGTCAGTTGCTGGTTCCCAGCTGTTGCTCCTCCCTATTGCTGGACTAGATATTTGATAATTGATATTTCTCTCGTTAATTCACAGCTGCGATGATGAGTTCACTTAAAACATGTCGTTGTATTATTAAAATCTTCGGATTGCTCTCTGAAAAATTAAATTTTGAGATGACAGCTCAAACACGAAGCATCCGCTTTTTGAATACCAAGTTGAAGGGGAGTAATGGTGTAGGAACGAACGGAATGGACAATGGCTAGCCAGCCTATCTTATTTGTCAGGAAAACTTTTGGCAGTTTGACGCACAATGTTTTGATGTTTTGCTGCTTGTTTGTATTGAGAATGAGGTTTGAAAATTGAAAAATGTAGTTTAGCACATGCGGTCGCTAAGGAATTTATAAAATTCTGATTCAACGATATATGTACGTTAAAAATATAATATTTGTATACATGTCATAGTACCCAATGCTTTACTTAAAAGTTTTACATCAAATTAAATTATTACTAAAACGAGAATTTATTTCCAGTAGAGTCAAATACACTAATTTTTGTTGTCGATAAAACTAAGAATACGTCTTAAAACTGTTATCGAAACGTATAAATTTATATAAAATATAAATGAAAAAAGTACACCATTTAAAAAAGGGTGAGTATTTTAATTATATATAATAATGGTGAAAGCTTACATTACTACTTTTGGGAGGTGCTTATAGTTGGCCCGACACTGACACACCATCATTCTTCTAGATTTTTCTAGATTAGAAAAATGCAAATTTTGTTTGAAAATAATTATTCCTGATATAGTCGGTAAAATATATAAGTTTTAAAAACGGAGTATCGTTTATATTAATACTACTAGTGAGGTTATATTTCATTTACATGTCATTTCGGTAGGAAGGTAAGTGTGTTCTCAGTTTTTTGTTTGACCGCGGACGGTGAACGAATAAGAACATCCTACGTAACAGGCATTTTAATTAGAGTACCTCCGCTAAAAAGAGATAACAATAGAGTAAGGCATGTTTGGCACAGCATGGGAAACATCCACTTAAAAGCGTAAGCCAATTACACAAAAGTGGGTTAAGTCTCGGATTAAGAAATATGATTGGTGCAAACATCTGTCAACCTGTCAAAAATTCATACTTCTTAGTCTGAAGAAAAAGTAATCCTGGGTTAATAGACATCTGTGTAACCGGCCCAAAATGTTTTACTTATTTTTACGTAAAGACAGAATTACACATTACATGCATCATTAAAAGGAAAGCATTAATTTATAAAAACGCATAGATAACAGTGATTAATGGAGAAAGGTATGAACGTGATTTAAATCAAGTATGTGCAAATACGTGATCAATAATTAATTATTATAATGAACATCTTACTGTCGCCTATGGACATACAGGGTGTCCAATTATATTTTGTACCCTATCTACATCTTTACCCATAAGAGATGGAAAAAAACTTTAAATACAAAGTTTTTATCGTTTAACCCCTATTTCGTTTTTCTTTTTATAAAAAATAAAAAAATGTTTTTCTAAATCTGTCAAATTGACACAACGTTGATTTTTTAAATGGAACGCCCTGTATATTATTATCTACATGAAAAGACTTTTTTCTCCTGATTACAAAAATATATGGTTTGCCTATATTATCTTTAGTAGTTATTCTTCAATTCACGTCCAAAAAAATTTATTAAAAATTTTGAAAATCAGCACAGTTGGGGTCACAATAAGGATCTAGGTTGCCATTAACTTCTTGGAATGTTCCTTTTGTTGGCTTCTGTCAAGTGTCAATATTAATTGCACCTTGAGCAACAAATGAAAAAATAAAAAATACCTTATTTAAATATTTTATTTATTTTAATTAAGTAATTAACGACATATCAATAATAACATTTTTAACAATAACAATAATTTTTAAATAATTAGGTAACGAAGTAACAAATAAATTTAAAAAAATATATAGTATTCTTAGTCTAAGTTTTCAATATATCCTCCATTATTATTAAAACAATTTTGAACGTTTCTTATAAATTTTCTGCCTATTGTTTGCCTAAATCATTTATTTGAGTTTCAATTTTTTGACGTAATTCCACTAAACTTACAGTCCCCTCATAATAAACCTTATTTTTTAAATATCCCCATAAAATGTATCTAATGGATTCAAGTCAGGGCTGTTAGGTGACCATCGTATAACTCAATTTCTACCAATCCAAATTGGATATCTTTGGTTCAAAAAATCTGTTATCTCACCTACGTTATGTGGAGGAACGCCATCTTGATGCCATATTATTTCATTATAAATAAGCACAATACGCTCATCTAATAAGTTTGCGATTTCATTTTGAAGGAAATTTAAATATCGTTGACCGTTGAGGGTTCCGTCAAAGAAAATAGATCCAACAATCTTGCTCCTTAGCATTCCACACCAAACATGCCTTCTTCTTCTACCCTGGATTTTTACTGCCTGGCATTTTCTCGGATTTTCAGTCGCACAGTAATGTTTATTTTTTCTATTAAACATACCGGATGTTATAAAACTTGCCTCATCGGTAAATAAAATTTTTGACACAAACTCCGGATCTTGTTGAACGTTATTTAAGATTTTCCGACGGAATTCGGTTCTTAATATCTTGTGTTCCTGAGTTAAATTTTGTACCGGCAAAAATTTATATGGGAGATACTTTTGTGTTTTTAGTGCTTTTTGAGTCGTATCTTTCGATAAATTAAAATACCTTTATGCATCGCGAATACAGCGTTGTGGATTTTCTTAAAAAAATTAATAAAGAATAGGTATCTATAATATAAAATTGGCTATATTTTATAATTTTACAAACTATATTAAATATTAGGATAAGAATCAAAACTTTTACCTTGAAAATACAATACAATTTCTAATTCTTGTTGTTGATTTCGTAAGAAATATCTCTTTTTCCTTTTTAAATTTTGGGTACACTCAAATTCTCTAACAATATATCTTATAGTATTCGGCGATGGTATTCTTCTCCCTGGGTATAATACATGGAATCGTTGTTGAACTAACCGAATTGTATTTAAAGTGGTATAATAAAGTCTAATTATGTTGGCCTTTTTTTCATCTATATATACCATTTTTACTTTAACAGCACCCCTAAAGTAATAAAAGAAGCATTCCAGACAGTTCATGCCAACCTAGATTCTCATTGTTATTCGAACTGATGATCACTGAACACCGATGTGTATTTCAAGGATGTGACGATTTTCAAAATTTTTAATTAAATGGTTTAAAATTTCAAACTTTGGACGTGAATTGAAGAAAAACCACTAAAGATAATATAGACAAACCACACATTTTTGTAATCAGAAGAAAAAGGTCTTTCCATCTAGATAATAATATAAAAGGTGTTCTATTTAAAAAAATTAAGCCATGTCATTTTGGCAGGTATAGAAAGACTGTTTTGTATTTCTATAAACAGCAAAACAAAATAGAGGGAAAACCCAACAACTTTTTATTTAAAGTTTTTTTCTATTTCTTACGGTTTAGGCTGTAGATAGGATGCAAAATATAATCGGACACCCCGTACATCTATTGTAATTAGTTCTATTACATACATAGATGAAACTTTCATGAACCGCTAGAGAAAGTAATTTTAGTAATTATGAAATTAGTTTCATATTGTGAACTTATATCTTGGAAAGAATAATAGTGATTATCCCTTTGTTTGAAATAATTCGGTAATTTCTGAATTATCCGAAAATATTTTGTCTTATTGCACTAAAAATGTAAATGTGACTAATAGAGAAAAAAATTATTGTTATTTCGATAATGTAATTAGTAGGTATATTTAATTCCTAATAAATGTTAGAGGAATTGATTTCTGAGTTGATGATGGATACAATTTTTCGCTTTCAGTTTATTTGAGAATGACCGGAAATTTTAAACGAAATTTGATATTTAATATTTACGAGTATGTTTGCCGATAGAAAGATAATTTTGGACCATTGTGTAATGTTGCAGCAGTACAAGGAAGAGCAGCGGAAGTTTTCAAGATCAGCGTGATAATTGAGAGGAAGCAAAGAAACCCTCCATTACCGAAAATTCTCGAGAAACCTTGCCAGAAGTTTAAAACAGACGATGTATATTAAGGTCCACAATATACATTACGAGATACAATTTAATCTAGGTACGCTGAAAAAGAAACGGTTACATCCAAAACATTCAGAAGATAATTAGAATAGAATGAATTGCTACTAGCATCTCGACATACATTAAGTAAAATATTAAATAATACTGTTTTCAAATTTAAAAAAAAATGTAATGGGTGAGCAGTTTTCAAAAAAGCGAATATTGCATTCCTAACGTTGCAATTAAAAAAAATGTATGTAATATGACCTCGTACTCCTACATGCAATGTGAGTATTTGTTAGCAAATAACAAAAAAAGGTTTATCAAGACGATACACCAAAAAGGGAAAAAAAGTTCGAGTTCAAGTTATTCTTCGAATGGTAAAAGATTTATAGTATTGCATGCTGGCAAACTTTATTGAGAATGATTGCTTACTTTCGCCGCAAACTCAAAAGCGTGTTATTATCACAACATGGATGACATAAATTTTGAAAGGTTATTGACAACGCTCCTTACGATTTACGTGTATACAAAAATGCCATATTCTCCATGGAAATAAAGAAGAGTTACAAAAGTGGTCAACAATATAAAAAATTCCATTTTCAAGAGGGTTTTGACGATAGATTTTTAAATCTTGTCACGCAACACAAATACGAAAAACAACTGTAGTGGATAACATTTGAATATCTCACATGTACTAGTTTGAAAAATTCTCCATGACTTTTTATTATATCCCTACCACATCCAACGGGTCCAGGCTTTACTCCTTCGCGACCCTCCATTACGGACGAACTTTTTCAAAAAGTGTCAGAAAATCCATTATTTGATATTGAAATGTTATTTACCGATGAAGCCAATTTTTCCAAAACTTTCACAATAATCATTTTTGGGCTGAAAAAAAATGTTGAAATCAAGTCACCAGAAGCAGTTTTCCATTAACGTGTGGGCTGGAATATGCGGTGATTATTTACTCGGGCCCTATTTTCCTCATGACAGGTTGAATGGGCATAATTACCGGCAGTTTCTCGAAAAAGAACTATCAGTTTTGATGGAAGAAATCGGCTGTGGTCTATGCACCATGGGGCTCCAACGCACTTCAGCACTCTGGCGCACTAATATCTAAACCAAAATAACAATAATCGCTGGGTAGGTCGCGGTGGACCGCAGACATGGTCACCTAAGTCCCCGGATCTCAATAGTTTAGATTATTTCCTGTGGGGTCATCTAAAATATTGGTTTACAGCACACCAATTTATACTGAACAGCAGTTAAGAAATCGCATCATAGTTTCTGGCAAAATTATTAGACACAGTCTCGGCATTTTCCAAAGAGTACGTGAGTCCTTGATAAAAAGAGCGGAGGCATGCATATTTGCAGGAGGTGGACATTTTCAACATCTGATTTAATTCATTTCTTTGTGCGTTCAGGGTAATTTGGTGTTATCGTTCCAAAATACATTTAGATTACTTCAATTTAATAATTTTACCGTTTAAAAATTACTGTACGTCAAAGGCAAAAAAATCTAGAGACCAGATTTGCTCAGAAGGAATGAGATTTTCAAAAATAATTTTTAGTTTAAGAAAAAGCAGTAGCATGTCACTTTTTTCTTTAAAATGATTCTATGCAAATCCCGCACGAACGCCACTGGCAAGAATAAAAAACTATGTTTTACAGCAGAAAGTGTCTTTTGATGGATAGAAGATACCTACTATATTTCACAAAAAATATCCTGGGTCATACCAAAGTTATCATAAAGAAAAATATTTTTTTCTTAAAACTTTAGCACCCTGTAGTTAAGACCTTTAGTATATGAAGTTTTTGCCTCAAAATGGACGCAAGAATAACATCCTATCACAGATGCATTTTTTATTTCACTTTTTTCGCATTTTTCAAGATATCTTGTTTAAACTTGGTATAGGGGAGTTTTTCGGGTAGACAAACATTAATATCTATTTACTCTCAACGTAAAAGATAAAACGCACCACCCACACTTTATTCATGTTTCTGGTTTCCGCTGTATTTTTTTTTTGTGGGTAAAGATTTTGAAAGACTTGCTAACATTTCTAAAAGATCAGTTTATTTTCTTTAGAAAACGTATTCTTATTGTATATTGCAAATGGTTTCGCTTTAGTGTTAAAGTGAACTCTGCAGAATGTACACATTTCATTTGCATAAAACTTTATTCCAATTTAATCTAGTATGTATCCATCACAAAATCGTATTTCTGATTTGACTTCTCATAAAATATCTTTGATGCGCTATTTCCGTTGTTTTGTTTGTTAGTTGTTTTGAGTATTTCATTGTTTAAATATTAGGTTTCTGTTTTAAGAATGCCGCGACATAATTTGTTCTCAGATAGTGAAATGAATAATATGGTGGCAATTTACGCTTAACAAAATTTCAATGAACGTGCTGCTGCCAGAAGTGACGGAAATATTTTTCCAAATTGAAGACAACCAGATAAAAAATTATTTTTAAGATTGCGGGAAGAGGTCTTACGTCTATCTGCAAATACTCGGTTATCTCGCAGTGCAATATCAACTGTTTTGCATGAATAGCAACTACATCCGTACCATTACACACCAGTTCCAATTTATTGTCAGATGATTTTTTGGCAAGAGCGAAATTTTCTAACTGGATTTTAAGCCATCATCGACGTGATCAATCTGTTAGAATAAGCAATATTTTGCTTACGTAAGAGACAACCTTTACCAGTAGGTATTTAACAGCAGAAATTGCCATATCTAGTCTAACGAAACTCCACAAGAGAGCGCCATTTTCAACACGAATTTAAAATTAATATTTAGTTTAGTACAGTGAACGATACTCTTGTGGATCCTTTTGAACTACCAGCTAAACTGAATGGCCGCGAGTATCTAAACTTCCTTCAGCATAACTTGTTTAATCTGCTGGAGGGAGTTCCTTTAAACGTTCGTCATGAGATGTGGTTTCTTCAAGACGGTGCCCCTCCCCATTATCCTCTCTCGGTGCAAAATCACTTAAATAATGTATTGCCACATGGTTGGATTGGAAGTGGGAGTGAACACCGTTGGCCTCCACGAAGTCCTAATTTAAATCCAATGGACTTTTTCTTCAAGGGGTACATAAAAACTGTGGTATATTCTGCTGCTGTGATTAATACAAGAGCTGATCTATATCAAAAACATTGTCGCATCTTCAAGTGCAATTAGAAATCTGCATCCATCGTTTTTTGCAGTAAGAAGAAATTTTTGAAAAGATGCCAAATATCTATTGGGGCGAATGGCGGACATTTTGAGAATACTATACACATACATACACCACCCGACCCACCAATTTTCATATTAATTTATAAAAAACAAAAGGTTCTTTAGACCTTTACACTGGTTCTACTCAAAATTTTATGGAACCGATAAATTTCAATATTAACCTTAACATTTACTCACTTACGTATAAGTTAGCGTGGGGACCGACACGGATGACAACCCGCACGCTCATCCTTACGAATGTGTAAAACCGTGGAAAACACGACATCGCTTAGTGCATAAGAAATGAGTAACTGTATATTCTTCAATATTTAACACAGGGGCAGTGGAAGTGAGTAAATATTGAATGTATGTGCACACTTCCGACTTTCTTAGATATGAACTTATTAATTTGCGTTTTTACAAAACGTTTTCTAATAAATGTATTTAAAAAACTATACAAGGAAAAGAATAATTAATTTTGCAGAAGCAAGAAATATTGGAAAATTTCATTGAAGAATATTATTACATTTATTACTTATTTGAATTATTAATCAAATCATGTACATGAAAATTTCAATAAAGAAACCATGATGTGTGATCATTTATGCTATTAATTCATTTTGTAGTAGACAGTGATGTAAAAAATTGCGATAAAAACAATGGGTAATTAATATTATAAATTATATTTTGCATAACAGTAAAGAAAACTTTTTACAGGCAGCAAAGCTAATTTAATGCTCGGGTAAATAAAAATATTACTTAATTGTATTAAAAAATAATGCACAATGGCACAGAAGTTTATTCGATTCCTATTACACCTCACCTTCGACGTGAATGTAGTCGATGTTAGGAAACTGGTTACGGTGATTCAACTGTAGTAGTATGGCTACAGTAAAGGTTGTAAAAAGTAAAGTGTAGTAAATGCAAGAAAAAATTGCTCGGAATGGGCAATAAAGTGTATTTAGATTAAGAGTACGAGAGTGTGGAGACTGTATTCTTACTTGAATAGTCTAGATTGAAGAGTTGTAGTAGATAGCACAGTAAGGCGATGGTGGGAGAGAGTGCAGGTGGAAGTGTTGAGTGGTGAAAATGTGTGTGACATATGACAATATAGTTCAAATCGTGGATGTCCTTCGGTTAAGCTCAACCTCGATCTAATTACGACCGCTTAAAAATTCAATTAAACTGTCTCAATTAACTTGTTAATGCCCAAAATTACATGTTAGTTACAAAAATTAAAATCTAGTGCCAAAATACGTTTGTAATAAGTATGATTCTTAGAAAAGCAATATTTTTTTGTCTAAGTTAATTTTTTTGGCGCAAGATATATCACACGCTGGACAGGATAAAAAATTTCAAAATTGCAATAATTTGAAAAATAATTTATTCTAACAAAAATCAATCAAATAGGTATGGCATATCATATTATTTAACAAAACTTCATGTAGTGTGGCATTTCACAAAACAAGATGTAAACCTACGTTGCACTTTATGCATCGAAATTTAGTACGCATTCCGCATTTTCCATATCTCCACTGTGTTTCTATTTTATCAAGTAAGCGGCCAATACTGCCTAGTCATATTTCATTTGCTACATGCTTGGAAGTTTTCGGACGTACTCCTCGTAGAGTTGGAACATCAGGTGCTGAAAGGAGTGCTTCGACGTTTCTTCTATGATATTATAGTAGGGGAATGGCTTCTACGTTGCCACCGCTGCTACATATTTACAAGGGCACCATTCAAGCAAAATACAAATATATCCCAATACCATTTCTTTGATCGAATACGGATGCGGTATAGCCCTCTAATGTTATGAAAAAGATCAACACCCTCATACCTTTATTATAGAGTTGGATCGCAGTTGGCTGAGGTACAGATACCACTTTGCGATCTTTCCTTGGGCACCTCTTGCAGCTACCTTAAGTTAGCACCTCTGGCGTGAATATATTTGTTGCCATAGTAACTTTATTGTTATCATGCCAAAGAATAAGTGACAGCTCATTTTTCTTATCTTGTAATGCACGAGAAGACCCTCTGGCTTTTTTTTAGATCATTGAGAGGAGCGTGTTTTTTTAGTTTTTTAAGTTTTGAAAGCAAAGACAGTAATGTACTCGTAAAAAAATTATCTACATAAATGGTGGACCCTGCAGTCAAAAATCCAACACCCAGTTTTTCTGTCACTGAGGTGCCTAATGATGTACCTTGATTTTTGACAACACTACCAGTATAAGGTGAGAATTTTACCACATCCTTTATGTGGGTAAACCGTATGGGTTTTCCTATGATAAACTGTTTCATCGTTTATCGTTAAAATATAAAAATCTATTAATTTGTTCAAATCGTGATTTTGCGGATTCTTCAGTTTTTCTTTTCTTAGAATTATCTTCTTGAGTGTCTTCATCAACAATAAGCAGCGCGGTTCATTTCCACTCCAAAATTATTTTGTAACTGCTCTTATATCCATTGTTTTAGACAGTATTCATTTGCCTCATGGTGTTACTAACCAAGTGTGAATGTGAATCACTTCAACATTCCCAGTACATTCTTCTCGATGGTAAAGGGTGATACCCTGAAAGTATCAGGATGCCCAGGTACTTCTACATTGTAGATATCGTAAATGCAACTCCATTCTGAGAAGCTGTTACGGGTGAAAAGGGAAGTAGGTCGGAAGTAACAGATGATGAAGGGTCGGTAGCTTAGTGAAATAAATAGGGTGGGAATTTTGCGATTAGGGTAACTATAGACAATTTATTAAAGCGATATTATAATTACTGCAATTTCTTTTATTCGTTGAAACAGCTGTGAACGGAGATTTATCTTGGTAATGTACTATTAAATTTACTATCTAGGAAACCGGCGAAGCGAGAAGTACCCCAAATCTAAAGATATAGCACTAAAAGCAACACTATTCTTCTTCAATGGTCACGGTATTGTCACTTCCTACTAACGTAATACAACACAAAATGTCCCCGAGATTGTTGTATTCTCTTAAAAATCCAGAATAAGTGAACAGGAAAACTCCCGGTAGTGTGCAAGTAAATTTAATGCGTCCCTAAGTTCACATCACGAGTTGAAAAATTACGTCTCTAGCATTAACTGAACTGTGACGGTACTTCGGGAAAAATGTAATGTAACATGATCTGCATTCGTTGCCTCTATACCAACGTATTATAAAAACCACACTCTTTTTCTTCTTACTGACTCCCCGTCATACGATCGCCAACATTTTAAATCTGCAAGCTGCGTTTTAATACAGTAATTTAATTACGAAGAAATAATTTCCCATGACGTAATTTCAGCTCAAACTAAACTAAAATTGACGATTACTTATAAATAGGATTATCTATTATTTACATTATCCATTATTTAACAGAAAATATTAAACTCCCATTTCAAATTCCTTAATTACCATTTTACAATCATCAACGCCTGGAACCTAATCGTAAGTTAGAAGCTTTAATCTTTTACAAACAAACAAACCGAGAAATCTGTATACCAGTCTCAAAACTACTATCCTACTACAATTTGGTAATAAATTCCAACATCGCAAACAAAGTAATCATTTTTAACTAAATTAGTGCTTCCAAAATTTTCGCTCGAATATATCTAATTTCAGAATTTCCTCCTGCAATTCCTACATATAACATTTTAAGTATCCTAAAGTTCGAAAAAAAAGAGTCTATAGTAAATTTTAACCACACGTGACAAAGCATACCTTATAGTTTATTTGCATAAATGATCAAGGAATAAATTGAATATATGTATTGGTTTGCAGTCATTCGCTTTCCATTCTACTATAACTTTTTTTAATTTTGGCATGTATTGAGTATCTTCCTGTCATCCATTCGTGATTTTGCGGATTCTTCAGTTTTTCTTTTCTTACAATTATCTTCTTGAGTGTCTCCATCAACAATAAGCAGCTCGGTTCATTTCCACTCCAAAATTATTTTGTAACTGCTCTTATATCCATTGTTTTAGACAGTATTCCTTTTCCAGTACTTCCAAATCGTACATTCATTTTATCTTCTTCATCACTAACCGCGTAGTCTTTATCAGAATCATTTCCTCGGGTAATGAAAAAACTAACCTCAAATTCATTGGCTGCATCTATTTGTTGAACTAAAGTGTCTTCTTCGCCTAGATCTGCAAGTAGTTAAAGTAGTTTTTCAGCATCTTCGGGTTCGCTAGGATCGTATTTTTCTCATGTTTATATTTTCTCTTTGAATCCATATCGGCTGCAAATTTTAAAATAGTAGATTCTGTAAAATCGCTAAAATTGCATAAGTAGTGATATGGGGCCGGTTCTGAACCAGTTCAACGTCACTCGCCCTCTGGTGGTGAGAAATGAAAGCTTTTGGAGCTCGTTAAGGTCAAACTTTTGGTGGGAAATTTAAATGTTTGGAGCTCTTCAAGGTCGAAATGTCAAGGTCAAAATTTAAAGCTAAAAATAGGAATCGCAAGGTATCATCACCATATTACAATTCTTAGAAATCTAAAAACAGATTTTTCAAGGTCAAAAATTATTGACCTGTAGGGTTATATTACATTTCTTAGAAATATAAAAATAGAATCAGTTCGTGGAAACAAGAAGAACAACAAGTTTAAACATGTTGTGATGGGTACTCAAGTCAAGGACACATTTTTCGGATATAAACCGCAGCGGAGTGTGTTGAGACCAGTCAGTTAGCAACTTGTAATTGTTAAACACGGAATTAGCAGGGTTAAACCAAAGCACCTATTGCAAACCCTTTAAAAATGTATGTGACCTCAAGATATCAAAAAAGTATTAAGTGGTGAATGTGGCTGTAATTAATACTAAGTACGGTGAACGTATAGTGATGGAAACGGATGATTTTAAATGTGTATTACTTCAGTGCTTTTATGAGTATTTCAAAGAAGCTCGAATGGAAGAATTTAAAACGCTGTTAAACATGAAGGATGTGTTCAGAAGTAGTTTGGGTGCAGCCGGAAAAACAACAAACATAACATTTAGTTTTTAATAGGTTATGTTAATATGTTAATCACGCATACTTTAACTAGAATCATTTCTTGTTTACAGTATTTAGTCGTAGTGCAATTGCAAGCAAGCAAAGTCGTTATAATGCAAGCATTAATAAAATTTATTACAATTGGGAATTGATTAAAGGATTTTGAAAACTGTTATGATAGAAAACTACAACTGCTGTTCTTGCACATCTGATGCTCATAGCGTTGAAAAACTATTCAACTTACAGGATATAATAAGCTATAGATTGGAATTTCTTGGGTCTTACAATCTGGAGTGTTTTTATGAAAAGTTCATACAACAAGTTTTTGAGTACAGGCGTCTTCGTGAGAAAGAATTCCATGGTAGTGGTGATGACATTTATAAACACATTGAAGATGTTATAAATGCTAAGTATAATATTAATTCACATAACACTGTATGCTTAATGGAAATATTGCATTATCGTCGAGTCGTGTTTTGTCTCTTTTCATTAGTTCACACGCATATCCACTTAATTTTCAATAAATTTTTATTTTACCTTTCATGCATATTATCTCCTAAACCCACAGTTTTTTTATGTACATTATAGATCTACGCTAAAGATTACAAGTTACACATGCTTATGTTTATTTTTGAACTCGAAGCTGCTTCATTTTTCTATTCACTTCATACAGCTATAATCTGGTTTTAATTCTTTTATTTTCTTCAATAATTCCTCAAGCCTTTTATTTCTCTCTTCAATACTTAATACTTCTTCTTTACTTTCTCTTCTTATGATGCGTACTACTTTCGTCAATTCCGCTAAGAAAAAGTTTACTGAATCGTGCGGACACAAGGAAGCCTTTTATTACAAATCTACATTCTTTAAAACCACTAACCTAGACAAATACTTCTTGTTTCCATGAACTGATTCTATTTTTATATTTCTAAGAAATGTAACTCCTGAAAACTCTATTTTTAGCTTTAAATTTTGACCTTAACATTTCGACCTTGAAGAGCTTCAAAAATTTTAATTTCCCGTCAAAAGTTTGACCTTGAAGAGCTCCAAAAGGTTTCATTTCTCACCACCAGAGGGCGAGTGACCAACTCGTCCAGAACCGGTCCTATATTACTACTTGTATACAAATCATTACATCACAACTATTATAGCATTAAGAATCGAGTAACATGCACATGAAGCAATTGTTACATTTTCATGACATTGAAAATAACTAGCTAACCCTTAGACGTTTGAAATAGGCATTTTGTAAGAATAAGAAAACTTATAAAAAATTTACTACAAACACTAAATAGATTTGGTAGGTTGACGTTTAACACTTGTTGCCGTGTCAACGCATTCATTTTTTCCATAGCCAACGCTATTACGACGATTTTTAGAACATATTGCTTCCAAATTATAATTATCATAATTTTAAACGGTTATCTCTTACTTCCACGACGACGTCGTATACAGCAGAAACATTGTTTTTTGAAATAATTGTTTCTATACGCGTTTTCACTAAAAGTATGCGATATTGTCGTTACACATCCGATCATTTCTTAAAATATCTCTTGCTAGGAAAAATATATCGACATCTGGTTTTCGCTGTTTTGTTACTAATTTAGCATATTTTTTAAAGCCGTAGTCAAACTTACATGTTTCCATTTAATATTTTCAAGAGAAAATACATTTTCAAAAAAAAATTAAACAGCGCTCCCTACCATTCGCCATATTGGTTAGATTGATTAGAGTTAATGAACATTCCATTGGTGGAGGTAAGCTATTTTCAACTATATCAAGTTTGCAAAATTTGGTGGAACAGAACCGGACTTATGAGCCTTTTTTCAAAACAAACAGTACGATTTCAAATATTTGATATTCAGTTACGCCCTCTAGTAGTCGACCTGCAATTCTAAAAATAGTTTCCAGATGTTTCCCGTGGTAACTTTTGTTATGTAAATTTTTTTCCTGAAGCTGTAGTATAATCCGTCTCTGAGATATGGCCAGCGTCCTTTCTTATTTGAACACCCGGTATTTACCAGCAGCACTTTATGCTTTCCTTGACATATGCATTACAGTCAGCAATATTTTTGTATAAAATTTATTTAATGCTTGAAAAGGATTATTTTATGTTTTGTTTATATGCTCTACAGTCTACACAACACAATCTATACTGTAGGTACTGTGCGATAGAACTTGAGTAATCTATGACTTGAAATATTATAATTAATGTTGACCATATTGAACAGTGTTAGTAATTTTATGTTACCAGATGAAGGAATATACACTTTTTTGTATTGCTTGCAAATTAAGGCAACGAGTAGTTTTGTTACCTTTCAATAATGAAGTATAACAGCCTAATTAGAAGTGCTAACATGTTAAATGTGCATTACGTGGCTTATTATGCAGCTACATGCAATGCAATTAACATATTCCATTACGGCTTTCAACTAATAACGTACCTTAAATGAACGAGTAGCTTTCCATATTATATCGCGTTGTATTTAAACTGCTTAAGCACAGATTCTAGCAATAGCAGTTCAATACCGAAAAGTGCAATTTTACAAAACGTTGATACATAGAAAAATTGACGTAACATAGTTTCATTAATAATATCGACGGTCGCAGCTGCACCAATCTCTCCCCCAAATCCAGGGTATATAAATTGCGATCCAGCTCCTCTCTTTTAGACTTTGAATTGTAATTAACATTTGGTTCTCCCATTAGTGTAATTAAAGTGCCATTCCATAACCTAACGGTACCTTATCTTATCGTCTCTTCAGGCAAGCTGAGCGTTGCTGCTCGTCGAGACTGCCTTAGGCTTTCCTAACTTACATTGCTTTCCCCTAGAACGGGGTAGTGCGTTCGTTGCTTTTCCATTCTAGCAAACGTATTGAAGTGGTTACAATATTTTCAAATGCACCCACATGTACATGTCATGCGGTTCACGTATTAAATAGAACATAAGATAATACAGTATTCGTAGCTTCAAAATTTAACTAAACACTGAAATTTTTGTTTTATACCTATTGATAACACAGTTTCCACAAGCAACTAATTTGATTGTGGTTTGGGGTTAGAATCGTTTTTTAACTTAAAATGATTATTTGAAGTCGGAGTGCCTTATGTACGTTTACACAATAATTGCAAAATGACATTTTATTTTGAGCGATACTTTTGATGAACTGAAAAATTCTTGGAACTCTTGTATTTTTTTAAAAGTTTATATTTTGCAACGTTTGGTATAGCAATTCTCCACTGTGCACGCGCCATCGCCTTAAAATGTGTTAGTAGTAATGCAGAAAATAGCTAGAAGTATAAACTAAAATAGGTAAATATATGTTTTTGGCGCATGCACACCCACAGGCAAAGACCCATATCCGTACAAATCAAGCTACAGAGGATTTAACATAATTGATAACACATTAAACAAGAAGCATTCAAATGCCCAGAAACTAATAAATATTCCGAAATTACTGCTATATAAAATAATTCTAAAAGATTAATTGGAAAATGTTAAAAAGAAAATTAGACATGTGACCTACTTTCCAATTTTTATACATATTAGTACCTTCCTAGTAAGCGCACTTTTTCCCTTTCTTATCTTTTTCGAAATGTTATAGTTCAGTCAAGACTAAAAAAAGTCACAAAACCCACCAACTCGAAGTTCATCAACAGTAGTTTAATAACAAGAAGTTAAATAAATATGCGAGTGGGAGTAAAAATAGATTCTTCGGTAAAATAATACCATGTCTAATACAAAAAACGACCAAAGCTGTAGCATAGTTATTTTTATGCAATTAAGAAAAAAATATCTGGTGTGGAACGATACACGACCATCTAACCTACACAGTGGAAATTAAAAGAAATGAAACAATTTTACGTTCATGACGAAAATATAGATTAAAAAAAATTCTAAAACCGCTGGCTTTATAAAAATATCGATAATACAGTTTAAGTATTTTCAATTTTATTTAATCAATTTTTAGTCTTATTTGGCTTTGTATTAAGAAACTTTATAAAGAAAAGTCGTGTAAAATTAAATTATCTTCAAAAAATATGTTTACACATTTTCTTATTAAATTGATCGTTATTCAGATATTAAAAAAATTTGAACAAACACTTAAATTCCACCTTAGGAATTTTTTTGCCGCCAATTTAACGTCGTATCAAAACGTTGTATAGAACATAATTAATCGATATTATGTCTTTCAAATATGCAGTGGTTTCAGAAACCAAAAACTGCGCCTAATGACCGACCCTCCCTCACCTACATCTGTAGGTTGGAAGGTAAAAATGCTACCCATGCATAGCGTTCATGACGTGCGCCAATTTAGTAAAAGTAAATGGTGTAATGTTGCTTGATTGATTAGTTGGTAATTAGTGTGCCAGCTGTTCGAGAATGTCATTATTTTGTGTTTACTTGTTGCATTTATAGGTTTATAAAGTGACTATTATAATAATGTCAGTGTTTGTCAGCGTGATTATCGTAAAATGCCTAGTTGTTTTGTACCGAATTGCCAGTCGAATGATCCATAACGTCATGCAGGCGTTTCTTTTCACGCGAAGTCAAGGTTAATGTAGGTTATGTATTATGTGCATGTACAGGGTGGCCAACTAAGAATGCGAGGTACTGTGTCTGGGAAACTATCCATCGTAGAGGCTTGCGCAAAAAAAAGTTATACTAAAACGGCCAATACAAAAACCTGGAAAATATTTTCAAGTTTCTGAAATAGCCGCTAGGGGGCGTAACTGCAATCTTGAATCTAAAAAAGTGACGTTTCTGTGAATTCTGCTGTATTAACCTAATAAAAAAATAACTGATCTTTAAAGTCGAGGATAATCTGAACTTTTTGACGTATGTCTAAAAATAAAGTGGTGGAGGTATTCAAAGGTTTCCTTAAATAACCCCCTGTATCTTCGAAACAGCTAAGCCGACTTTAACAAACTTGGGCGCGTTGAAATGAGCTATTCTTGAGTTACAAATGTTATAATATTTGAAGTATTGTTAGTTTCACATGTCGTCGCTAGAGGGCTTTGTTCGATATTCACAGAAACTGTTAATTTTCGCAAAAAAATTAAATACATTGGTATGACTTTTTTTCATGAACAAGTAGCTAAATGACGCTTATACAAGCTCGGGAAAACCGCATCTCGATATCTTGTTCCTAACCTAAAATATCGACCAAAGTAGACTTTATACGAAAATAGCTTAAATTTTTATTTTTTTTAACTATATTTTTCTGGAATTGTTTCTATTATGTAAGTTGTGGCCCTAAAAAGGACCGATTTAAAGGAGGAAGGTTTTTAATGCCCCCGTAAATGCTCGAAATGCTGACCATCGCTCTGACCATCACTCTGTGCATTGCTCAGTCCTCTTATGGGTAGACAAAACTGCAGCTTCAATTTCGGCTCTCGGTATGATACGTATTGCGTTACGAATCCGGTTTTTCATATCTTCTCTAGTAATAGGTTGAGTCCGAAACACGATGTCCTTTAAGCACCCCATAAATAAAAATCGAGGCAAGTTAAGTCTGGCGATCGCGGAGGCCATGGAAACAGACTTCCTCTTCCAATCCACCGCTGTTGAAATACTGCATTAATATGCTCTCGCACATTAATAGCAAAATGTGCTGGGCGACCATCCAACTGCAAAAACAATTTTTGCCTTGTTTCCAGAGGCACATCTTCCAACAACAACGGTGATTGATTGGCCAAACAGTCAAAAAATACATTGCCATTTAGGGGTTGCTCGAAAAAAAATGGTCCAATAATTCTGCCTCCCAGTAAGCCACACCATACATTTAAACTCCAACGTCCTTGGCGCTAAACTTCACTCAACCAATGGGGATTTTCTGCAGACCAATAATGCATATTGTGCAGATTGACTCTCCCGTCACAACTGAAGGTGAGTTCATCGGTCCAAAGACTTTGAAATAAAAATTCTCTATTTTCGCGTATCATGCCTAACATCCAATTGCAATAGTATAACCTTCGATCAAAATCTTCCTCTTTCAAGGCCTGATACAAAACGACATGATTTGGGTGCATTCTTAAAGTTATTAAAAAAAGTTTCAACGAATACCTATATATTTTGATGGCCATTAGAACTTACCTATGGTCCTTCAAAATATTTTGAACCGTTGTCCGTGATATGCCCAACTCAGTGGATAATGCTCTTGTGCTAACATGAGGATTTCCTTGAATATAGCCCAGTACACAGTTAATATTTTCTTGTGTTCTTTCAATTCTTTGCCGTTAAAACGCAGGCCGAAAACTACCATTGGCTCGTAAGCTCGCCACTAATCGGGGGAAAACTCTTACATCGCAAGGACGCCGATTTGGATATCGAGTCGCGTAAACTCTTTTAGCTACTGCGGCATTCTGAAGACATTCAAAATAAAACGGATGCATATCAACAGCTTCATTATTCGTAAAACGCATTTTGAAAGCACAAAAATTGCTCAAAGTAACGCGAAAGTATTGACAACTATTGACAATTTGAGGATTATGTATGTTTTGTTTAAGTATCTGTTTCCATTGCCTGCTTCTATTAATTGTATTTTTCGTATATATCCATAATGAATATACATTTAAACAAACAAAAAATAGGCCTATCGTATAACTTTAGATTGCTTACCTGCCCGTAGTAGTTGCAAAAAGGGTGGTTTTATTCTGGTGAATAAATCTACAAAACATTTAAAATCGCAACTTCTAGGTAACCTATTTAGAGCCGAAATTGAAGCTGCAGTTTTGTCTACCCATAAGAGGCCTCGGCAATGCACAGAGTGATGGTCAGCATTTCGAGCATTTACGGGGGCATTAAAAACCTTCCTCCTTTAAATGAGTCCTTTTTAGGGCCACAACTTACATAATAGAAACAATTCCAGAACAATATAGTTAAAAAAAAATAAAAATTTAAGGTATTTTCGTAGAAAGTTTTCTTTGGCCGATATTTTAGGTTAGGAACAAGATATCGGGATGCGGTTTTCGCGAGCTTGTTTAGGCATCATTTAGCTACTTGTTCATGAAAAAAAGTCATACCAATACATGTAATTTTTTTGCGAAAATTAACCGTTTCTCTCGGAATTTCGAACTAAGCCCTCTAGCGACGACATGTGAAAATAACAAAACTACAAATATTATAACATTTGTAGCCCAAGAATAGCTCATTTCAACGCGCCCAAGTTTGTTAAAATCGGCTTAGCCGTTTGGCAAATACAGGGGGTTATTTAAGGAAACCTTTGAATACCCCCCACCACTACATTTTTAGACATACGTCAAAAAGTGCCAAGCAAAAAAAGTTCAGATTATCCTCGACTTCAAAGATCAGTTATTTTTTTATTAGGTTAATATAGCAGAATTCACATAAACATCACTTTTTAGATTCAAGATTGCAGTTACGCCCCCTAGCGGCCATTTCAGAAACTTGAAAATATTTTCCAGGTTTTTGTATTGGCCGTTTTTGTAATAACTTTTTTTTGCGCAAGCATCTACGATGGATAGTTTCCCAGATATAGTACCTCGCATTCTTAGCTGGCCACCCTGTACAAATAGAGAAGATGTTGTAATTACAAGTAGAAAATCTGGTTCTGTAATGAAGTCGTTTGTGGTACAGATTTCCAAAGAAGAAAATACAGGAATGGATGACAGCGACCAAGCGGCTCTCAGACATATTTTTCTATAAGGTTGATCGTTTTTCAGATATTGGAAAAATTTTAACACTGATATTCCATCTTAGCAATTGTTTCCCGTTAATCTACGTGTCGTATCAAAACATTGCATAGAACATAATTAACCAATTTTATATCTTTGAAATATGCAACGGTTTCAGAAATCAAAAACTGCGCATAACAACCGCCCCTCCCCCACCTGCACATGTAGATTGGATGGTAAAAATGACACCCATGCTGCAGCAGCGTTCATGCTGCAAGTGCAATACGGGCTCTTATGGACTAAATGTCTCTTTTACAAACTTTGGTCATCTACAAATAAAGCTATCCTTTTCTTACATGGCAATGTTGTCAAACGTAAACTGTAATTTAGGAACACATAACCTCTTTACGCTTTCAAATTATTGTTCATTTGCACTACACTATTTTTCAAATTAAATCAACTCCATTTACTAAGAATCATGATTTTCAGAACGCTTAAGTTTAGTAGAAGCGTCTTTTAATGTAATGATAAATATTTTCTACAATTCTGTTGAAAATAATGTGTGGATAGCAGATAATCTGCAAGATGATATTGAACAGTTGATAATCAACGTTACATAATCTTTTTCCGAGGAGCTAAATGTTAACTCAGCGATTAAACTAAATCGGCTGGAATATATCATTTGTGCGAGAAATATTATATTATGTTGAGAATAAGGGATGTACCTATCATAAAATTCTAATAAAATTATTTTGTTTACACACAAGATCCTACTACAGGCAAAGTTTCAATCGAATGTTGCATGGTGTTAGTTATAGTGTTTTTATTACATGTCACAGCAAATTTTGTAGCAGTATCGATCTCATGTAACAGGTAATCCATTTATTTAACCATTATCTGTGAATCCTCTCCCCTACATGAAATTTACGATCTAGGTTTTAAAGTTTTGATTTATATAGTTATTTGGCGCTGATAAATTATAATAACTTTATTGCTAAAAAAATGCAAAAAAGGGACACAGAAGTCAAAATAACTAAAAATTAATACCTTAAGGTTAAATTAAACTTAAATGACTGTTCACGAAATTATATATTCATTTGCACCAGTCGAGGGAGATACTGGTAAAAGATATACACAATAAGAGGATTTGGTACATTGAAAACGGTTTGAACAAGCTGTATCTAAATATAATTGTCGTAATTAAGGTGTTCTTTATAGTTATAGAAAGTTGCTTTATTAGGTACTCCTTAATGGTTAATTTCAATGTGGCCATAATGTGATTCTTGTTTCTAAGTGAGTTCTTACGTCAAGATCACATTTCATGTGAAGTTCATGTATAATCTCATATTGTTTCAAAATCCAATATTTTCAAATGTATTTCATCCATTACGATAACAGATTTATACTATCTTATATATATATATATATATATATATATATATATCAATAACCAATTAATACTATTTTCTTTTTCTATAACTTGATTAAGCCCGGGTAAGGTTTAAAAAACAGCCGGTGTTGATTTAGTTACTTTCATGCTACCTTTATGACTATCACGTTAACCTGTTTCCTAATGAGGATTTGATGCTGCCGTGAAGCCGGTATTTTTCGCTACATGTGTCCGCTATCTACGGAACCCATTTAAGCTAAATTTGTTAAAGTTTCTGTATTTAAATATAATCAAGAGCTACATTGTAAATAGCTCAAGTGCAATCATAAAGTACCTTACAACTACATTGACTTTCGTAACTATGAATATTTTTTGCACGATATAACTGCATTATATTCAAGATTTCAGTGCGATTCTTTTATGTTTAGGGTTTAATTAAATTTTTAATGATAAAAGCAAAGGGGTCTTTATAACATCTGTAAGGTAAGAGAGTGGTCACTCTCTTAGCAGGACTAATTTTGTGTTGTGTTTAACAAAATTAGAACATGTTGAGATGAATCAGCTCTGCTATATGTAAACAACGATTGTGGCTATTCATATTCGTAAGCTGTGTACCCTACCCTACCAGTGTTTTACTAGCATTCAGTTACAACTTTGGATTTTGTAAAATTCCTTTCTGAGAGCTTTCTTATTTTTTTAGGAAATAATAAATTCTATACCTAAAACGGTGCCGTGAACTCACTATACTAATAATTAATAATTTTATAACTTGATACTGCAGCTACACTGTTAAGTTGATATACATTTTCACATGGTTTAATTTGGCTATTAACTAAATAATTCAGTTCACTTATTATTGTAATGAAGTAAGTTTTATAATAACATAATAGTAGGTATTGAGATACAAAGGAGTAATGAATGATTCTGTTTGCTTTCTTCTTTTGTTGCGCTCTTTTAACTAATGGTTTGAGCAGCATGGTGTTTCACTTAATTATTTCGTGGTTTACGTGTTTATTGTATCTACCTACGTGTAGATACTCTATTACACCTTCATTTAACCATTTCGTAGCTTAGAGGCTGTTTTATCCCAAAGTACGTGGCACCTTGGGTATCAATACAGTATCCGGTCACGCTACCTACGCATCCAGCGTATCACCGCTCTACGATCAGCTGAGATAGACAATCTCTTTTTTTATTCTATCTGTAGCATATATGGGTCTATGTTCAAATCCCATTTTGAATACGTTACAACACTGGTACATCCAGCAGTGTAGCCAATCCACGCATGTATCTGTAGTGCCACAGCAGTTTACAATTATATGACAAACCTTTCTACATTAAATTTTTAATTTACATATGATTCGAAAATTCTATAAGGAAGCAAGTATTTCTATATAGGCACGACTCGCTGATCAACCCGCATGGGTCGCGCTCGCAGCACTCAGATGTTTTGATTATTTTTTGCTTTAATATAAGCTAAGCTGTTATGCATATAACAGAGGATTGTGCACACTCAAGTTACAACGTTTATGTGCTATATTCGGCATTTGTAATACACGGTTTCAATTGTGTGTTTGCCGTTTCAAAGTTATACCACACGTTTTACATTGTAACGATCCTTACATTGATTTTCCTTATATGTATGTTTTCCCACTTGAGTTTTTCATCCTGTCCTTCTCTCTTTCACCTTTCTCATAAATATGAGATCTCATAGCTCTGTATAATCCTTGTTTACCTTAATTGTGAATGAGCTACCTTTGAGTACTGAACTGGGTTCCTAGTTCAATGGATACTCTCCTCCAAGACACCGCTGTTTCAATCCAACTTGCAAAAGTCCGTTAAAATTCAGTTTTGATAACGACTTTTGTTATAAGATCCACATTTTCATCATATAACTAAAATTATGAACATATCGAATGCTAATAACAACCAAGCCTCGAATAAAGAAAAATGAATAAACGGAAAAAAAACGTAAAAAGCTGAGAAGGGCAACGAAAAACATAAAAACGATATAACCAACAGCAATTACGTTAATGATAGAATATTAATAACAACACTTGAGGTAGAAAACGAGCCATGCCACATAATATCAGTTTACGCACCAGATGCTGTTAAACCTGAACAAGAAGCCCAAATCTTTTTTTATCAACTCCACATAGAAATAGACCAAATAGATACGAAAGATAAACTAATCCTAATAGGAGATTTCAACGCAAGAATCGGCAATGACACAATCGAAGGAATAAAGCAACGATACAACGAACCAACAATAAACGAACGAGGAGGAATGCTAATCGACTTATGCACAAACATAACATTACTTTCGTAGGAAACAGAGACACAAAATTAATTATAGATTACATTATAACTAACAGAGCAATAACTCCCAACCAAATCTTGGACGTTAGAAGTCTCACATCAGCAAACATTGGAAGTGACCACAACCTTATTCTCTGCAAGCGAAGAATGAACATATTACCACTTAAAAAACAAGAGCTAATAACAATTAAAAAGTACAACATAACGGAATTTATGCATGATAGTACAAAAGACCTCTACAAAAGAAGAATCCAACAATACATAGATAACAACGAAGTTACAGATGAAAACAACATTGAAGAAAGCTGGAAAATCAAAATGACATGTACGGAACGCAGAAAAAGGTATGGAAAATATTGAAACGTTTAAAAAGGGAAGTAAACGAAACAGTACAAATAAACAACATAAACAGAGAAGAATGGCTCAAATATTTTGAAACACTCCACGAATAAAAACACCAACCAAATGAAGAGAATGATCCAATAATACAACAAAAAACAGAAACCAAACTGCAAATAGAAGACGTCGAAGACGCTATAAAATTAACGAAAAAATTAACAACACAACAACCCCGTTAAAAATAGACTCACAAAAGAAATATAAATACACACCGGGATAAGACAAGGAGACAGCCCTACCCTCTACTATTCAACTTTATTATGAATAAAATAATACAATCAATTAAGGGAATAAATATAAATCCCCTAGGAAACACCCGCATAAATATAATATGTTGTGCAGATGACTCGGTACAAACGAATCAGAAGATGACTTACAACGATTACTCTACGAATTTAATCAGCAAGCAGAACACTTTAACATGATCATCTCGGCTACCAAAACAAAATGCATGACAATCTCAAAAAAGCCACTACGATGCAAAGTAGTAGTAAAATACCAACCGATAGAACAAGTTACAAGCTTCAATTACCTAGGAGTAAGGATATGCAGCTACGGAGACTTAAAGTCGGACATACAGAACCAAACAAATAAAGCCTCAAGAATAGTGAGTTGCCTTAAGGAACACGATATGGAAAAACGAAAGTATGGCTGTGGAATGCAAAACCAAAATTTATAAATCATGCATAAGACCAATCGTCACGTATGCAGCCGAGACTAGAGCGGATACAATAAGAACAAAAAGATTAACAAGGACCACAGAAATGAGAAGCTTTAGAACAATAACCGGGAACATCTTATTAGACAGAAGAAGAAACAACGATATTAGGCATCAATGTGGAGTGGAAGACGTAGCAAGAGATAAAAAAAAGGAGAAGACTGTGGAATCAGCACATTGACAGAATGCCAGATGGAAGAGTAGTAAAAATAGCAAGAACGAAATCCCAAAGGGGAGAAGACCAACAAGAGACCCCTAAAGAGATGGCGCGATAGTTGGCAATGAACTTCACAAGAACAACCATGAAATGGTCGAAGACACAAACAAGCAAAATGCTTATACAAAAGTAGAAGAAGAAGAAGAACCACTAGGCGTGTATCTGTTAGAGGGATTATTATAACACTTATTTAATAATTAAAGTCCGCGTACATCCTCCTAAGCTCTTGTTTTAAATTGTGCAGGGTGATTCCAAAGTTGAAGTTATGCTTTCACCAGCGAAAAGGGTTTCAAAAAATAATTTTTTTTTAGTTTAGTGGTTTTACGAAACGTTAACATCAACGGAGATACAGTGTGTCAAAGTTTATTTAAAAAATTTAAATTTATTAATAACTGCCAAACCACTTGAGATAAATAAATAAAATATGTTTGGGTTTACCAGTGGTGCGCGTATAAAAAGTTGTTTAATGTTTTTGAATAAATATGGTACGACACTGATTTTTCTATAAAAAATAGTTTAATATTTTTCAAAAAAATATGGTACGCCACTGATTTTTCTAAAAATAAAAATTATTATTGAATTCCTTGTTCAATTCTAAAAAGAAAAACTCCATTTTTTTTGTACGATGCACTATTTTCAAGTAAAAAAATAAGAATAGTTTTAATGCACACCTAAAAATTGCTGTTTTAATTTAAAATTTCAAATTATTGAGCCTTGGATCAAAAGCGGCTGGAAAGTTTTGTTTTTCTTCGCTGTTTTAATTTAAAATTTCAAATTATTGAGCCTTCGATCAAAAGCGGCTGGAAAGTTTTGTTTTTCTTCGTAATTTTATTAACTCTATCGATACAACAATGGCTCATGTTTATGAAAATAATGAATTAGTGAATATGCTGATTATTTACGGAGAGTGTCGTACAAATGCCGCAGCCGCTTCTCGCTTATACGCGGAACGATTTCCGTTGCGAGTTCATCCTTCTTACCGTTTTATTGAATTATTTCGTAGAGCCAGGGAAACTAGAAACCCCGACAACGTGAGAATGTCCAAAATGAAGAAGTAGTTTTACATCTTATCGCAGAAGACCTAACAAGAAGTGCCCGGGAAATTACAGGTCAGATCGGAGTAAGTCAACAAAAAATTATGGAAAATATTACACGAAAATCAGCTTCATCCTTTTCACGTCCAACGTGTACAGGCGCTGCAACCTGCAGATCATCCGCTTCAGTGAATAGCTGCTACAAAAACACGCAAATGACGAAAACTTTGTTAAAAACTATTTCGGCTGTGGACGAAGCAAAATGTTTGTGCGACGGTATAAATAACTTCCGAAACAAGCACGTTTGGTCTATAGAAAGCCCACTTACAATTAAAGAAACAAATTTTTAATATCGATTTTTCGTCAATGTATGGGCAGGTCTTTGGAATGAAATGCCCAATGAACACCATATTTTACCAGATCCTTTAACTGGTCAAAATTATTTAAACTTTTTACAAAATGATCTGCCGGTTTTGTTAGATGAATTGCCGTTCAATATTAGGCAAACCATGTGGCATTTGCAAGACCAGGAGCTACCCCATTTTGGTAGGGAAGTGCGATTGTTTTTGGACGAAACTTTTCCAAATAGATAGATAGTCCGAAACGGTCCAGTACAGTGGAATGCGAGGTCACAGGATCTCATGTGACTTCTTGTGGGGCTACATGATGTGGCTGGTTTTTAAAAGTTGTGTAGCAACTATGAAGGAGCTAATTCGGCGGGTACAAGAGGCTGCAGAGGAAAACCAATTTCTCTACTTCGGGCGGTGGCCGATCAATGGATGCGTCGCGCTAAATTATGCGTAGAATAAAATGGAGCTCATTTTGAACACGATATTTAAGTTAAATTAGGTTTTTTTTTAAGTAAGTTCAGTTACAATTTAGAAACCTTGTTTTTGGTAAAAATAATCGAAGTGATAGTTCCAATGCACTTCGACTATTACTTGCCAAAAAACTCCGTGTACTTTAAATTTAGAAATTTTAAAATTTTTTAAATTTTTAAAATTAGAAATATGCATTAAAACGGTTTTTACTTTTTTTACTCGAAAACGGCGCGTCGTACCAAAAAATAACAGAAGAGCTTTTCTTTTTAGAATCCAACAAGGTATTTAGTAATTATTTTTATTTTTAGAAAAATCAGTGGCGTACCATTTTTTTTTTCAAAAATATCAAACAACATTTTTATACGCACGCCACTGGTAAACCCAAAAATATTTTATTTATTGAAGAATTTCCCTCCTACGTAGCTATTGACACCTACAAAATTTTGTTTAATTTTTTCAAGTGGTTTGGCAGTTATTAATAAATTTTAATTTTTGAAATGAAACTTTGACACCCTGTATCTCCGTTGGTATTTTTATTTCCAAAAAACGCCAAAGGAAAAAAATATTATTTTTTGAAGCCCTATTCGGTGAAAGGATAACTCCAACTTTTGAATGACCCTATATATATATATATATATATATATATATATATATATATATATATATATATATATATATATCTATGTGTATGTATAGGGTGGGTGTCTACTGCGTGGACGGAGAATTTCTCCTTAACTATTAGAGATATCAAAACCAATTTTGATGTAGTAATACACAATCATTGGACCTACATTCTAAAAATATGTACGTATATACACAGTGATTGACAAAAATATGCTAACCTGTGTTTTTTAAAATGTATATTTTTCCATTTTTGGATTCACTGTTACATTATAATAAAAGTATAGAAGTTTGTATGTGTATCCCTAACCGTTCTGAATATATCCCCACTTTAGTACCAAAATAGAGTTAATTTTGGAATCACGATTCGAGCATTGTCACCATGATTTTTTAAATCTGTTTATACCACCGACTATTAATAGTAGTCTACTAACAAACAAACTGGGACATTTTTCGAAAACATGTAAAACTATACAAAATGATTAATTTACGTGAAATATAATTTTTCTCAATTTTTTTCAATTGTAACATCCTATATATTTTTTCACATTTCGATTGCCCGTAAAAAGTAGATACTAATTGATATTGGGTTTCATAGCCATAAGACGGGCCCTGCTTGAGATATTGACGCTTTATTTGAAAATATTGACATACAGAAGAACAAATAAAACAAAATCCAGAGCAAATAAGAAAAGTCGAATGGGAAATAAATTCTTTAACTGATAGGAAAACTTAATTAATAACTAAACAATAAAATAATTCTCTACACTTAAAAATAAGTTAAACAAGTAAACGTAAAGGAATAAAACCATAAATTCAAATTAAATGTTCAAAATTCTGATCACGCCTATCTAAACACTTTGCAATTCGCTTGGTAAACGAAAGATTCACTCGCAACAACATTAGAGGCGAAATGGATTGAAACGCAGCTCTAATTCTATTTTTCATATCTTCGCTTATGGTGGGAGGATGTTGGTAAACTTTTTCTTTCAACTTAGCCCCAAAGGAAGAAATCAAGGGGCGTAAGATCCGATGATCTGGCTGGCCAGTTTTGAACACCACATCATCGGATAATTTCTATCGAGATATTGGCTAACGTTAATTGCATAGTGTGGAGTGGCGCCATCCAATTGAAATCACATCGTACGAATATTATCTACCTCGATATTTTCCAATTGTTCGGGTAAATCATTTTCCAAAAACTGTAAATATCTTCCTCCAGTAAAACTCCCATCAAAGAAAAAAGGACCAATCACATTAAAGTTGATTATACCACCCTACACATTAACTGACCATCAATGCTGGTGATCAACAACTCTTAAGATGTGTGGATTAGTATCTGAATAGTGATGATAGTTATGTGTATTAATATTGCCATTATTGTGAAAAGTAAATAGAATGTTGTTAACAAAATTGGGTTCTTCATTTACTTTAGTAGTTACCCATTGGCAGAAAGATTCACGATTTGAAAATCTATTTCCCTTAAAGCTTGATGTTGCACGATATGATAAGGATGCAATTTGCTTTTTTTTAATAAAGCTGCGAACTGTATTTCTATTTAGGTCTAGGTGTGTAGTTAGCTCTCTGATACTAATTTAGGGATTTTCTATTCTATTTATAAATCTCTCAGCTACATTCATAAACGATTCTTTCCGCGGCTGTCTTCTCTCTGGGTATTGTTCACAGTACAAACGGGTAGCCAGCTTCGCCGTAAATAAAGGTCATATCGACTATTTCTTCTTTGAAAAAATTCATTTTATACAAAAATTGACAAAACGACAGTCCAAAAACACACAAAATAATGGAACAATAGTTTAATCATTATACAAACGTCAAAACAATAGATGCAATTGTTCCTCTTTATTACGAGCGGCTAGCCTACCTAAATTTGTCATAGTAAATTTGTATTTTAGAATATTTTTATCTCAAGAAGGGTCCATCTTATGACTATGAAACCTATTATCAATTAGTATCTACTTTTCACGGGTATATACAGGGTGTCCCTAAATTGCATAGCCAAACAGATAATGTAGATTACTTACGTAAAAATAAACTTACCTTAGTCCAAAAGTTGATAATAACGAAGCTACAGGGTGTCAAAATTGAAAATTTAATTTAATCTTTCAACTGCTTGGAGCTAATTTTATAAAATTTCTTATATGGGGGTTTCTTGGAATGAGAAATTCAAATGTATCATCGATTTCGGTGTATTTCCTAGAGAGCGCTACAAGCGACCATTGGGACACGTTTAAACCGCTACAACTTTTTTGTGCTACAATATAGGTCCTTTTAGTATGGAATAATGGTTTTCCCTCCATTTTCTGCTAAAAAAAAGGTATACTTTCTTGATATCGCTAGGAGCACCGGTTTCCGAGAAAAACGCATCTAAAGTTCCTGATGCATGCAAATTATCCAAAAGTATAATATTAATTCATAATAATAATAAGAATAATCCATAAAGCCGATTTCTTGAAACAAATAAAGAAGAATGAAGTTTTACAATAACAATAATTATTGAAAAAAAAACAAAAACAATAATTACCAATATGAAGAACAAAGTTAAACAATTAAATTGCATTATTACCAGCCAAAAGCTAAATAGAAATAAAAAAAATAAACTTATGCTATGTAAATTTAGTTTTAACAAGTACAATTGATGGACTTTTCTGGAAGGTATTAATTTGTTAATTCAACAAATGTTCAAAGTTCCCACCATTGTCCTGCATGGTACAGGTTCATTCTTTTTAAAAAATTACATTACACTCTGGACAATACTTCAGGACTATTCTTCAATAAATTGGCTTCATGAATTATTCTTGCCAACAATTCCTCTTGTGTATTAACTGGGGATGCATAAACTTTTGATTTCAAGGCACTCCACAAAAAAAATTGCAGGGTGTCAAGTCCGGTGATCGAGCCGGTCAGTTCACAGGTGCGTCACCTCCTCTTCCAATCCAGCGCTGTGGATATATCTCATTTAAATGTTATCTTACATTTAAAGTAAAATGAGGAGGTGCGCCATCCTGCATAAACCAAAGGTCGCGACGAAGGAGTAAGGGCAAATCTTCCAATAAAATAGGTAAATTTTGTATTGAAAAATTCAAGTACCTATCTACATTCAGGCGATTTGGCAGTACAAAGGGACCAATAATAAAAGTGTCTACAATTCCAGCCTAAATATTTACTTGAAACTGATGCTGATAATGAGATACTCTCGTTTCATAAGGGTTTTCAACAGCATAAACATCTTCATTATGAGCATTAAAAATACCGCACCTAGTAAAAGTAACTTCGTCCGTAAACAACATTTTTTTTACTAAAATTTGGATTTTCGATTCTTCTATAAATATTAAATCAACAGAAAGCTAAACGTTGATCAGGATCGATGGGCAATATGTTTTGAACTTTTCGAATATGAAAGGGGTGCAATAATTGTTCTTGAAAAACTCTATGAACGGATGATTTCGAAATTCCCAATTGCAATCCTACACGTCGTGTGCTGGTTATTGGATGTATTTCAACAGGGTCCAAAATCTCTTCTTCTATTTCTACCGTCCTTGTGGTTCGTTTGCGTCCAGAAGCTACACGGCTTGGTTGAAACTTGCCATTTTTACGGAGACGTCTTTCGATATTAGCAAAAGTGTGCCGATTTGGAGTTCTACGGAAAGGATATTTTCCCTATAAATTCGTCCATGGACTAAAAACATATCCACCATTTCAGAATTAGTGAAACTGTGAGCCATAATTATGGATCTTTATCAACGGAAAAGCGACACAAAAGAACTAACGTTTGATAAATAAATTCAACGGTCGATATTGTAACTAAAAAGCAAAGGCGACTAAAATTTTTTACCTAAGTAAAAGCGCTTGCGCAAATGTGCAATGCATTAGAAAATATTTAAACCGTTCGTCTTACTCTTACTCTCTTTCACGAGAGAAAAAAAAAGTAATTAGATGCGTTTTTCTCGGAAATCGGTGCTCTTAGCGATATCATGAAAGTATACCTTTTTTAAGCAGAAAAGGTAGCGAAAACTGTTATTCCATACTCAAAGGACCTACAGTGTAGAACAAACAAGTTGTAGCGTTTAAACATGTCCTAATAGTCGCTTGTAGCTCTCCCTAGGAAATACACCAAAATTGATGATAAATTTGAATTTCTCATCCCAAGGGAAATTTTATAAACTTAGCTCAAAGCAATCGAAAGATATGAAAGAAAATGTGATTTATTTTTTAAACTTTGACACCCTGTAGCTTCGTTGTTATCAACTTTTGGACTAAGGCAGGCTTAGTTAAATCGGCTTATTTTTACGTAAGTAATATATATATATATATATATATATATATATATATATATATATATATATATAGAGAGAGAGAGAGAGAGAGAGAGTGTCCAGAAAGGTGTGGTCAAAACTGATAGGACGTATAGAGGGGCTCTAAATAACCGTAGTCTTCATCTGAATTTTTTTCCTATCTGTCTTCGTTATGGAGTTATCGGCCTTCAAAGCCAGAAGTTAAAAATTGAATTTCAATGATAATTTTTAAACCGCTTCTTTAATTACCATGAAATTTAGACACCCTAAGTACCTCATAGAAAGGCATTTTATGACACTTAACTGGAATTCATTGTACAGGTAAAGCCAAAATTAAGATTCTAAATTAACATAATTTTTGACAGTATTGACAATTTTGGAATTTTACTATAGTAGCATTTCCCTATCATTTAGCAACAAAGAAGGTACTCTTGTGCGAAATCGATATCTCTTACCGTTTTCGAGAGAAATGCATTTTAGTGAATCCATGTAAATTGCGAATTAATTCAAATAAAAAAATGCACTATCATTCTGCTAAGTTCATTAGAATTTGAAAATGAATACGAAACGAAAAAATATTGAAATAGTAAACTGCTTCCGCTGAATATTTTTGAGATAGGTATACTTATTGCAAACTTGCACTAAAGCGGCTAACTAATGTCTTCAGCATTATTATAAGCAACACAATAAAAGTAAAGCAACGAAAATAACTGGGATTCCACTAAATGTCTAAGAAAATTGTTCAATATGAGCACCTCGTTTCATTACACATTTTCTAAAATTACTTAAGGTATGCTGCTGTACTCGAAACAGCATGTTTGGATCATTTCTAATAATGTCACATTTTGTTAATACCCTGTCTAAAAGTTCTTCTCTGGTGTTAACAGGTGTTGAATATACCAATCCTTTCATGTGGCCCCACAAGAAAAAATCTAAAGGATTAAGGTCAGGAGACCGAGGTGGCCATGAGACGGGACCGCCTCGGCCTATCCATTGATCTGGAAATGCGTTATTCAGATACTCTCCCGCATGTCTACTAAAGTGAGGGGGGGGCGCACCATCATGCATAAACCACATGCAATTTACATGGATTCACTAAAATGCATTTTTCTCGAAAACGGTAAAAGATATCGATTTCGCACAAGAGAACCTTTTTTTGTTGCTAAATGATAGGAGAATGAAACTACTATAGTAAAATTCCAAATTGTCAATACTGTCAAAAATTGTGTTAATTTAGAATCTTAATTTTGGCTTTACCTGTACAATAAAGGTACAATGAATTCCAGTTAAGTGTCAAAAAATGCCTTTCTATGAGGCAGTTAGCGTGTCTAAATTTCATGGTAATGAAAGAAGCGGTTTCAAACTATCATTGAAATTCAATGTTTAACTTCTGACTTGAAAGGCCGATAACTCCATAACGAAGACAGATAGGAAAAAAATTCAAATGAAGACTAGGGTAATTTTGAGCCCCTCTATACGTTCTAGCAGTTTTGACCACACCTTTCTGGACACCCTGTATATATATATATATATATATATATATATATATATATATATATATATATAATTTTCAACAGAGACCTTCAATTTTCGCTTAAAATTATTCTCAGAGGCTATGGGAAAGTTTAACAGGTCACTTATCTATATTACAGATGTGTGTTAAATTTTTGAGACACATGAAGAAGCTAATTATTTTAACAGCAACTACAGCTGTCCTCTGCATTAAAAATGTTTGATACATAAATTTTAACGCCCAATAAGTTCTTTTGTGTTTACTCAAGAAGACTGCTGCAATTCCAGTTGCAACGTTTTGTAAACATATTTTAAAAAAATACACGATGTATCAAAATAGTTAAGTGTTGAATTATTATTATTACTAGCAGTTCGAACAGTAGTTATGCTACAAGTACGAGTATAATAACTGTGAATGTCTTTTGCATTTCAATTTATTAAATTTGCTTCCAAAAAGTATCGAGCTATTAAAGAGCAAAGAAAGTCTAAACTTTTATTTAAGAACAAACTGTTCTTTCCACTAAATTTATGTGATCCTCGTGATATATTTAGGGAGTTGAAAGTAAGTGAAAAGCCAAAGGTAGCTCTTATTGTTCTTACTGACTCCCGACACGTGACTTGGATAGTTAACTAGACTTATTTCTTTCGATTTCTACGCACGTGAGCTAGATTCAGTTACCTGCATAGATAGAATAGGGTGTGGAAAGTACATTTACTGATGGACCCTTTAATCTTGGATTTTGTCCTTTCAACTTTCGAAAGCATTAATACTAAAAACTTGAGGAAAATATCGTACAATTTTAATGGTTATATTTATTTTCAGAACTACTTCAGATCGAAAACGAATATCCATGATCCCCCGTTAGAGGCACCACCTGCAACCAGAATAGAAGGTAAGAGCTATACGTATTCAACTTTTAAGTATTCATCTTGTTTCTTGATATATAATGGCATTATTTTCTTATTTCATTTCCACGTTTTGCTACTTTATTTTCACTTTTTTAACGAAAGAATTGCTAAGAATCAGGAAAGAATGTACCTTTACTGTAAAATTTCATCAAGGAACTTTAAAAAGTTAAGAAAACAATCTTAATACGAAGAATGCTGGCTCCTTATTTAAAAGCCTGGATGATGTACTCGCTCATTGTTTTTCACCGCTTCTGTACCTATTTGATGTTTTCTTATGAAAAGCTAACTTGTATAAGAATTTCGTCATTATAGCTTTACATCCAAGTAATTTGAAACTTTGCACAATTTATTGAGCATTTTTATTTAATAATTTTGTATATAAATTTTAGAAGTAGTTTTTCTCAACAAATACCAAAGAAAATTATTAAGCAAAATTATTGTGTGGAAGTCAGGAATAGTTTTCGCGAATATAATGAAACACAAAATTGCATCTTCTCCAATTCCGTGGTTATTTTATTATTATTATTTGTGTTCGAGTACACCGTACTCGTATATTTGCAATAAAATTATATGAAGTAATTCTGGTTTAATTTATGGCTGGGTTGGAACTGCCACACATCGCAATATGCTGGCGTGATTTAGATAGAAAACGCGACTTTCGGCGCTATTTATATCATCATCTGGCTTGTAGATATGAATAAATACATAGAGAGTAGTTTGCTGTGTTCACGATGAGGGTTCCTTCAAGTATTCTCCATTATAGAGCTAGAGATCATCAACATTTTCGTTTTCTATGTTTATTGTGATGATGTTCCAAATATTTATTATAAATAATATATGTATGAATGCCTAAAATCGTTTTTAAATAAACAAATCAAATATATACTCTAGTTTAAAGATTGGGTTATAACGCAATGTCACTTGAATAATAATTAGGTTAAATCTGAGTAGAGTATGCTTTGCATTTGTAATTGTACTTTGACTTAGACACTTTATCCACTAAAGGATTAAGTAACTTTTTACTTAAGTGGAGTTTTTTTGGAAACGCCTTTGAAGCATTCTTAAAACGCTTTTCTACACTGATTCAATGAGACCTTACAGCTTCAATTTTGCACGATATACTAGTGGTCATGCAATGTACCTTTATAGTTTTGCTAATAAAAACTAGCACCATTATCTTTGTACAATCCATACGTTTTCATACTGTCCTCAGTAAAACATAACATTCATTTTTTAGCTTCCATAAGAACCTATGATAAAAGCGTGATACAATTTTTTTCGCATTCAGCCATCTGTTACTACTGGATTTTTTATCCAATTCCTTAGTTTGTCGGTGAATCATCAGTACTTTATACTTTAAAAATAAATACATTCAAGGCACAATACTTTCAAAAAGTAACTGATACAAAATGGTAATTAAAGCGACTGCAGTAACAACAAACCACGTTGTTCAATCAATTGTAGGGTCGAGAGGGCCCGACCGTAACGAACATCTGAATGACAAAATTCTGAGAAAGCCTTTTTTAATAAAATTGTTATTAAATAAACCTTATGTAGAGCTTAAACTAGAAATTTATATTTTCTGCTCGATCATGATTATATCTCAGTAAATCAAACTGAACAATTATACACAATCCTACACAATACGTGCTTTCATATAAATTTTAAAACATTATGCCTTGCTGTGTGATAAGAAGTAAATATTGCAAAAGAGAAGAAATAAAAAGCATGAACTTCTATCCAAAGTATATTAATTTATCTATAAAGAATTCGGTGAAGTGCCACGTGCGTGTGATTTCATAGGAATAGGTTTAAGATTTTAATTATTGATGAATTCCATTTATTAAGATCAAAGTGTGGAAAACTATTTTTTTCTTCCTCACTTGGTAAAATCTTGTTTACTGTTTGTTATAATGCTGCTATTTTAAAAACGTTGTTGAACAATTTGTTAATTAATGAAGCTACGTCGGGTAGTACTTTTATTGTTTTAATTATTGCAAAATCTTTGTCTAGCCTGAATTGTATTTTTATATGCATTTAGGAGGGTTATAATATTGTTTGTTAGAAGGTAAAAGTCGAGGCTAGGCAAATTAGCGTTTAGCGTAAAGCAGAGCATTTAGAATATTAAAAAATAGTAGTAATAATTTTACAATTATATATATATATATATATATATATATATATATATATATATATATATATATATATATATATATATATATATATATATATATATATGTTGAGATGATTCAAATTACATGCATGTAGCTATGTAAGTCGCATAGTAAAGTATTTCTTTAGTTGGTACGAAATGGTACATATCATTAAATAATTATAGATAAGAATGGTTAATAAACATTGAGTTGTTTGTAAAATTTAAATATTTCTTAATATAATGTTAAAATAAGTAATCGACAGCACAGTACATTGAAGTATAGGGTATGTTTGTTATCGTTATGATTTAATTCAAGTTTTTATTTAGTTTAGTAAGTTTATTTAAAACAATATTCCCTGACGACATGTGATACAGGTTGTGGTTGACAGAAATAATGTTAAAACTAGATTTAGGCTGGTATCAATGTCACAATTCACATGTACGCAGCCAAGATTCTTGAAAACATTCGTATTAGTGCGTTAAACACATATTAGTGCAAAAATTATGAAAAAATAGAACAAGCACATTAGTGAGTAACTATAAAACATGAATCAAGCAGCAGCTCTGGGATTATTGTGTTTAATCAACATTTTATGACTTTAAACTAGTGAGTGACAACATTCCGACACTTGTCGTAGAAGAACTTATGAACCTACGAAAGTGGTAAAATAAATTAATTGGTGACTTGAACATTAAGTTTAAACACTTACACTAACAGTTATTGTGTTTAAAAGTGTGAAATTTTACATTAAAATTATATAAACAATATGAGGTTATGTTATTTCCTCGCATAAAATTTTTGTAAAAAGTATTTTAAATTGAGACAATTTGTATGAAATAAATTAGTAGAGGCAAAAATAGTAAGGTAGCCTCAATTTCATGTTACAATTCATTATATTTATGTCCATTTTGTTAATTTTAGTTTTTAAGAGTATTGGTAGAATTTAAATAATTTTCTTCTCAAATTGGCCGTAGGCATGTTTAAGATGAATATTTGGGTGTAGTAGCATCCCCTATTCATGTAGAGGTCATTTACAGGCCTGTAAAATTCATAGAATTAGCGTAAATTCAATAAATAAGTGTAAAAATTGACGTAGTTATTAAGTGTAGGAATTAGTTCGTGTTTGGTTTCAAATTATAGAGAAAATTATGTAGATTATGGAAATGATATTAGTTTTAAGAAATGTTTAAGGGGGCGAAAGTTATAGGGTTTTAAAAAAATATCGTAATGTAAAAATTACAGTAGCCAATCAGAATTTAGGAAATATTCTTGGTAACTATAGAGAACATTCGAAGATTTGGTCGTCAACCAAAATCATATAAATACAAGTGCTTTAGGTTCACAAACTCTCTTAATTTTCCTTTGTTTCAACAACTTGCCAAAGTAAGGTGCTGCCAAATTTTTTTTGAAATAATTTTTTTAAAACAAATTAACGTCACTTCGGTAAAATAACAAAGTGCGAATTAGTATCGGAAGTGTTAACGAAACAAGTGATAGTCTTTTGTCGGGAAATAATTAAATTAAGGTTAGTTTACCTTTTTAAATTTCAAATCAGAGGTTTTCGATAAGTTATAAAAATATTTCCGCAGTTTCGACATTGTTTGTTTTTAAATTTATATTGTTTATGTTGGTATGGATATTTAATTGTGTTGTCTTCGTGTTTTTATCATTATACACCTTGTTTATCGAAAGTGTGTTTAATTTATAACAACCTTCAACGATCCATGCCTTTCAAAACTTATTTTGAACTTAATTTAAGAAGAAGTGATGAGCCTAAAAAAATAAAGATTCGTCAATATTATAATAACAATAGTGAAACTTACCTAAGTGTATAAGCTGTTTATATAAAAGAAAATTTGGATGTGCGAGGAGCAGAGTTGCAGTTCACAGGAGCTGTTGTCTACAAGCAACTTCAGCAGCAGTAACCCACAAAAGGAGGACATTTTATGTGAGTACTTTATTGTTGACATTGATACTTCATTTGTGTTCATAATTTCAATCCTTTGTAATAATCACGATGTGCAACAACATGTATGCATGTTCAAAGGGAATATTATTTGTTCTAAAAATTTAAATGGTTTATATTAATATTGTTTTTAACTCAAACGTAGTTATACTTACTTGTATGTCGAATTGCACTTTTTGTTGTAGTCAAATCACATGTTTGCGTATTCACAGCGCATGCCCACGTATACTTTTAGAAGAATTTTGTTATGTACAGGGTGTGACACAGGTATTAATGCGAATTAAAATTTATAATTCAATTTACTTGATCAATTTATATACGATAAAAATAATAGGACATTAACTCAATGTGCTTTAATCATATTAACTATGATTATTGTATTCAAAAAAATCAATATGATTCAAATTAATAATCATTTATTTTATAATTTTAAAAGTAAAGTTTCTTCTAAATTTTGATCCCTATCCCCTTTGATGAGTCTCATGTTCTCCAATAATGTTTTTTTTTATATTAAGAGTTTTAGCCAATATAAAAATAATTCCAATTTTAAATAATTATAATAATAAAATAAATTATATAATAATAATTAAATAAAAATAAGTTAAAGTAGAAATAAAATAATAAAAAAAGTGTGGGGGAGTTTTAAAACAGTACAATATATATATATATATATATATATATATATATATATATATATATATATATATATACATACATATATGTACTACCACTAGCGAACCAAATATTTCCAATAAGTTTCCTCATAAGTCTGCTATTTTTTCAAAAGTCAATGGTAATTCGTTGTATTGGAACCCTATAACTAAAGAAGAGGTCGTTACTTTGATAAAACAACTACGTAACACCAATTCAGTTGGATATGATGATATACCGGTAAAAGCTATTAAACTTGTATCCCACATTATTGCCCAACCCCTGTCAGGACTGATTAATAATGCCTTCAGTAGTGGGATCTTTCCTGATAGATTAAAAATCTCCAAAATTGTCCCTATATTTAAAGCAAAAGACAAAAGGTTCACTAATAATTATAGACCCATCTCTCTCCTGCCCGCATTCTCGAAAATATGTGATATATCGATAAAAGAACGATTGGTCGACTTCTTCGTGAAAAATGGCTATTTTTGCACGGAGCAACATGGCTTTAGAGTAAAACGATCTACAAGTACTGCAATTCATGAAATATTAAGCGCTATTTAGACTAACATTCAGAATAAAAACATTGTAGCCAACATAAACTGTGACCAGTCAAAGGCTTTCGACTCTGTCAATCATAGTCTATTATTAAGTAAATTGCAGTACTATGGAATACGTGGTAGTGCGTTAAAATTATTTGCCTCTTATTTGAGCGAACGTTATCAATTTGTTCAAATAAGTGGTATTTCTAGTAATCATTATGTGTCCACTCATAAGTCCGATTTATTAATGATCAAAACGGGCGTACCGCAAGGATCCATACTAGGATCCCTCTTGTATTTAATTTATGTTAATGTTCTGCCTTCTAACATTAATGGACATGTTGTTATGTATGTAGACGATGTTAGTATAGTTGTTGCGGCTGAGAACGTCTCTCAACTCCAGTATCGTATTCTTGAAGTTCTCAAACAAACTAAACAATGGTTCACTAACAACTACCTCACGTTAAACACCGATAAAACAAACCTGTTAATACTTAATCTTGCTGGGCGGGATCATACGGACACCAGCATAAATATTGTTGATAACTCCAAAATTTTAGGATTACATGTAGTTCTCAAACAAACTAAACAATGGTTCACTAACAACTACCTCACGTTAAACACCGATAAAACAAACCTGTTAATACTTAATCTTGCTGGGCGAGATTATACGGACACCAGCATAAATATTGTTAATAACTTCAAAATTTTAGGATTACATGTAGATAATAGCTTAAATTGGCTACGTCACCTCGAACATCTACAAATTACTCTAGCAAAAGCAAATTACTTATTGAAAAGGTTAAAACAAGTATCCTCTTTTTTCCACTTATAAATTTATATTTTGCGTATTTTGAATGTCATATTCGATATGGTATTCTCTTTTGGGGAAATACACCCTATGTAAAAGTTATACTGAAAACACAAAAACGTGCAATTCGTACATTATGGGTTTAGGAAGGCGAGATTCATGCAGGCATGCTTTTAAATCCTGCCAAATAATGACGGTCATCAACTTGTACATATATGAATGTCTGGTATTTGTGTTTAGAAACCTCAATCAGTTTAGTTTTAACTCGCAATTTCATTCTTACAATACAAGGTCCAATGCGAACATTCACATACCAACAGCAAAAAATAATAAAATTTTTAAATCTTATATCTACACATCACCTCTTTTTCACAATAAACTTCAAGCTGAGTATAAAGGTATAACAGATGAAATAAAATGTCTGTTGACAAACAATCTATTTTACTCGGTAGAGGAATTCTTTGAATTCTTAAATCGCCCAATATATTAAGGAAAATTTTACTTGTATTATAAAACATTTATAACTATCTAGGCGGTATTGTTTGTAAATTGTATTTGTGTGTTTGTTATATTATGATTATACCGAAAGGTCCAATAAACCGCTACTATATATATATATATATATATATATATATATATATATATATATATATATATATATATATATATATTGCGAAGTTATAATTATAAATAAAATATAACACGTGTATAACAGTTTCAGAATCTTCCCCTCCGTCAGCACTTGAATGTGGATTGTTGTTGGCTGTAGATGTTCTGTGATGTCATTTGACACCATTGTTGTACATTTTATTCTTGTAGCCATGGATGATGGATGCTGTGGGTAGATGTTGGTTGTGTGGATGTGCCCTGTGGTCGGTTGTCACGATGATGTAGCTGTTGATGCCCAAGTAGATCTGCAAGAGAAAGAAACGAGTATTAGTTAGACGCATAATAAGTCATTTTGTAGTAACTAGGTTACTACATTACGGTTGTCAGGTTAGTATTCCAAAGCGTGAAGCGCTGTTAGGGAAGCGGTAATGTTAGACAGAACATAAAAAGTCGATACTATATACTTAATCTTGGACGTCAATCTTCGCGTCGCACCTTTGTATTATGACCCGAAAAGGGCAACCACCTCCTGACCACGCGTGAGTATCACTCCCCACAGGTCGGTCGCAGTTTTGCCTGGGCGAGTGCCGCTGCCACCTTCCGGATGACGGGTAGGGCCTTCTCCATATTGAGTCCTCCGAGAAGGGCTAATATGGAGTAGAACCCTAAGGCGGGCTGAACAGGTGGTGTAACAACAGCGGCGGGAGCCGTTGTTGGTACTTTCGCCAGCCGTCACTCGGGTATAACTGACGCCAGTCCTGGTTGAAGAAGGCGGTGGTGTCCTATTCTGTCGTTATAATCCTTCCGTCTTCCGTTGTGGAGGTCGAGAGAACTTTGGGCCTCCCCTGTAGCTAGCCTGATGCCGGATTTCCACAGCAAGTCTTCTATGGCGACGCGGAGGCGGGCGACGTACTTCACCTCTCGGATCTTCTTCTGGTCGTCTTCGTTCGGTAGGTGTACCAGCACGGGTGGGATCTCTCGACCTCTCTGCTCTCGTGAATGCGATCCGTTCTACCTCTGACGAAGGATTACGCTGGTGTCTTCTGCGGTCTGCGTCTGGTCCATCGCTGCAAGGCTTGGTACGTGTTGTTCGTCGGGGGTGGCGTTGGCGGGCGGATAGTCGGGGTATTCGGCCTCTTATTCTGTGTTACGAAGTCGTCTGGGCTAGCAGATCCGGGGCGGGCATCATCTTCTCTACTTGCTTCTGCGTTGTCGGTGGCGGCTACGACGGGGTTGTACGTCGACGGGGCTGCTGGTTGTGCCTCTGTTGATCTTGCTCGCGGTGTCTTCTTGGCCCATCGTCTCTTTTGTGCGCCGATGGCCGGTGGTGCGTCGCGGCTCGGTAGTCGAAACAAAAGGATCACTATCTTGATTGTTTTATATTGGTATATAGTTTTGTAGTATTGATTCATTGTCTATAATAGTATATTATGCAACGACCACATTATGACACTTATTAATGCATGAGTGCGAAGTTTACAACATGGCCGAGCTTGCGTTGTAATTCCTACAAATGCATTAGTAAGTCATAATATGCGAGTTGCATACATTACTTTTTCTACGGCAATGTAGATTTTTATTTATTTTTTCTGTTCTTGAAGTAAATCGTAAAAAATGCAATAAAAAATATGTTTATGAAAATACCTACCTATATAAACTATTTTATTGAAAAGATTCAATTAACAAGGATTTGCAATAGTTACATAAATAAGCAATTAAATAGAATTTTTATTTTAAGGATTAACAAAATGAATAACGGTAATTTCTGTATAATTGTGGAAATTATTTTGAGGCACTGTAGTATGCAGATTGGTAGCCATTTTGTGAATAACCCTGTGATCATAATGGATAATGAGAAATATTTTAAGCTACCACATTCTGAAATGAAAAGTAACGATGGGTTTTATAGGTAATCCAGCGAAAAAACCGACGCACGTAATTAATTTAAGTAAGTAGTTCCAACGCTCTAGATTGTTTCTATCTTTTTTTAAGTTATGTTGACATATGAAATAGTAACATTAATAATTAGTTGGAACTAGCTAAATAAATTTATGATGTACATCGGTTTTTTCGCTGGATTACCTATATACCTCTGATATTGAAAATTGTCCAAACGAAGTACAATTCAAAGCAAAAGCAAAATTTGCTGACAAAGTTTTAGTCTGGTGTGCTATTTTAGTGGCTGGCGTTTTAACACCTTACCAAGAGAAGATAACCCCCCAAATGTTCCTCAAGCTCGACCACTAGAAGAATTTCGGTCATTATTGTGTCGAAAGATTTATGAAAACTGTTCTTTAGAAAGTTGAAGGTATCTATCTACTCTAATTTTTCGCCATCAAAAAATAATTTGAATTTGGTACTAGTTCTTTACCTCTGGTCGTTATCAAAATTATTTATTTATTGCAATTATTCAGATATCATCAGATATACCATAAGGTGCAAATGTAGGTCCCTTACTGTTGTTGTTATTTATTAACGGTTTACCTTCTGAAATATTTCGATGTTGAACTATATTTGCCCGTCTTAAATAATAATGGCTACATCCATTTAGTATTTATATATGAAATAATCACTGTGCTGCTGTAAATAATTTTCTTCGTCTCTTTTATTCATAATGGAAATATATATCATTATTTTTAAACAACAAAATAGTTTGCCAATTTATACATTCTAGAGATGCTAAACCATATATATTATTAAACCATTTGAAAATGGCATTCCAGCACTCGCCCTACCGGAAAAAGTCTCATAATCCTAAATCCAATGAAGAAAAAAATTTATCAAAATTTTGTTCATTTTTCTAAATAAAATGCACACTTAAAATGTGTACGGCACGACGTAGCACGCTTAGATCACCGTGTAACGCACAATTTGTTTAATAACAAAAAATGGCTGAGCTATATTATTTAAAAAATATTGTTTTGTTGGTATGTACACCACAACGTAGCATAACTAATCACAATCATTATTTTTTTGATAACGAACAATAGCTGGCTTATCTTTGAAAAATATTGGCTGCTTCATAAAATACACAATTTTCTAAGTGTGCATGACACAACGTAGCACACTTCGCGAACCACTCAGCATTATAATAACTTCTCTGATAACAAAAACTGGCTCGGCTATCTTCACTTACATAATTTATTCGATCTATAGAATGATCCATTCTAGATTTTTCAAGTGTCTTCTTGCCTGAATGTGAGTGTTAAAGCTGAATGTCTTTTAGTAAGCTTAAGTGTAAGTTAATTAAACTTGAAAAACCTATCAGCTAATACCTTAAGTTTCGTACACCGTTTGGCGCGTAATTCAAATAGTTTCACCGTTCCTAACAATCCTGGTGTCGGATGATTCGCTATTGCTCCCTCAAAATAGTCATGCTGTGTCTCAATTTTGACTAGACTTTAAAATATATACTGTGGAACACCACACGGCCTTCCAAGCTACAATATGGAAATTAAATTAAATTAAATAATTTTAGTAACAATTTTTTAGGATAATTATGCAACCTCTTTTATAATAAGTTCATTACGAAAATAGACAACATTGAAATAACAAAAAAAATCTATGTCAAACGGACGTTTAAAACTTCATGTTATAGGTTAATAGACATCTAGATGCTAACTTTAAAAACTTAAAAGGAATGAAATCTTTTAATTATAATTTTTGTAGGATAACTTTGCAACCTCTTTTTTATTCGCTCATAACGAAAACAGGCTACATTGTAGGAACGAAAACAATAATCTATGTCAGAATGACGTTTAAAACTTCATGTCAGATAGAGATTAATAAATATAAATACACGTTAACTTAAAAAAAATTGTAAAGCCGCCCGCTTCTATAAAATATCAATAATACACTTTAAACATTTCATTCGTATTTAATTAATTTTTAGACTTACCTTGCATTATATTAAGAAACTTTCTAAAGAAAAGTTATCTGCAATTAAATTTTCTAATTAACTCATTAATGGTTATTCAGATATTGAAATTTGAACAAACACTTAAATTCTACCTTAGGATTTTTTTACCGGTAAAGGAGGGGGCACGTTTTAAATGTAAAATACCTTTCGGTCAGAATTTAACCCAATTTTGATATGTTCTAGAACTTGATCAAATGTCTTCATTGCCCGAAAGCTCAAACCTCAACAGTTTTTGATATACAGGGTCTGCAATATCACTATATGATACTTTCAATATATCATAAAATGGACATTTTTGCCAATATTAACGCAAAACTTAGTGGAATGTTATTTTTTTGTGCTACTGGTTACAACCTTTTCTTTACTTTCATTATTTTTGTACATACACCTGATATACAGGGTGAGACCAAATATATGTATCTGAAAAGAATTATACGGTGGTATTGTTTTGATATTTTGGTGAATGGAAGTTAACACATATATATGTCCATTTAAATTATTATTGCAAGTTAAGTCCCTAGACGTCCGTTATACAGAGTGTTTCATTTCTTTAATAGATTTAATTGAGTATTATTATACTTCCTAGTTAATTTTCTGATAACTTAATTGAAATGTCTATATTAAAATAAACTATTTGCTAACTGTATATACCTACATAATAGTCACGATGTGTTTATACTGATACTGGGTGTCCAAGTACAAAGGACCAAAGCGATATCTTACACTTCATATAGGTACAGAAAAACCGTTAACATAAAAAATCCCTTGCAATTGGATGTCGTTGTGAAATACAAAGCTTTTGGAGATTGACAGATAGAAAGGTTAGATGTGCTTCATTTATTATGCTCACTATTTTCTAATAAAGTTATATTTAGTATTTACTTATTCGTTTAAACCAAAACCGTAATGTGGTATTGCGCTTTTTCTTCTGCTTTTATTCGTACAACTAGATTTTTTTCTGATTTTGCACTTTTCTTTCCGTTTTTCATACTACAATGATTATGTTTTTCTATTCCCAAACTTATAAAATAATAACAATATAGTAGGTGGCTATGAAACGTCAAAAATTAATCCACTAATTAAGTGATATTGTTGATGCTTAGTTGCAAATCTACTTTTTGAATTAAAATCGTTGAAGAGTTTATGTGAAAAATGAATCGAATGCCATGTTTTGCTTGTGGAAATGTTTTAGTTGCTAGGGTTATGGTGAAAATAAGTGGTGAGGTAAATGCAAGAAAGCAGGAAATTATGATTGCACGTCGCCGCGAAGCAAATCTACCAGAGCGGGTCATAATAGAAGAAACTCGAATCTGCAATGTCTGCAATATTTCTATTGTAAGGGAAATTCAAGCAATAGACAATAACCCAAATTGTTTGCGATTAAATGTGTTACAAAGGTCAACTCACTTATGCTGCATTTGTAACGATGGGAATGATATACATAAAATATCCATGAAAGGTAGAATTAATATTTTTGTTGAGAGCCAGAAAATACGTACTGCTGTAGTATTCATTTGGATGAGAATGGTAATCTGTTTGAGTTTCTGCTCCCTGGGTTACGATATGTAAATCGGCCATTATTAGCAGGTAATGAGATTTATATTTTTTTACAAGCATTACGTAAGGAAATTAAGAAAAAAAGCTACCACACGGCTTACGAAGACGAAAATAACTGCACAGATTCTCAATTTAAAGCAGTTTCTCCTATAACCAAAGATCTATTTAATAATCTTTTCAACTTTTGTGACCCCGTTAGAATAGGAAATTCTTTGAGATATGTAACTAAAAAAAATCTCTTAGCATTCCTGTGCAAGTTACGACAAGGTCTTAGTGATAGTTTTTTAGCGGTTATTTTTAATTATACCACAAGACAACAAGCCAGTTTAGCTATATCTCTAGTTAGACAATCTCTTTCTGTAAGATTTGTACCACAAACTATTGGATTTACTGCTACAATAAGAAACAGCTACGTCGAAAATCATGTAACTCCTTTTGCAAATCGTCTATATAATCAAAACCTGGATCGGCCTTAAGTTATAGTGTATAATGACTGTACTTATCTAGAAATAGAGAAAAGTTCTTGTTTTAAAGTGTTGCGACAGTCCTACTGTATTTATAAGGGTAAACATCTTATCAAGCCATCTCTGCTTGTTGCCCCGGCCGGATTTATTCTAGACATTCAAGGGCCATATTTCTCAAATTCTGAAAACAACGATGCTAACATACTTATAAGTGAATTTAATAGAGATATGAATGGAATGCGTGAATGGTTTAATGAAGGAGATATTTTCATTCTCGACCGCGGGTACTTGGATGCTATTCCAGCTTTAAATAGATTAGGTATTAATTTTAAAATGCCAGCCTTTTTGCCCAGAGGTCAGCTACAGTTATCCACAGAAGAGGCTAATGATAGTCGTCTCGTTACGAAAACCAGGTGGATCGTAGAAGCAAGCAATGGGCACTTAAAATCAATTTTTTAATTTTTTAGCTTTAAGATAAGAACACCCCACATTTGTAATATTGCTGATTTTCTTAAAATTGCTGGAGCAATTATAAATAAATATTTTCCACCCATTTTAATGCAAGATGCTACTATTAAGCTAGCTGAAAATATTCTTCAAAAAGTTCAAGAGCCAAATGTTGTTCAAGCCAGGGTTGAGGAGGAAAACTTACGCGCTAGAAGGGGCAGATGGGTTGATTTAAATGAAATTATCGTTCCCTCATTCCCACGTTTGTCACATTACTATCTTAAACAGTTAACTGTAGGTATTTTTCAATTAAAGCTTGCTCCTTCTTATATACAGGACAATGAAATAGAGGACCGCCAGGTTCAATATCAATTTGATGAAAACTACGAACCCGGTTTTATACGGGTAAGGATATATTCTCGCCTCAGAAATGCTACTCGTTACCAGTTGTGGATTGCATTTGTGCCGAATAATGAGGAAGAAGAACCTAACCCAATATTAGGTACTTACTGCACCTGCAAGACTGGTGCCAGAACTTTAGGTACTTGTTCTCATGTGGCAGCTGTACTATGGTTTTTAGGATACGCTAGGTATCAAGAGCTAATCAAATATCCTTCTACAAATGTTTCAAATCATATACTAAATGCAAATAATGTGGAGGTGATGGGCATTTAACATTTTATTATGCAACTTTTTGATTTCTATGACAATGGTTATATCAAGACCAAAAATTATTTACTGTTTTCTGCCTCATCAGTTTAGTTAACTGATATCTTATTAAGCTTAGATATTTTTAATATATTAATTTATTATCGTTTCTACATAAAAATTTCTTATTTCCAATGACTGTACAAAGCGGTAGTGACGATGGAGGTAGACCTGCGAAACCGGTCTGTCGATGGTGTGAACAGTGAAGACACTAGTACCTTAAAGAATTTTCTTTTCTTAGTTTTGCAAAATAAAGATAAACTTCGACAAGCGCCTTTTTTATCAAAAGAATCTACTGAAAATTTTATTAGAAAATAGTGAGCATAATAAATGAAGCACATCTAACCTTTCTATCTGTCAATCTCCAAAAGCTTTGTATTTCGCAACGACATCCAATTTCAAGGGATTTTTTATGTTAACGTTTTTTTCCGTACCTATATGAAGTTTAAGATATCGCTTTGGTCCTTTGTACTTGAACACCCAGTATCAGTATAAACACATCGTGACTATTATGTAGGTATATACAGTTAGCAAATAGTTTATTTTAATATAGACATTTCAATTAAGTTATCAGAAAATTAACTAGGAAGTATAATAATACTCAATTAAATCTATTAAAGAAATGAAACACTCTGTATAACGGACGTCTAGGGGACTTAACTTGCAATAATAATTTAAATGGACATATATATGTGTTAACTTCCATTCACCAAAATATCAAAACAATACCACTGTATAATTCTTTTCAGATACATATATTTGGTCTCACCCTGTATATCAGGTGTATGTACAAAAATAATGAAAGTAAAGAAAAGGTTGTAACCAGTAGCACAAAAAAATAACATTCCACTAAGTTTTGCGTTAATATTGGCAAAAATGTCCATTTTATGATATATTGAAAGTATCATATAGTGATATTGCAGACCCTGTATATCAAAAACTGTTGAGGTTTGAGCTTTCGGGCAATGAAGACATTTGATCAAAATTTGGTTAAATTCTGACCGAAAGGTATTTTACATTTAAGACGTGCCCCCTCCTTTCGCGTCTTATCAAAAAATTGCATAGAATATAATTAATCGATATGTTTAAGGTCTACATCTATTTTTATGTTTTTGAAATATGCAGCTGTTTTGGAAATATTTGATAAAAACCAAAAACTGCCCCCCCCCTCCCCCTCTGCACCACTAGATTTCATTCAAAAGCTAAACAGCTACAGGCAATAAAAAAACCTTAGATACAAAATTTCAATTACGTTCTGGAGTTATCGTGGATACAAAAATACATCCACACAGACACACACACACACACACACACACACACACACACACACACACACACACACACACACACACACACACACACACACACACACACACACACACACACACACACACACACACACACACACACACACACACACACACACACACACACACATCCAGACATATTGGCCGATCTTGGCGAAACTTGACAAAAAGTTGTAAAAACGGCTGAATCAAAACGTATATAAGTATCTAGAGTGTTCAGATACTACTTAAATGGGTGTCTTGGTACATGATGCGCTTATATATCTATAAAAGTATTTAGACGCGGTATTAGGTACACAAAAATATCTAGATACAATAGGTAGCTAGGTATTTGCATCTAGTTATGTCACAATACTAGATTAAAATAATGATTACCCGAATGAAATTGTGTTACCTTTAATTTACAGGTTAATGTCAGTTGGCTTTGACATGAGTTATGCCCCAATTTCATGAATTACCGAAAGAAGAGAAGCACGCAGTTTTCCTTTTGTGTCAGTACAACAGTTTTATGAGAATATATGAAGGTATGAATTTAAGTGGCTATTCTAAAAACAAAAATAATATTAGACGATGAATGAATGGCCATAATTAAAAATCGTTCTGGCACTCAATTTTAATTTTTACATTCCCGTATACTATACGATGTATGGTAAAGGGAAGGTATTGCGATTATGAAAAAATTCGATGTCGAGATTTTGACGGATGAGGATCCCTGAATCAATTTTGACCATTTTTGGCATGCCGTCTGTGTGTGTCTGTCTGTGTGTCTGTATATAAACACGATAGCGGTCAGTCCGTTTGAGCTGGAGTTATGGAATTTGGCATATGGCTATTATGGGATATGTAGAAGCACCGGAAGTGTCTGTTAACCTACACTGTTTCCAAGTTTTGCAAGTAAACTACTCGTAAAAATAGAGTTATCAATCTGAACTTTCTTACACACACGAAAGACAAGAAATGGTATTTCAATGAAAAACTATTTTTGTATAAATTAAAAATTTTAACCAATATTTTCGACTAGGATGTTGCAGTATCAATAAAAATCGCGAGAAACGCATATATACGTAATTATTCGTTCATAACAAAAACTTATAATAAGCATATATACGTAGTTTCAGCTTGATCATTGAACTAAAATGAATCACAATGTTAAAAATTAACAATCTGTAACAATTTAATAACATGCTAACAATATACGCTAAATATAAACGGATTCAATGGCCACATAGTTAAGTGATCGGACTGGTAATGCACCCCCGACAAGGATTTTTTTTTTGTTAAATCATTTAAAACTTTATTTTAATATACATTTATTTACACTTTAAAATGGCGTACTAATTCTAAAGTTTGTATACGCGTTAAACATTAGAATCTTATTTTGATTTTCTGTTTTAAATACAAGGCGTTGTACATTGCCTACATTAATATTTGAAAGTGCACATTAAAACACTATTAAAATATGCATTAAACAAAAAGTAAACATCCTTAAGGAATTTGAAATTTTTTTTATAGAGTAGAATAAAACTGTTGAAGGACATATATAACATGAAATCAAAAGGATTTAGTTGCTTTATTATGCAATTATATAAATCCGCTCGTACTTTTACGTATACATATTTGTATATATACGGGAACGTTGAATGGAGACACTCCAGTTTTTTTTAATATATTTCATGAAAATACTTTACAGGGTGGTTCAGAACTTAAAATTAATTTCAGTCAACTGTTGCTTACAACCTCATACGGTGAATATATGTTAGAGATATGAGGAATAGGATAGAACACGAAGGAATCACAAAATGTTAACATGTGTAGGGGTTTCAATTAAAAAAAATATAATTAGTACAAGTAATTGTTCTGAACTAGACTGCGTCATCTTTGGAGTTTTCAGCAGTTGCACAGATTGTCGTCATAAAAGGATACAACCTTTAATATTAATTAAAGTATCAAACAAAAATTTTCATTCTTTACTAATGGCGTTGGCTATAATTACTAGCGAAATGTATAAACTTTGCATAATTTATATTAATATACACTTTTTTTTATCTAGTAACCTAGTCTTCAATGCGTTTGTAATCTACTCGGGTCACTGTAGTTATGCTCCTTATCTACTCCTTCATCACATATAATACAACAATATAAATGCCCAAATATTTTATTGTTGAGAAGTATTCTGTCAAAATGAAATGTTAGTTGATAAACGCAAAGCTGATACAACCCAATGAACCGAAAATTAGTTTCTGCTTAACAATTTACGAAAATAGTTCTGACAAAAACGGTACAATAGCACTGGCCATTATTCAAGTTGTAGTTTTTATAAATTTCGTTCTTCCAAAATAGTGAAATAGTGTTTGTTATTTTTCTGCACTTGAAAAGATGGCAGCACTTCTTTCAAATTTGTGCTTAATGTTTTAACTACTTTATATGGACCAACAATGATAAACCCAACAACTGGTCGTAGTACAGAAGTGCATAAATACAAGAGTATTACAGAGATATTGGAACTTCTCAACGTGTGAAGGAAAGTCATTACGTAAGCTTAATGTAAGCTTTATTAAGTTTTAATTTTACTATTATCTATTTCAATCGTTTCTCAATTAAATTAAAAAATGATTCAGTATAAAAACTTGCCATTCTATCGATGCTGAAAGAATTAAGAATCACGTTCAAAAATTATTTCGTGTTAAAGAGATTGAGCGGAAGTCTACTTTTAAATACAATCTTTTTTATGTAATGGATGTTTAATTAAGTGTGAAACACGCGATCTCATTACACTTAATCTCAGTCGCCGTATTTTAACAAAAGAGGCATTAAGATGCACTTTGAAATTTTTAACAACCGCCTTAATTCCAATTAATGTTAACTTTATCTTTTAAAATTCAATAAATTAGTTTTATAATTATCTATTAATGGTGACTATTGTTAAGTAATCTCAAGAAGAGTTATGTCAATGTTGAAGATCTTTGTTTGAAACTTAGCATTAGTGACCTCACCTTTAAGAAGAATTTTGTTAAACCTGTCACGTGGCATCACATTATTCTCCAAATAAGCATACGTGAAAAGCTGGTAGAAACGGGATAAGCATAAGCCAGTGTTCAATATAATAGCGGGAGATTCCTCAGCGACCGCAGCCCGCGTGCGCTGCTCTTCTCCTAGGCTAGCGTCTCGAAACCGCACATTTCAACCCCCCTCAACCCCATCCACCCTCGGTACACTCTTAACAGCAACGGGGGAGCGTTTTACTGTTTTATTGATTAATTGAGTTCAGCCGAATTTCTCTCGCTTTTGGATTTCGGTTTTATTACGTTTTATAGTTATCTTTATGGCGCATTTTTTGTGCTTGATGAACTTGATGGTTTTAATGTTTTACGGTCGTTATAGCCCCAGTATTGTTTGTAATTTTCATGCTTTGCGATGATTGCAATCTAATTCTCTCGTTTTGTCGTATTAATTTTTATAGGTCTGCTAAAGTTTTTGTTGACACACTATATAACAATTTTATGGTGATATAAATAGTTCCTCATTCCATACCGTTTTGGAAGTGTACAATTCTGGTCTCTTCACAAAATCGAAAACTGATATTTCGGAAGTTTAACTTTTTAAGTTTTATTGAAGTCTGAAGTAAGCAGTTTAGAGTAGCAAACAATATTTAATATATTTTGAAAAAAAGCCATTGTTTCCGTGGTATTTTATTAATTCCATACGTTCGTAAGGGTTAGACGCTTCATTTACTACAGAACTTTGTGCACACGATGTGATGAGAAATACCTGCGGTTTTCGTATTAATATTAAATGTAAAATTTATTTATTAGGTGTATCTTCGCATTATGACATGCGAAATCATGTACAGTATCGCCTAAAAAAATTTTATCCAAATTTTTTAATATTAAAAACTTTAATGCAAATGTGAAATACGCATTTGGGAAATGCCATAATTCAATAATGCCTGCAGATTTAATACTTAATTTCATAGTATATTGGTCGTTAAGCCACGAGGCGTAACACACTGTAGTTTGTATATGTCCCTTCGGACGTAGGAAGCCGTTGGTCGCCAAAAGCATGAAATATCTCACGCATAAATTAAGCAAAGTTTCAGCAAGAAATTACTCTGAGCCAGAGGCATTAATACAGTCATTACGGGGTAATACTGAGGTCGTTACCGCGTCCCAAATCGTCCCTTACACTTGTATCTGACTGACGGATGCTCGCACCTGATTACCTACAGATATGATTGATTGTATATAGGAATTAGTAAATAAATTAGTTCAATTTCGGCGTATGTAGTTCTGACAGTTATTACATTTGCAATAAAGTTGTACTATAAGTGAGTGTGGCATTATTAATTTCGCAATAAACTTATACCTACAATTGTGTAAATGTTAACCATTATTGATAAATAAGCATAAAATTAAATCAAACCCTTTTTTATGTGCAGTTTACTTTATATTTGAATAAATAAAAGGGAATGCCTCGTAATACTACTACCCTTCAATGAATGTGAAGTGGCTGAGGGTGTCGCTGAAAGAAGCCGCTGAAAAATGCTATCTATGTAGGACCACCTGTAGCATTCAGTGTGTTAAGAGGCGGTGCTATAGAAAATTCAATGTGTGTGTCGAGGGCGCGAGTGGAATCATTTGTAAAAATGCTTGTCAACCAGGAAAGCTCATGATTTCAATAGGCGGAAAATATTTCCACGATTTCCTTAATTCTTTCAATATAATGAGATTTTTTTTAATCGGACTATATACAATCATTTTAAAATAACTTTCCGATTTTGTGGTTTTATTTGTGGAAAATACAATTAAGTTTTTACTTTATGCAAATTATGCAAATTAATTGCATTTCTGAAACGTCGCAATTTTTGAACATCTAAGAAAATGTAGGTTAAAATAGACTCAGAATTTAAGCCTCTGTAATCTTTATTTTACAAAGGTATGAGTGTGGTCTTTGGGAAATGTAACCCTCTTAGTGTCATTTTTGGTTTAAGATGTTGATACAATATAATTCTATTACGGTAAAGATACGTTCTTTATTGGCAAAAACTGTTGAACACTTTTGCCTCTTACAGTAACGTCTCAAATAAATTACCTTTTTATTGCATGTGTGGAATAATTATGATGAGTACCTCAGCATATTTTATGTTTTATGTGGTTACTGGTTAAAAACGCCAATTCTAATTTTCCGCTTGCCCGACTTCCATCAGAAGAGTTGTCAAGGATACTATTACATAAAGCCTTGCTTAATATTCTTGTAATGAATGACTTATAATTCCTACGGCATTTTTTTCGTTTTCGGAAATATATTACGAATTGTCCACTGTACAATAATTTTTGTTTTACTCTTCAGAACTTTTTTCCCAGTTGTGATCCTCGAACAAGTCATACATATTAAACACACAAAACAATAAGGCTAGATTTCGGCATCCTTTACTATCTGGCTATAAGAAACAATATGGAAGTTTAAAAAAATAATATTTGATATCAGCGACATAACAGTCTTTCTTGCTCATTTTGGAAACCTTAACGTCTTATTTGTGTGGAACAGTACACGACCTTCCAACCTACAAAATGGAAATTAAATGAAATGAAATAACTTTAATAATATTTTTTTAGGGTAATTATACAACCTCTTTTATAATAAGTTAATTACTAAAATATTCAACATTGTAACAACAAAAACAATAATCTATGTAAAACAAACGTTTAAAACTTCATGCCTGACCGAGGTTAATATACATCTAGACGCTAACTTAAGAAATTAAAAGAAATGAAACAATTTAAATTTAATTATTTTATACGTTCATAACGAAATCAGGCAACATTGTAAAAAACAAAAATACATATCGGTCAGAATGGCGTTTAAAACTTCATATCAGATAGATATAAATCATACATTTAAACTAAAAAGTAATTTACATCATTTAATTTCTTAAGATATAATAAATTGATAAGACCAAATTTTCAATTATTTTAAATTAATTTATAATTGACTTACACTTGGAACTATGTATAAAAACTTTATAAAGAATAAGTACTGTAAATTAATTTTTATAGAAAATACGTCTACAACTTTATAAAATTAATCGTACTCAGATAACAAAAATTTACACAACACAACATCACACTAAGCATCGAAATCACTACGCATATGTTAAGCGTACAATACACCGCGCACGCACACACACACACACACCACCCACACGCACACCACACCACACCACACCACCACGCACACGCACACACGCACACCACTACACGACACACGCACACACCATCACACACACGCACACAGCACACGCACACGCACACCCACACACACACAACCACACACGCACACACAGCACACAGCACACACGCACACCACACACCACACGCACACACACACACACACACACACACCACACACACCACACGCACACACACACGCACACGCACACACAGCACACACCCACACACCACACGACACACACACACGCACACACACACACGCACACACACACACACACACCACAGCACACACCACACACGCACACACGCACACGCACACACGCACACACGCACACACACACACACACCACACAGCACACACGCACACACGCACACACACACACACACAGCACACGCACACACGCACACACGCACACACACACACACGCACACACGCACACACGACACACACACACACAGCACACACGCACACACCACACACGCACACACGACACACGCACACACGCACACACGCACACACGCACACACGCACACACGCACACACGCACACGCACACACGCAGCACACGCACACACACACACAGCACAACACGCACACACGCACAACCACGACACCACACACGCACAACACCACACGCACACACACGCACACACCACACACACACGCACACGACACACCACACACAGCACACCACACACGACACGCACACGCACACACCACACACGCACACACGCACACAGCACAACACACACACACGCACACGCACCACACACACACACACGACACACCACGACACACACGACACACGCACACGACACACACGCACACACGCACACGCACACACACACACACACACGCACACACGCACACACCACACGCACACACGCACACACGCACACGCACCACACACGCACACGACACGCACACGCACACGCACACACACACGCACAACACGCACACACCGCACACCACAGCCACACGCCACCGACACACGCACACACACACACACGCACACACGACACGCACACGACACACGCACACCACACACACACGCACACCACACCACACGACACACACGCACACACGCACACACACACACACGACACACGACACGCACGCCACACGCACACACGACACCACACACACACACACGACAACGACCACCACCACACACACACACAGCACACACGCACACACACCACACAGCACACACGCACACACACACGACAACAACACGCGACACACGACACGCCACACACGACACACAGCACACACGCACCACAGCACACGACACACACATGATGGCCGATCTTGGCGAAACTCCAAAAGTTGTAAAATGAGCTAATAAGTAGATTTAGCGATAGTGAAAACAAAGTCGATTGCATAACCTTCTGTACGTACACAAGCACATGTACGTTGTAAGGTAATATGATTCATAACTTAAATATGATAACGCCTGAAAGACATTTTTTGCGCGGTATTTACACATATGGTTCTTTTTTTTAACTTTTTCGCAGCTGCTGTGTTATATCAAAATCTTGAGAATCATTTACATTGACTCGTTAATACAAGTTTTTTAGAGAAAATTGGTAATTTCGCAAAAATTATACAGGATTCCATTGGAAATGTTTCACCAAAAATATTCCGATTCCTTAACCACAGTCTAGTGACAGTAGTCGGTATGATGAAATCGCAAAACACAGCACACGTACCCTGTGGAATGTTAATCGTGTTGATTGGGATGGGTCTATAAAATTGTTACTCTTCATTGTTAACACAAATTACCGAAGTAGAGTGTAACAAGTAAATATTGTCAACAGTTGAAATCCTTTACATAAGATAACCTGAATGTTTATTTAGTAATTAGTACTTTTCCTTAACTATTACAGTTTAGGTGTAACAAAGAATCAATTTTATCCCATCTACCTTCGATACAAACACCGTTGTAAGATTGTCTACTTCGGTGTTTGCGCCCTCGAAGCTCTCCCTGACCGTTCCTTATCCATAAGACCTACCTTTTTTAGCCCCAGATCTGTTACCGTCAAAGGTAAGATCTCCCTGATAAGTTATGAAAGCATTACGTGCACTATCTACATAAACAAAAGACGGAAGCACAATAGCAGAGCCGTTTCTTGGACATACTGGAATTATATACAATTATTCACCATGTTAGTTAACTTAACTAAACGTGCCAAAAGTTGTTGTGTTCGATGACTGACTCAGATCTAGATCCCGCCTTTATTTTCTGTCATAAAAATCCACATAAAACCTGTTCCAGGAGTGACTAATGTTAATATTTACTTAAAGTAAGAACTTTTTTGTGATTACTTTAATTACGATGTCAAGGGAAAATCCAGTTTATATTTTAAATACTGCAAGTGTTTGTTGTTCGTGTTAGTGTTTACTTAAAGAAATTTTAGGGTGTAATAATACATTTCCTAATACCTGAATCGCTTAAAAACCCTAATCTTGTTCAGACAGCCTGTTTATTCTTAAAAACATTTCCAGCATTCCTGAAGGTTTGACAAATATCAGCTCTGATAGACTTATATCTTGTGTAGTGGGGTCGTAACACTAATAAGTAGTCTTGTTAACCTGAAAATCCAGCATCTGAAACCGTCGGTCCTGTTAGACTTTATTTAATTAAATTGAATTCTCCTGTTTTGTCTTTGTGAAAGACCCGCCGTTTAACGGTTATAGTGCCCCAGAAATCTGTAATTAATCTTTGAATCTTACGAGTAACTTTCCAAGAACGTGTCGTAAGCATATCCAGTAGCTAGATCTAAAAACATAAATGTATTAATATTTTCGATTAACAATTAGTAAGTATAATAACATGTATATAATTCTGAAATTAGTTTAATTGGTATTTCTAAATTTAGACCCTAACGTAGGTAAGTAGTTAGTTTCAACACTGTACATCGTTAATTAATTGAATTAATTGAATTATCATTGTTTCTCATAAAATTAATTTGAACACTTTTATTATAAACTCAAATACATATATTGAATTAAATCTGAATTCAATAATGTTTATTTGTATCAGTACTCAAATGGTTGGACATTGATACAAACATTGTAATTACTAAACAGCTAAGTTTCAAATAAATAATTTACGTTAAATTTTAACCATCTTGGTGTGTTGTTTGTTTTATTAATAAGTATGTGATATTTGACTTCATATTTTGAGTATTGAAATTATTCCTGAAGATGGCCCACATTGAACTGGGTCGAAACATCTGTCTATCTGTTGAAGTATATTTTAATACAACTATTTTTTTGGGTTATATAATTTTAAATTTTTGTAGTTTACTCAAATGACATGACGTAATCGTATATCACTGGCATGGGCGAGGGGCACTAAATAGTTTTTATTTTATCTAATGTTCGTTAAGGTATTTAACTGAGGCTGAAACGCTATCAACTTTTCATCGCCCTCATAGGAAAAAAAGTTCCAAGTTAACTTTGTCCTAAGCTTTGTTCGATATAAACAAAATTGCAAATTCTCTATAATTAAAGGTAATTTGTATTTTCAAATATCCCCTCCCGTGCCTTTACATGCAATCTGCAGTTATTGGAGAGGAATCTCTCCTGTGTACCAATAATCTCGATTACAGTTCTTCGGGTTTTCTGATAACCTCATTTTCAGTGGAAGAGTACTGTTGACATGGTGTATCACGGTATATTCTGCATTACAACCATTGTCTTAAGTTCAAGGGTAACATCTCCAAGCAGCCTATGAGGACTATCCTTCCCGTACATTCGTAGCTATCAGATGCTGACCAACAAAACTCGTCCACAAATGTATAGACAACTTATATTGAATTTTCCTAGAGAATACAGAATATGGAGTATTTTTTCCTTAATAAGGATATTTGAACGGAGGTGCATGGCTAAGCCTCCTGAGGCCTAGATATCTTATGATCATATTTTCCCCAAACTGTGACGCACGGTAAAGAAAACGTTTAATCTGAAAGTTTCATCTTAGGAAATCTTCGTACAATATGTGAGCCTCATGAGACTTCCCGTAGACCAAGCTTTAAATGAAATCAGTGCTTGTCAGTTCAACATTGGAATAATATCGATATACAAGACATGGATAATTTTTTTGTGTTGATGGTAGTTGGAGAAATACGATTTGCTAGTAATTAATTTTATATTCAAATCAAAATAAAACTTAACGAGCATTATTTCCGAATAAATACTGAAATACACCTAAAAATATGCATCACTTAACTAACCTAAAAACATTTTCCTTCGTCCAATCTAATTTATGTAACAACGTGATATAATTTACTATTCGCATACGCAAATTCATGTTAACTCATACTTTTTATATACGAAAATGTAGACTCTTATGAGCTCATTTAAAAAACGAAAAAAAAATAAGTATTTGTAATGTTGAAAATAAAAACCGCTTTGTTTAGAAACACTAACATTTTTCTAAAACGAAGATCATGATGAGGTTGGTGCTGTAACGTTTCGTCTTTTCGCTTTTATTGATATTTCCGCGATGATCTCGTAGTGCGATGCAAACGAAGTCATGTAGGTATCGACCCACTACTTATTTTATTAGTACGTTGTATTTCTGCCAGGTGGGATTATCAATAAATCAAAACTCAATCTTAAATAAAAGTTTGTAGCGTCCCCCAGGTACACTATCCTGAAAAAGCGTAATTTGAACTTATTTGCAATAATGCAAATTCAAGAACAAAACAATCGCTAAGTGATTTATCTTGACTTGACTGACAATAATGTTACTGTTACTCAAATTATATAATTGCCTGCCTTACTTTGACTTTCCTGGCAATAATTGAAACATTAGAATTTATTTACAAGTCTGATATTTAATTACTCGCAAACCTCAGAACTGATGAAACGAAGTGGCCGTCTAGTGGTGGGTACGTTGTGCTATCTGAATTAGATAGGCTGGAAGAGGTACGTGTTGCATCATGAGGGGTAGGTAAAAAAGATTAAACTACTCAAATTAAAATCAACGAGATTTACGCAGCGTTGGTTCAGCCCGTTAATATACTATTGTGGGAAAGAACCACCAATAAACCCACTTTATTCATAAATAAGTAATTGCACAAGTACATTAATAAATCAAATAACACAAAAAAAAACAATAAAAGGGTTAAATATATAACAAAACACCATTAAATCAGATTAAAATGCGTACAAAATTATAACATTAAGAGAAAATGAATAAAAAAACAGTTTAATTATACAAAAACACAATAATAAAAGAAGAAACCCCATGTAGTCACACCCACAACTGTGTCATAAATAATCAAAATGAAGATCATAATAAAAATCGTAATACCAAACCAATCATGCCGGTCTTTAAGTAAATAAACACATAAAACAATAAAACAAATTACGGTACATGTAAAATACAACAACAGTAAAATTGCACATGTGATAATAAAAGTAAGGGCAAAGACAAAAGGAAATAGACAAGAAATTTACACGTACACAATTGTTTAGTGTCCACTAAAGCACAAAATACATAAGTCCAGTTACAATAAATTACATATAAAGAGAAATGAGTTCGCAGACAAATAATTCTACTTCAAAATTGATACAAAAATCTCATCAAAACAAAGCCTTACAAGGGTAAGTTATAAATAGATAACATCGTGACCGATATATAAATTTGAGAGCGATAGAAAAATACAGCGCTCCTTTCTCAGGTTACACATTCATCTATACAACAATAAAAACAATAAAATGAAATTCGAAGTGTTTAATGGTCATCTGAGCCCGGGAGTATGTACATTCTCGGCAATTGCATATTACAATTAATAACCAGAGCGGTATCCTGTACAATGCTCGATTTTTTAATAGGTTATATAAGCTAGTAGAATCATTTGCTGCCTGCCTTAATTTATTATTTAAAAATACCTACTTACACTTGAAGTCCTATAATTGATCACAGACACAAAAAAAAAGAGTGACTTATTTATAGATTAATATTTAAGGAACACACTAAAAATAACACACGTAAGAAAATACAAATTAGTGTTGGCTAATTCAACAGAAAATATACACGCACGAAATATTTTGAAGACAAACGGTTTACAATGAAGGTATGTAATTAACTCAAAATCGATCTAGCTCGATTGACACTCTAACTGTAACTAACCTTCTCCCGATTTCAAACCTAACTATCTTTACTCCCGCAATCAAACCCCATTTTTTAAAAGTAATAAAAAAACAAGAAACATTAATTTACGTTGGAACAGTTTCATATTAATTATTGTACGACATCTTAATTTTAGAAATATGCATTCGTCCGTAACAAACCCTACAGTTACATCTCGGGATTCAACGTACCAAATAAAGATATCTTTTGAGCGCGGTCCGTACCGACACAATTACTTACTAAACTAGTGGCATTTTTACATTAAGAATCGGCGCATAAGAAATTCCAATGATTCGTTACGCCCCTTCTGTAAAGCAGTTTTAAGCGTACACCTGCTACTCACACCCAAATATGTGTTTTTGAACCCTAGCGAAATATCAGTTACATACATTCTCACATTTCTTACATAAAATATATAAATAAAATATTTTGAAAACAGCAAATTACGACGTATTATCAGGATTTTAAAAATCCACTAATTATCTCTTCTATCTCGGTAAAAATTGCGATTTGACAAACGTTTATTACAATAATAAAATGTTCGCGGTCCGCTACGTACAGAACGCCCCTTTGAAACCTGGATGATGTCCGCTCGGAAACATTCGTATAGTTTTCAACATCCTTCACTTCGGATCTGGATCCTTCGCTACCTTCCGCTATGAACTAGAGCCATTAGTACTAAAACAAATCTTAATTAGCAACGAGCTTAACTAGGCAAACTAAACGTCTATTAGGCAGCATGCCCAAAAACAATCAGTGAATATGAATAAGTAATACATGCATAAAATAATATGAATAATAAAAATAGAAAGAGAAAAAAATAAGAACAAAAAAAATGGGTATATACAACCAAGCTTCTACTTATTTTTGGCCCACGCAAGGTGTCTAGGGCACGGCCGTAAATATTCCTAGGATTCGGGCCTATGATAAAACGTCAGGTTAGTAATGTTATAATTCCCCTTGATAGAATCCATCTCTTCATTCAACAAACGGTACACCTTCGGGGTAGGGTTTGGCCGAAAGGGGCCGGAATAGAAGGGGAGAAACTTGATGTTTGTTTCTTGAGGCGTCCGAAATATTACCTTCCTTCAGTAAAACGTAGTCGTCGATACACAGTCTGTCACCATGGTGTTTGAAACCTCGTACTCTCGCTCTTGTATTTCTGTCAAAATTCTGACGAACTTTATTCCAAATCACCACCAGCGATTCAGTGGCAGAGATAGACAACATTTTTTTTTCCCAGGTAAGTGAAAAAATGGTCCCTCGGACGCAGAACATTTATAATATCACAAGAGGGGTAACCCGTGCTCAAATGGGGAACGAAATTAAATAGACATTCTGTACCCTTAACGTAATTAGACAGTAGACCCTAATCAACCTGCTTAGTTCTCTCATAACACATGAAAAAGTGACTCGAATTCTATGGTCTAGGGAACCGTTGTATGAAAGAAAATTGCTCTAGATCAGATTTAACGCCCCTAGTAGTTATAATGTTCCAGAAATTTTTCCTCGGGCAATGAAAACAAATCGGTTTTTCGATTGTTTATGGTCATATTAGCTTACTTAAATCGAACAGAAAGTTTCCTAGGATGTTGTATATGACCACAAAAAGATTCAGATACAACCACAAGATCATCAACGTAACTGAATATAAACTGGCGTAATTCGGGTCCTCAAATCATATCCCTAGCTCTCGAGAAAAACCTGGTTTCCCCCCGGGTTAGTTCCCGAAGGGTGAGGAGGGTTTGCATTAGGGATCCAAAATGGCGGAGGTACGCTAAAAGAAGGTAACGGTGCCGGTAAAGCACTAGCAAAATTGACAACCTGAACTTGCGACACGTTATCTCTCAGTTTCTTTGTTTCAATACCCGATAACCGTTCTAAAAAGGAAAGAGCTCCATTCAAGTTTCGGCCTGAACAATACTCCCCATAATGATTGGGTGGCAATGGGATATTGACGCATTATTTCGTACAAAATAACTCCCTCAGAGATGGGAGGATCAAAAAGGCGAGAGTCATTAATTTGTTTCAGAAAATATTCGGCTAGCGACAACCTTCCTTCTGGGTGATAACGCATGTTATAGAGTTTATTGCGTTCAATGACCTGTTTCTCGGGTGACCAAAAATACGCTAAAAGCTTCTCTTAAACGAACCGTAATATCGCCAATCGGCCTCATTTATCAATGCCAAACTTTGGGCACCGGCTTCTAGACACGTTTTTGCCGCTCTCAAGTAATCATCACCCGACAAATGGTATGATTCCGCAAACTGCTCAAATTTATGTAAGAAAACAATAGGGTGCACCCAATGGTTACCGCGAATTATTGACCGCTCTAACTTTAATGGGGACATAGTTTTATTAGATAGCGCCAACAGAATATTGTGACATTCCGTACCTGAAAAGCTAACATCGGCGTTTTGATAAGATTGTTGCTCCGTTCACTTTACGCGGGGAAGAAGTAATAAATCGTACAGAATTACCATTTTTAGCACTAAGTGACTGACCTTCATCAAAATCTGACGAGGGTGCTTTGTCCGCAGATACGCCCGAACCCTGTGCACCATTTGGATCTCCGTTTTCGGGTGTAGTGACTTGCTTTTCGATGGTCCTCTGCATCACCGGGCTTTTTTCGAGGAGAGTTTCCAGCAATCTTCCTTGGTTCCGTACAACCTCCTTTAGACCTTCTAGTTCGGTGTGCTTGGGGCTGCCATCTGCAGATCCCGTCACCGGGTTATGTCCATTATCGACACCTTGTTGGCTACCGTGCAGAACTTCCGATTGGTCCATAATTTTTTTCCATAAACAAACAAAAATTAGTATCATCTTAGTTACATGTACGCAATTTTAAACCGACAATAATAGTATTAGCCTGAAAGCAAGGGTTGCACATTTCATTAACCCATTGCCCGACAGGTAATATATATATATATATATATATATATATATATATATATATATATATATATATATATCCTCTTTTACTAAAATTTCCAATTATACTATTTCATATATATATCGCTCGTGATAACAAGTAAAATTTTGACACTTAATGTAATTAGCATTGCAAGAAAAAAAAGAAATGTTTAGGCTTCTATTAAAATCCCAACTACTTCTCAACAATTCATTAAATCAGAAATGTCGGTTGTATGCCTAACAACTCACTATATTCCTTGAGGCAATTGGCTTTATAAAAGGCAATACAAAAAAATTGAAAAAACATAGCTGTCTGCAAGTATAGATAATAGGCATAACACCACAACAGCTTAACGATCTGTACCTACAATTAACAAACTGCAAGTTAACACATTTCAACGCTTACATACACATCGTTGTATTTATATATATATATATATATATATATATATATATATATATATATATATATATATATATATCGACGATTACATATTCGGTGTTCCTCAACATCTCATAGGCGGCAGTTACGCACTTGTACCTATGAGGCCTTAAGCGGTTGACAATAAACATTCACCCTTCCCCCAAATATGTTACATAACCAGTATTAATTGTCAACAAGCAAGCCTGGAAAAGTAATAATATTGTGATGTAATACGCTAAAATTTAAATTCACTAACTCCTACTAGATAATACAACTGTCTGTAATGAAATATTCTAATTTAATAAATCAAGAAGTCAACGTTTTCCAGATTAATTGCAATTTGTAATTAATAAAAAAAAATTCTTAATCAGTGAAAAATAAGTTTATGCACAATTATTACATAAAAATCTTTCTTTATATGTTTTATTTGACTTATAAGGAAATTCCCCCCCCTCGGCTCTTCATAATAGACGTTATTAACCCTTCACCCGCACAATGCATGTTTTTCAACAAAAACACAACCCCACCCTGGTCACGAGACACCACTCAGTATCGTCCCCAAGGTACCCTATCTTGAAAAAGCGTGATTTATCTTGACTTAACTGACAATAGTGTTACTATTACTGAATTAATTGCCTGCCTTACCTTGACTTTCCTGGCAATAATTAAAACATTAGAATTTATTTACAAGTCTGATATTTAATTACTCGCAAGCCTCAAATCTGATCAAACGAAGTGGCCGTCTAGTGGTAGGCACGTTGTGCTATCTGAATTAGATAGGCTGGATGAGGTAAGAGTCGCATCATGAGAGGCAGATAAAAAAAATTTAAACTACTCAAATTAAAATCAACGAGCTTTGCACAGCGGTGGTTCACCCCGTTAATATACTGTTGTGGGAAAGAACCACCAATAAAACCCACTTTATTCATAAATAAGTAATTGCACAAGTACATTAATAAATGAAAGAACACAAAAAAAACAAGAAAGGGTTAAATATATAGCAAAACACCATCAAATCACGTTAAAGTGCGTACAAAATTATAACATTAAGAGAAAATGAATAAAAAAACAGTTTAGTTACAAAGAAACGCAATAATAAAAAAAGAAACCCCATGTAGTCACAACCACAATTGTGTAAGAAATAATCAAAATAAAAATCGTAATACCAAACATGTGACCACTAAAGCACAAAATACATAAGTCCAGTTACAAGCAATTACATATAAAGAGAAATGAGTTCGCAGGCAAATAATTCTACTTCAAAACTGATACAAAAAAACTCATTAAAACAAAGCCTTACAAGGGTAAGTTATAAATAGACCATAACATCGTGACCGACATATAAATTTGAGGGCGTTAGAAAAATACGGCGTTCCTTTCTCAGGTTACACATTCATCTATACAACAATAAAAACAATGAAAATAAAATTCGAGGTGTTTAATGGTCATCTGGGCCGAGTATATATATATATATATATATATATATATATATATATATATATATATATATATATATAACAACAACCAACAATGCTAATTCATACCAATACCAGAGTGTGGGAGCCCTGTACTGCGTTTCATTTTAACAGCTTTCAACCTAAGGAGCCCGCGTGCGAATAAGATTCCTTTGTAAGGCAATGGTCGATTTTTTAATAGGTTATATAGGCTTGTAGAATCATTTGCTGCCTGCCTTAATTTATATAAAGGTACCTACTTATACTTTAATTGATCACAGACACAAATTGTTAACATACGCGTTTTAACTTCAAAAAGAGTGACTGTTATTTATAGATTAATATTTGAAAAACACATTAAAACTAACACACGAAAGAAAAGACAAATTAGTGTTAGCTAATTCAAAAGAAAATGTACACCCACGAAATATTTTATAATGAAGGTATTTAATTAACTCAAAATCGATCTGGCTCGATTGACACTCTAACTGTAACTAACTTTCCTCCGATTTCAAACCTAACTCTCTTTGCTCCCGCAATCAAACCCCATTTTTCAAAAGTAATAAAAAAAAACAAGGAACACTAATTTCGTCCGTAACAAACCCTACAGTTACGTCTCAGGTTTCAACGTACGAAACAAAGATATATTTTGAACGCGGTCTGTACCGACACAATTACTTACTAAACTAGTGACATGTTTAAATTAAGAATCGGCGCATAAGAAATTACAACGATTCGTTACGCCCCTTCAGTAAAGCAGTTTTAAGCGTACACCTGCTACTCACACCCCAACATGTGTTTTTCAACCCTAGCCAAATATCAGTTACATACATTCTCACATTTCTTACATAAAATGTATAAATAGAATATTTTGAAAACATTAGCAAATTACGACGTATTATCAAGGTGTTAAAAATCCACTAATTATCTTTTCCAGCGCGGTAACAATGGCGATTTGACAAACGTTTATTACAATAATAAAATTTTCGCGGTCCGCTACCTACAGAGCTTGATTTGTGGCGGCGTCGTTGATAGAGATGTATGTTACCTTTGGCAACTGGTAGAAAACTAAAGCCAGATATATTTTCCTCCAACCAATTAGTTGACGCTTGATACATCATAAATAACACCTTATTGGGTGTACTCCTTTTGCATCTGAATATGAGCTTGTCCTACCTCGCTTAGAATACTTCACACCGTTCTAAAGAGCTCACTAGTGACTCTAAGTCTAACCAAGATAGTGTCTTTTTTGAAGAACAATCGTACTATGATAAAAATAAAAAATACACTTTTTAGGAGTCAAACGTTTATACTTGATTCAGACAGTAATAATTAGAATTTCATGTCACTGTTTCATTTTTTCTATAAGCAAACCCTGATGAATAAAGTTGCCTGAATAGTCATATGCTTCGATATTTTCTTTTTGAATGTTAATTGTTGATGTAAGCCGAATGTAAACCGTTTAGATTATTTTCATTAGAACATTTTTTAATGAAAATGTGGTTTTTGAGGGCTTTATCATATCTCTAGATTACCGTCAAAATTTTATTAACATTTTTTATATTCTTTTAATTTATTAATCATGCATAGTAAAACAAAATGTTAAAATTTGTCAGTCTATATACGATGTAGAACGTGAATAACTGTGTAAGATTTTCTTTAAACAATAACTGAATTTAAGCTCGTTAAACAAGACAAATGCATTTAGCTAGCTAGACATCTGAATTATGAATCTAAGCACGCCGAGGACCAACCAAGAACCAAACGCGATAACGCGTCGTTTTCCTTCTTCCGGACTCGGATGAGTAAAGTGGCGAGAGGAAAGATAATAACGCAAAATATCTGAGCGACCGGAACCGCAACCAGGTACGGCGTTCTCCGGTACAATACTATCAACCCCATCGCTCCAGACGCATCTTTTACAACTCCTCCACTGCTATGTCTCATCTGTGACAAGCTACACGTATTCCATGATGAGAAATACTCTGCGTAATAGTCTAAGAATATGAGATGCAAATACATAACGAGTATAAACCGTCAGTCGCTGACTTTAGTACAGAAGGAAACGCAAGGAAATTAATATCGTAAATATAAAGTTACAACATAACTCACGCTACTATGAATTTTTTTGAAATATTGAGGCCACAAATTTATCGTGTACCGCGTGGTTGCTGTTTAAAAACGGATTTATGCGGGGATAATTTAGTTTGTATTTATGTACAGGTGAGCACGAAACGGTAGATTTATAGAAATACAGTTTTAAAGTAAATACTTTTACACGTAACAAATGATCTTATCTTATATTTCATTTTAGCGGATGCAATGTTTTGTATACAAACCTTGTTTTAAGAACGAAGTCATTTTAAAACCGTACATTATTACATATTCATTTGAGGTTTACTTTAGGATAAAAGAATGTTTTAATCCCAAAATTAAGATTTGGAAATAACTTAGTAATTACGAATTTTTGATATGATGAAGCTTTTCAGAAATGGTTTTCTAAAGAAACTCGATTTTAAAAATATGTTTTGCTTTATGTGGTGTTTGTTAGTTAAACCTTTAAAACTTTTACGTTTGACCAATTCTAACAGTTTATTTAGTGTCGGCGACAGCTGCAATTCCTGTTGAAATGTATAAATGTTGTAATATTTATATTAGTGCACGATTGTGTCCCATAGCAAGCTTATTATTTTTAATTATGAATATAAATCCTGGAAGCTTTCATTTTCATAAATATAATTGGTATTGAAACAATGATATGATTTTAATTATTTCAAGGACCAAACATTTTTGATATAATATCACTTAATTTATTTTTGAGAACTGTAGACCACAGATTAGTTTACCTAAAAATAATTACAACCGCAGAATTAGAGATAACTACAGTTTCGCAAACTACCAATCTAAAAATGCTAAAGTAGCAAAATCTGTTTGGTTTGGACCACATTTTTATAACTGGGTATCAAATGTGTTGTGTCGCATCATTACTTGCAATACTCTTATTCAGTAGTAATATGTACTATTAAGCCAGAAATGATCATTTTGCGGGCCGATGCTTCAGCAGATGCCTGCAACTGCGAATACTCACCTTCCTGGACGCAAGGTGCACTCAATAATCTAGGACTTGGACTAGGACCCTGTAGGAAAATTCGAGTATGGAGAATTTCTCTTCAGGAATGCTTACTATGTGTCCTAGTAAGCGTTTTGGACTTGGGTGGACATCCGCCTCCTGCTACACTTTCGAGCTATGACTTTATCAAAGATGACGCCTGTTCGATGATAGAACTGCTCATATCTCGGGCAATACTTAACCAATTTGCATGAAACTTTGTTCAACTTGTTGTATTTACTATTGTTAAGGTGAATAACAAAGTGTTTGTCTATATATATATATATATATATATATATATATATATATATATATATATATATATATATATATATATATAGTATAAGTAGATAAAAGGTCTTTAAAACACGCGCAATTTTTCGAGCATGACGGCGCAGCCAGAGTGCTCGAAATAGAGTAAGTGTTTTATAGATCAGTTATCCACGAATACTTTACGCTATTTTTCTTGTTGGTGCACCTTGAAATCATAAATACTAGTATTATTAAACAATGGAAATAAAAACTAATAATGTAAAATCTGTAAATAAAAATTAATATATTTAACAATACTAACTGTACCTACTTTCTATTTTCATTTATAAAATTAAAAGTGTTAAATAATGTTTGAATAAAGGTTTTGAATTTGTTAGTAATATTTTATTTGAAGTTGCAAGGTACTCCTGTTAGATCAATAATCAAAAAAGTGTTATTTAAATGAATTTGTTAGTAATGTTTCATTTGACGTTACAAGGTACTCGTGTCAGATCAATAATCAAACAATTGTCATTTATACTTCACGTTTTTTGAGTTGTTGATGTTGCCATGGTAACATTAAAAAGCATGCGTTTTTGAAAGTTCGATTTAAACACGCTAAGGCGTGCTTTAGATAGATAAAATGGGACACCAATAAGAAAAACATAATTATCATGAATACAGAGATGATATTGTAGTTTGGTTATCATGGGTAGAAATAACGCACAATATCATGAATACAAAAAGTTTTAATTGAAATATTTTTCAATGATTATTTAAAAAGGATTTTGACAGGTTGATCCCTTACTACCACAATTGCACAACAAGCAACATTTAACTTCATTTTCCCTACACATGCATGATAATTTGGCGCATTTTTAACAGTTGTAAGCACCAATAAAATCAGTGGGATATTTTGGGAAGTTTTTTTCGGGCACCAAATCATCCTCTATCACTGCAAAACCAAAATCACATATGTCTAAGCCAACCAGCACATCATCAATACAATGTCGCTGAAGGTATGTGTAGAAATATGATCTCAACAAATGGTCACTAACACTTCTGCTTGTAAGTGACAAATCTTCAGTGTCCATATTTTTGGCATGATGGTACAGCCACGATCTAAGTTCGTCTAAGGACTTACAAGATGACTCTGCGTAATAACAGCATCCCAGTGAGATGATACGCCAAAGTGTTCCAAGCATGCCAAAGATGCAGTATTAAGAGCTGCTTTTTTGGTGCCAAACTTACTCGTATAATTTGATCCAGATAGTGCGTGGATGGCTGGAAGCAAATAGCATACGTTTTGGCCAATTTTTTTGTGAACATCATGAACAGGCAAAAATCTCCAGTGCGTACCCAAAGTTCCTGAACACCAAGTTCATAAAGAGTAGCCCAGAGAAACAAATCTAACACCATTATGTCGGTATCAGAACTAATGAGAACGACTTTACTAAACCCACACAGACATGCTTGTTTTGTATGAACCAACATTCTGAACCTCTACCGACATACAAATTAATTCTGGACTGTTCACTTGCCTTCTACCTTGCACAGATGTGCAATTGAAGGTGACTTCATCTTCTTCATCACCATAAAAGGCACTGAGGGTGTGGTTGGTAGTAGATGGAGTTTCAGTTAAAGAAGCTATCAGTGTATTGGGAATTAACAATTGTAAATAGAGCTTGTTCCTCGAAGATCCCCAGAACTGCTGAGTTGTACAGGCAATGGAACATATTCAGATATTTGGGCGATATGTATGACAATACCGCTACCTTGTCTTTGCATTCTCTCAGGCTTCTCCGGTGATAGCGTGTGATAACTGTCAAAAACGTAATCTACTCTTCCACAGTTCCTTGTTACGCTTCCAGTATAGGAAGAAAAAGCTTCGCCAAATGTTCTTTTCATTTCTCATAACTTTTCTTATCGGCTTATGGGCTTCATCACATCTATTATAAAACAGGTCTTGTCATCTGACTTGAACAATTTTTCGTCACTTTTTTGCGGTTTTGCCAATAATCCCTGTTCATTGAACAATGGACAGTTATCAGATAGATCATATCGAAAGAGCTCTTGTATGTCATATGCACGAGCTTGAGCTATTTGTATCATGCGGCGGGATGAACTAGACTTTTTGGAGCCTTTCCCTGTAGACTCTCCACTTAGTGTTTTAGTGCTATGAACTGCTGGGAGCATGACTTTGTGGATTTTACCTTACAGTGTTGTCTTCGTAGCATGTTTTCCGCAGTGTAGAATGCAATGTTATGGGTTTGCTTCACATCAAATTCATGGTCGATGTTCAAACCCTCTGCAAAAGCTATGGAGTCTTGTATTTTCCGGAATAGATTTGATATCATCAGACGCTCATGATGCGTTATCTACCATTCTGCTACAAACTGTTTTTGTTTAGTACGCCCAACAATGCCAGATGAGCTCTTTTGGGATCTATTAATGGTATATTCTAATGCTATATCTGCATCAACCGCTGAAAATTTATGGTGATACCGTTTAACAACATGCTTCCCCTTCATGTACCTATATCTCGTGCACCTCCGGAGCTGCCCTAGGCAATCTTTTCATGTCTTCCAGATATAAAGAAGATCATCGCTAATAGTTGATTAAAGACAACAAATACTGGTTGCTGTTTGTGTACTGTATCTAGATGCAGTTCTCAGAGACCTTGCCTATCGGACCGAATCAAATTTCTAAGACGGAGGAGTTTGAGAAAATTGTCCCAGTACAAGAATTATTCTGTTTGCCTTCCACAGGAAAGAAATTTCTCAAAGTCTATGAGAAGTTTCTTCACATTAGCATCTACATTATATGATCTGCGTTGTTCCCCCAAGCCAAAGAAATATTCTGCCGGATTTCCAGTAACTTTTCAAACTCAGATGCATAAGGCTGAATGGAATGTTCCCCCAAAAATGACTTCATCTGCACCGTAAACATGGTTTCTCCCAACATAAACATTCCTTTGACTCCCCTCACGTAGTAAAAACCGACTCCACCACATTTGCTCCAAACACTGAGCATTCAATAACCACATTAGATATTCCGCTCCCACGAAGATATTTACCTGAACAACCTGTAACAACCTTTTTTTTGTGGTTGTATTAAAAAGTACATTAATTTAAGAATCGTTCATTTATTTGGCGTAATATTAGAAAAGTTTTTAATTATTAATATGTAGAATTGAGAATGGCAATTTAATTGGCATTTCCTAGAACATATCTTTTGGGTGTAATATTACATAAATAGTTGTAGTTCCCTTTCTTAAAAAAATTGGATTTATATTATTGTATCCGCGCAAGCGTGAAGACTTTTAGGGGGAAATACACTTGAGTTATTCTGAAAGTTTTTTTTTTATTCACTTAATGCTGAATATTACAGCAATAAGCATCATTTTTACTTAATTTTTTATATTTTGGTGCCATCAGATTTTGGTGGTAAGTTATTTTTTTTCTCATTATATTTAAAACTAAAGCCTTTGCTTTTTTTAGGAACTTTTTCTTAAGTACTTTTTTAAGTACTCGCCTTTTAAGTACTTTCATTACTTTGCAATTATTTTACTCATATTTTTAATGCATACTTTTATATGGCATTTTTATAATATATTTTAATGGCACGTATAAGTCAGTAATTTTACTATTCTATTAATTTAAATGGCAAGTTTTACTTGAATTACATTTACAACGCAAGTTCTACATACTTTTACAAAAAAAAAAAAAAAAAAAAAAAAAAAAAATGAACCATTCTGCTTCATAGTTACCAGTTACAGTGTGTGTACAGAACCGTTAAAAGGTAATGTTTTATATAATTTAGAATAGTTTATGACTTCTGATTTTTTACGTTTTCAATCATATATTGAATAAACTTATGTATATAACTTGTTATTTTATTTTCATTTTGATAAATTGTTTATTATTATTCATTCACTAGGTTTTGTTGTTCCTATATAGATATATAAAAAAAAGACAACATGGCGCTCGAGAATTTATCATTTTTTTCATAATTTTTAGATAAAATTTGTTTTATGAATTAAGGATAAGTGAAAATAATTAAGCTTATGAGAAGCAGGCAGTATTTCAGGTATGTTAATTAAACTCTAAATTAGAACCCTCCCTTATCTTAATTTACCGTTGAGCCGACGGCAGTAGCGATTGATATTTAGTAATTTTTTTATTAATTAAAATTATTCGATCAATTACAATCAATGTATTAATTTATTACTTCATCGCTTTTTATTATAATGTTACAATTTGGCGTTATTTGTTGTTGTTAAATACTGACGAAATTTAATGTTATTATACTTTGACGCCTTTTTAATGATATAAACCAATCACCATTTTAGTCATATATAATGCTTATGTGAACTTATGTGAACGCTTGGGTTTTTTTAACTCTTCGCCTTCTTCTGTTTCGATGGCATCTGGGTCTTCAATGTAACTTGGATCTATGTCAAATAGAGTGCAGAAAAATATTATTAAAACATCAGGTATTTTATTTGTATTGCTTAGGGGACCCTAAATCAAAAGGCACAGTTATCACAAAATTTGCATAGTTATGTTAGAGAATGAATAATTCTCCTATGCAATCTCATTAGATTTTTTAAACTTCGCGCGGTAACTCAAACCCAATTTTTTTTATTTTTCGGGCTTATCTCCTTAAAAAGGGAAAAGTAGCTATTTGTCACCACTGCCCGTACGTCCGTTCCTCAATCTATATTGGTCTGGAAAGGTCTCTCGACCAGAAAGTTTCACCAAAACATTTCTTATAATAATAATTCTGCGCGACTAAATAGGTCGTTTCTAGGCCTCTCGGTCAAAAACTTACAGCGCAAAAACCGGCCAAAGACATTCTTTTATAATTCTTATTAGAGACACATCAACTTCCGGTTTTTTGTGCTAGATTTTATTATTATAAGTCAAATAAGTGTACATTAGATTTGTGTATGATTTTCGCATGTGCAGACCAACTATTTTATTTGTTAAGGCACTTTCATGAAACTTTTTTTAATTTTGTTCTAAAATTAATGCCATTAATGGTCAACTACAACATATCAACTTCAGGTTTTCTAAGTTAAACTTTGTGATTATAAGGCGAAATAGCGCCCATACGAAAAGTTAGGTTTGTGTGTAGTTGACGCATGCGCAGACTAACATTCTTTAACTATTACAATTTTAACCCTAGATAATTCTAATAAAACTACGTCTAGCGCCCATATGATACAAATTGTATATTAAATTTTCACTGCAGGAAGTTCTAATACAACCGAATTAGCGCCCATATTAAAAAAATCTGGAGTGTCTCCACTCAACATTCCCGTATATATATATATATATATATATATATATATATATATATATATATATATATATATATATATACCATAAAAATACTATCGAATTTATATAATTATATAATAAAACTAGGTACATGCAAAAAGAATTCATGATTGTAGCTGAAAGAGCGTGGAAAGCTCAAACAGCCCGCCCTCCCCCTTGAAGAGGGAATGAAATACGTGACCTAATTTATGACAGGTTTGACTTGTTTAATTAAATAATTTTGCATTAAAATTGGATGTGAGCACTTTAAAGCAAGTGCATTGTATTTGAGTGCAAGTAATATTTAGAGCGACAACTTCTTCAATATTTTTCCATATTAATCTGTAATAATAAATTGGCATTACATAAAAATTTATATTGACTTATTAAATGGGCTGGTTCCCATTTAATTTGTCTGTTCGGCTTTGTTGATGTTCTGTCTGCGCTCCTTCAGCCTTGTCTTTAGCAGCCGGGGCGTTTCTTCTCTTTCTCATTCAACGGCAACTGGTATACGCAATTCTTGGTTTATATTGAATTGATTTGCTATTCTTCTGATTTAATCGCACTGAATGTGTATGGAATCATTGTTATGCGCGTCCGTGTGTCACTTTCGTTAACTTTTGGTTTGGAATTAGATTAATTGAAGAATATGGCTATCTGTGTAGTTAAGCTTTTGGATACTCTGCCTTCCTCTTCCTTTGAATCTTTTCCATCTGAATAGATTACTTTCACTCTGTCATATAAGGCTATCGTGGTTGGATTCGTAGTGTGAGTAAGTTTCATATAGAAACGCGCCCTGAACATGTGTTTATGTCTCATGACTAGTACGTCTAGGATTGGAAATTGTATGCCCGACCTTATTTCATGTTAAAAGTTTTACACCTCGCGTATCTGTTGTGCTTTCTGCAGAAATTATTAAGTGACTAGCATATCTTAGATGATCTGGTACCCTTCTCCGTAGTCTTTTTATTTTAAATTTCTATGATCGTTACCTGAAGCAGTCAAGGCAAGGGATATAACCTATACCGTGTTACCGATAGAAATGGGCACTATTAATCATTCCGGAAGCCATCTCCCTAAAAACTTCAAATTGCACAGGGCCTCGAGGGATTAAGGCGCGATTTTAGAAGACAAACATTGGTGGATGGAAAATTATATGGGCGTTGTAGAGGGGTTCTTGTCTTTGGGATAATTTTTTGTGCAGCTGAATTCCGGGAATGTAAAGACAATAAACATGTTTGTGTATACGAAATATGACATCAATACAAATTTTCACTCTGGAGTCAAAAAGGATTTGGGTATGATAATCTTTCTAGTAGTATATGATCGCCTGATCCATATTTGATAGAATGAAGCCCTGATAAGTTAGACGTAGTAATGTAAAAATTGAAAATTTTAAAGAACATAAATGATGTTAAGAATTCCATAGCCTATAAAGGTGCAAGAATCTAAAATTACGGTAATCCATTGTTGATTTAATGAATCTTGAGTAATACCAATTTTAAAATAGAATCTCTGTTAGAGCAGAGCAGGTCAAAATCACAATGTTGGTGCTTATGCCAGTATTTCGAATATTTCCAATTTTAGTACCACAATAGTTACCTGTATCACTAGGCCATAAACGATAGTTTTGCGAGTATAGAAATTGCGGCGAGATACCAAGCTTGACGAAAAACTCCTTAAAATAATTTAATGTGAAAAACAACCTTGGCCTGGCGTAAGATCCATAAAATTTTAAGACGTTTTATTTTAAGGTATGTTGCACTTTAAATGTTACGTTTCAAACATCATGAGTTTTGTAAACGTTCTGTTAAGTCAGTTTCCAAATAAAACTTTTAACTTCACCAACTTTTCTGAATTAATTGGTTTTAAACTTTAAGGATTAAATCTAGTTATGCACATACTGGAAAGATTCTTGTATTATACTTTAATAAAGACAAAGACGTAAATATTAAATTTGACATATATTTGTTTTAATACCTCACATTTTGTTGAGGGTAATAGTTAGAGTTGCATGGAACGGTTAAAACTTGTAAAACCTGCTTTTAACCCACAATTTGGGAAAACTTAAGTTTTAAATAAACCAGTTGATCAAACAAAATTTTGAGTTTTAACTTTAAACTATTACATATTATTATTAGCTGAAACTTGTGATGCAATCTTTCTTTTTTTCACCCATCAAAATTTTAACATCTTATAATACTCTAAAACAAACATACAAATAAGTAAAATTACCTTAGTCCTTAGTTGTTTGTGGCAGGTTGGCATTAGAAGTGGCTATTTATTCTTTGATGTTTTATTTCACACAGCACTGTGCTGTCAGCACAGAAGACTCAGAACATGGAACACCGAACACAGGTTATATTGGCACTTGGCTATAAATAATAATATATTAATAATAATAATAATAATAACTAATAAATAGTTAATACATTAAACATAACTTACCATTGTACTAACCCCATGAATTCATCGTGCGTTGCAGCGTTGCTTATATAGGTACCGATGACGCAAGCAACCCTTCTCGAATCTTCTAAAGTTCGATGACTAATAATTTACGTAAGCTGCTGTCTGCGTCTGCCGAGGCATCGTAATTATGATTCATACATCTAGATTGTTCGGAATAATGAGTCACCATTTCCGGTATGTTACACTATTTTTAAGTTTCAATCTCGCTTCCTTTATAAAAGTTATCTTTTAGAATGTTAATGTAAACTGTATGTAAACTAATCTAATCTACTAATCTTTGCGGCGTCTTTATGCTTGCTGGGTTTACTACATCGTGAAAGAGGAACTATACATGCTATTGTTTATGCATCAACACTCAACGCATATCAGTATCATGAACCAAAACAATTCCAAGAGCAGCACAGTCACAGTCAGCAGTCTACCGCCGCCGCGCCTTAGCTAAACAAATATTATTTCACCGATACAACTTATGCTCGAATGACGAATATTCTAATGTCCTTACATAATAAATAATAATTAATAATTGTACTTATCACTATGTCACTATTACTACTCGTTTGTTTATCGCAATGGTTTAAGATTTAACGAATTAAGTTGTTAGATGGAATTTAAGATAAGAATGAAAAATGGGAAGTGCTCCGTTTTTCTGGGGTGTGTCACGGCTTGCCTGGTGTCTGGCACACCTTGCACCTAGTTTCGCCACTGATTAATGGTCAACTACAACATATCAACTTCAGGTTTTCTAAGTTAAACTTTGTCATTATAAGGCGAAATAGCGCCCATACGAAAAGTTAGGTTTGTGTGTAGTGACGCATGCGCAGACTAACGTTCTTTAACTGTTACAAATGTTATACAATTTTAACCTAGATAATTCTAATAAAAGTACATCTAGGGCCCATATGATACAAATTGTATATTAAATTTTCACTGTAGGAAGTTCTAATACAACCGAATTAGCGCCCATATTAAAAATCTGGAGTGTCTCCACTCAACATTCCGTATATATATATATATATATATATATATATATATATATATATATATATATATAATACTATCGAATTTATATAATTATATAATAAAACTAGGTACATACAAAAGAATTCATGATTGTAGCTGAAAGAGCGTGGAAAGCTCAAACAGCCCTCTTGAAGAGGGAATGAAATACGTGACCAATTTATGACAGGTTTGACTTGTTTAATTAAATAATTTTGCATTAAAATTGGATGTGAGCACTTTAAAGCAAGTGCATTGTATTTAGTGCAAGTAATATTTAGAGCGACAACTTCTTCAATATTTTTCCATATTAATTTGTAATAATAAATTGGCATTACATAAAAATTATATTGACTTATTAAATGGGCTGGTTCCTATTTAATTTGTCTGTTCATTTGTTGATGTTCTGTCTGCGCTCCTTCAGCCTTGTCTTTAGCAGTCGTTTCTTCTCTTTCTCATTCAACGGCAACTGGTATACGCAATTCTTGGTTTATTGCTCATCATTGTTTGTTGTGGTCTTAATTATTACTTTCTAACAGTTCTCAAGATTTGAACGTAATTGTATATTGAATTGATTTGCTATTCTTCTGATTTAATCGCACTGAATGTGTATGGAATCATTGTTATGCGCGTCCGTGTGTCACTTTCGTTAACTTTTGGTTTGGAATTAGATTAATTGAAGAATATGGCTATCTGTGTAGTTAAGCTTTTGGATACTCTGCCTTCCTCTTCCTTTGAATCTTTTCCATCTGAATAGATTACTTTCACTCTGTCATATAAGGCTATCGTGGTTGGATTCGTAGTGTGAGTAAGTTTCATATAGAAACGCGCCCTGAACATGTGTTTATGTCTCATGACTAGTACGTCTAGGATTGGAAATTGTATGCCCGACCTTATTTCATGTTAAAAGTTTTACACCTCGCGTATCTGTTGTGCTTTCTGCAGAAATTATTAAGTGACTAGCATATCTTAGATGATCTGGTACCCTTCTCCGTAGTCTTTTTATTTTAAATTTCTATGATCGTTACCTGAAGCAGTCAAGGCAAGGGATATAACCTATACCGTGTTGCCGATAGAAATGGGCACTATTAATAATTCCGAAGCCATCTCCTAAAACTTCAAATTGCACAGGGCCTCGAGGGATTAAGGCGCGATTTTAGAAGACAAACATTGGTGGATGGAAAATTATATGGGCGTTGTAGAGGGGTTCTTGTCTTTGGGATAATTTTTTGTGCAGCTGAATTCCGGGAATGTAAAGACAATAAACATGTTTGTGTATACGAAATATGACATCAATACAAATTTTTCACTCTGGAGTCAAAAAAAGGATTTGGGTATGATAATCTTTCTAGTAGTATATGATCGCCTGATCCATATTTGATAGAATGAAGCACTGATAAGTTAGACGTAGTAATGTAAAAATTGTGCAAAATTTTAAAGAACATAAATGATGTTAAGAATTCCATAGCCGTATAAAAAGGTGCAAGAATACTACAATATTACAGTAATCCATTCGTAGGTGCATTTAATGAATGCTTGAGAGTAATACCAATTTTAAAACTTAAAAAAATCTCTGTTGGAAGGCAGAGCAGGTCAAAATCACAATGTTGGTGCTTTCTGCCAGTATTTCGAATATTTTCAATTTTTAGTACCACAATAGTTACCTGTATCACTAGGCCATAAACGATAGTTTTGCGAGTATGAGGAGAATTGCGGGCCGAGGCGATAGCCCAGCCTTGCAGTTGTAAATACTGACAAAAATAGTTTCTAGATGTGTCGTACACAATTTTTGTACTGACGTTATTATTCCATTAAAATTTTTTTGAAGACGTTATTATATTTTAAGGTATGTTGGCAACACTAAATGTTAACGTTTCAAACAGCTGCAATTTAGTTGTAGGTAAACGTTCATGTATAAAAGATCAGTGGTGCCAAATAAAAACTTTTAACGTTTTACCGACCTAGTCCAGAAAAAATGGGTTTCTAAACTTTTTTGAGGATTTGAAAACCAGTTATGCCAGACGGAAGTACAAAAAGATATTATGTGGATATTTTATACTTTAATAAAGACAAAGACGTAAATATTAAATTTGACATAATATTTGTTTTTAATACCTCACATTTTGTTGAGGGTAATAGTTAGAGTTGCTATTGGAACGGTTAAAACTTGTAAAACCTGCTTTTAAACACACAAATTTTACCCAAAACTTAAGTTTTTCAAATAAACCAGTTGATCAAAACCAAATTTTGATATAACTTTATGTAAAACTGTTACAATGATTTTAAATGCCTAAATTTTGGTAATAAATCATGAATGTATGTACAGTCAGAAAGTGTTATCAGTAAATAGCGGAAAGTCTAATTTGAATGGCCTTATTAATTTTCATAATTTTAGTAGCAACAATGTAGGTTAATATTAAAAAATTACAAAGAAAACATAACGAAGCATATTAGTATAAATAAGTCAGAATGTATTAGCACTATTGGATTGTAGACTTACGCAATATGATTATTGTTACAAGTCATCACATATTGACTAGTAATATATTACATAAAAAATTGCCAACAGAACCTCATAGCAAATTAGGTTAATGTCGTTAAAGTGCACCGTGTCCCATTTTGGTTGAACTTGTAGAGTATTTAGTTTACGAGCAAACATAGAAAGATGCGGTTTTCGCGACCTTGTTTTACTTTTTGATGAAACGAAGGATGCCACAAACAGAATTGTAATCGTCCTATTAGTATTTAATATACAGGGCGAAATTCAAAATTTGCACATTTTAAACACCCTTTGCCTTGTAATTTATCGAAATGGTGAAAAATGGATTTTATACAGAATTTTCCATAGAATTTAGTGGCGTGCAGAGTTCTCCCCACAAAAAGTCAGTTTCTTCGCAATAAACGAAAGTTTTCTTTTTTTAAATGGAACATCCTGTATATTTTTTATTATATGATAGGGCTTACTCTCAGCTTTCAAAAAATATATATTATGTGGCACTTCTTTTGCATTATTAACCTCAAAATGAATGTTACGTTAATTTAACATTTTGATGATATAGTTGACCATGAAACCTATAAACTCAGTACAAATGCGTATTTTCTTGAACGTCCAAGATATGGTTGAGTATTAAAAAGGGTTACTAGATTCTTACTACTTTATTATAATTATAAATATGTAAACACGCAATTAAAGGACTTTTATGCAGAAATGCAAAAATAATAACAAAAAATTATGCAAATTAGGTACAATAGTTTTTGAAACATATTCCAACTGGCAAAATTTTTTTTAATTGGGTAAAATGCGTCTTACAGCTTCAGAAAAACATATTAACGGCAATAAAATAAAGAATACTTTATATCCAAATTTGTAAGTAGGCTGGGCCTAGTTTGATCTAAACGTAATTGACCTGTCAAATATGACTAATAGTACATTAGATAACAAGGGATTGAAGTGACTCATTTAATCCCTCTTCAAGGGATTAAGGAACTTCAATCCCGTGGTATCAATACTATTTTTTGCACTTCGTGGAGTAATAATAGAAATAAATATATTATTTTCTGAAAATTAAAATATTACATCTATGATATGTTTAAATTATTAGAAAAGTCACTTTGACAAAGAAGCTGCACTCTTCAAGGCTAATGAAATTTATGAATTATTTTTAAAATCCCAGATCTTTCAATGCCATAACAACGAGTAAATAAATAATAAACAACATTCGCATTGTGAAACCTTAGTCTGTTGACGCGTAATTGCGAAAATGGATGAGTTTGATATTGAAGCAGCGGCTGAAGAGACTGTTAACCAACTATTGCCCTCAAAATCCAGAAAAGTGTATGAAAAATCTTATGAAGATTTTATAACATTGTGCCGTCAAAAGAAGATACAAAATCACACCAATGAAAATGTCTTTTTCGCATATTTCAATGAAAAAAGCAAAACTGTACGTGCTTCCACCTTGTGGGCGAATTATTTCATGGCGAAATCGATGGTAATGGTGAAAAGTAATATTGACATCCCAATTCACGAAATTAAAAGCTTTTCTGAAAAGAAAAAATGACTGCTATAAGCCAAAGAAGTCAAAAGTTCTTACTGATGAACAAGTCGATCAATTCCTAATTCACGCTCCAGACGATGATTTTTTAATGGTTAAGGTGAGTAATATGTCTATAAATCTAATCTAATATTTTGACACTGTCTTCAATTTTTAGGTTGCACTGATCATGGGTGTAGCAGGAGCGTGTAGAGGAAACGAATTAGTTGAATCCACAATGTTACAGATTTGGGTTACTCTATCTTAGTTAATATAAAAAATGCAAAGAACAAACCATTCACGATTGTTTGTCCAATATAAAGACCGGAGATGTTCAACTCAACCCATTGGAAAAAGTACCTTTGGAAAACTACCCCAAAGAATTGTAACTTTTTTGAAACTTCCTGAACCCTCTTTATACACCGGTCATTGTTTTCGACGCAAGTCGGCGTCTTTATTAGCCAATTCTGGGGCAAATGTCGACGTTCTCAGAAGACACGGAGTTTGGAAGTGGTCTTCAATGGTTGAGGGATATGTTGAAAGCTCTATTAAATAACAAAAAAAATTATAGCAGAAAAAATTTTTGGGCATGAAAATGGAAAAAAAATTGATTCAGAAAACCAAACAAATACTATCAATGCATCTAACGTTTCAACATCATTCAATAATGTTCTTAATTCTAAGGATTTTGGTAAATTTTTTAACTTTAATAACTGTACAAATGTAAATATATCCGTAAATGTTAATCAAAAGTAGATGTTATCTTAAACGTTAATTGCTGATTTTTATTAATAAAACTATTATTTAGTAGAGTGAATTATTTATTTTTTAATCCTCGGAGGATTAAATTATTTTTTAATCCCTAGATATTAAAAGTAACACTTCAGTCCCCGAAATGGGGGAACCAAATAGTACTTTTAATCCACGAAGTGCAAAAAATTGTTTTTGTGCAACAATCGTATTGTTTGTTCATTATGCAAAATATGGCAGAAAATCAAAATTTAGAAAACTGAAAAATATGATATGCTCATTTGCTTTGGTCAGAGTAATGAAAACGCCGACGCAGCAATAAATTTGTATTTTAACAGGTAAATGTAGTTTTCTTGGTATTAATGTTGATAATTAAGTAACTTTACATCTATGTAGGTTTCTAGAACGGTGACAACCTAGTAAAATCAAGTTTTCTAGATTAAAAATAAATTTAATTAATTATGGATCGTTTTCTAAACCCAAGTCAAAAAAACATAATAAAGAAAATCGAGAGAATGATGAGGTTAACCAGTGTGGAGGGTAATCCTATAAGTTCTTGCAGAATTTTAGAAAGTAGTATTGTGGTTTCGAAAACAAGAATCCAAAGAATACTTTGCCACCATAAATAGAAACCATATAAATTTAGGCTTTTTCAACATCTACATCCTGGCGACACTGAACATGGGTTAATATTTTGCAATTTGTACTTAAACATGTTAAATATAGTAACCAACTTGGGCAGAAATGTCATATGGTCAGACGAGGCACATTTTAGCAATTCAGGTGTTTTAAACAGGCACAATAAGAGATTCTGGTCTCAAGAAAAAAACACCAAATATTTTCCCAAAGGCAACAAGGACGATTTGGACTAAACGTTTCCTACTTTATATTAGGATCAAAAATAAAATTTTACATTTTCGAAGGGAACTTATCGGCTCCTAGATATTTGGACATTTTAGAAATGGTTGTGCCTAAATTATTGAACCAAATTTATTTCCAACAGGATGGAGTCCCATCTCACAATGCGAAAATTATACGCCCGTTTTTGGAAAACAAGTTGAGTAGTAAATGGACTGGCACTAATGGGCCGATATGGTGGCCTCCTTGGTCTCCGGACTTGTCAATCTTAAATTTCTTTTTATGGGGTTACTTGCGAAATAAAATATATCAAACTCAATATGATAACATTGAATGTTTGACAAATGCAGTTAGAGAAGCTTTCAGATATTTACGAGATTGCCCTATTATAGTGGTTAATGCTATAGAACGAGTTGGAAGAGTGTGTGAAGCATGTATAAGACAGAATGGTCATCAGTTCAAACATCTCTTTCAGTAATTTATATTAGGCTTGTAAAGTAGTAGGTATTATGTGTAGTTTTAATTTTGTGTTTTTGCATAAAACTTCCTAATCGTTAACCTTGTTTTTTCATGGCCAACTATATCATCAAAATGTTAAATTAACGTAACATTCATTTTTGAGGTTAATACTGCAAAAGAAGTGTCAAATTTTGAATTTCGCCCTGTATCTCAAGTACTAATAGGACTATGACAATTCTGTTTGTGGCATCTTTAGAACAGGGTCTCGAAAACCGTATCTTTCTGTCTTTGCTCGCAAACGAGCTATCCTACAGTTTCAACCAAAATGGGACACAGTGTACACTATTATAGTTAATAAAAAAAGCCTGAGCAATCACGTCATAAAATTGATGATGTAATTACTAAGCCATATTATCAAACTAATTATACCATGGGCGTACATTCATGGAACCTAAATAAAAAATTTAAGTTTAATGTTATGAATTAATCGTCAATTTTAACTTTTGAAAATTATTAGTTCCATGTTGTTTTATACATGTGTTAATTTTCTGTTTTGAAGTGTTAAGTGCAGTCATATATGATTTCAGTAGGGATAGGTAGTCAATTTGGAATTTGAATTGCATTTGGTAAGTTTTATAAGTAATAACATCAATTTCATTCGTCGATATCATTTTCGCTATCATCGTCTGATAAATGTATAATTATTTCATTATGAGTCATTACCTAATGTTTTGATGGATGGTTTGTACAAGTTCTTCAATAATTGACTCAGTGCAATACATTATATGTGTTCATCATAAGGCGAACTCCGGGATGATACCATTTTATTACCAACATGAAGAATAATATATCTAAAATAAGTGATGTAAAATATAATGTACATTTGCACATATTTCTGTTATTACCACCTTACCAGGAATGATCTACCGTGACATTGTGAAAAAGCTTCATCTAAATATGCAAGTTGTTATACTGACTCCTTTAATTTTCTAATTTTGACTGAACAAGCATATTCTTCTTATGGCAACATATTTTCATTAAACTTCGGCAAGGTAAATCTTTTTTTCCATTTAAAACAACTTTTTTAGTATGCTACCGTTAAAAGAGTTATTGCAAAAGTAATTTTGCCTGACTCGATGATATTATAACCGTGTGAATTACGTTGTAAATTAATTTATTGCGTAATCAAATGCTTTTCTTACTGCTTTTGTACATCTCATGTAATAATGGTGGCCAACGAGTATCACGTTCTTTTGCAAAAATTGAGTTGAAGAACCAATAAATTGCTTCTCTTTATTCCGTAACTGATTTGGCATCTTGATTAAAAACAAAGTTTTGTTCTAAAAAAAAACAGTTTTATTTAATACAAACCTAATTTACAAAAATTGAATAACATATGAATGATAGTTTATGTATTTATAATAACGTACTGTACTATCAATAAATACTGGGCACCGTTCTTAAATAGAAAAAGTTTTTATGTGTATATGTTTTAATTGATAGTGGTAGTATTACATTGTAGTTTAATGGTAACATATTCATGTATGACGTATATTGCTGTAACATTTGTAATAACCATAGCAACAGAATTTTTAATTAAAATTTGGTGTAAAGATAATATTTTGATCTACTACATTACATTATTACTTAACCTATTTTCTGAAACTGAAAGTAGTTTATGATATCAACATGGATTGATTTGTTTTTCCTAGCAACTATTTTTTTATCAATGCACACTACGATTTGCCTTGAAATCTTGGTATACTTTATTTTTATAATAAACGTAAATTCAAAACAATTAATACTAATGGATAATTGCAAACGTCACTTACAAGTTTTGATATTCCGCTGTTTAATAATTGTTTTAACCTAATTGTGCAAAAACGTTTATTAAATGGTAATTAACAAGTGTTGACAGATATAATGTTCCCATAAGTTGAGCTTTATGTACACAATTTGTATGATAAAAATACGTAAACTGAATTCAATTGCACATTATATTGGCACCTTTAACATGCTGGTGGATCAAGGAGAAGTGTACAACTACAATCACAAATTAGGTAGGTACACTATGAATTGATACTTGAAGTATAACTAGAATTAAACGTTTCTTCTTCCTTCACTTTATTACTAAAAAAATTAAAAAGACATTACAATAGCTAAAAGCTACGGATACGCAAAAAACGGAAACAAAGTAAAAATATAGGACACATTTAAAGCTTTTTGTTATTTTCATTTTGATACTTTAGTCACAGCTAATAAAAAGCAACTGCTTTCTACAGCTTGACGCTCGCAAATATATCACCTTACTATATAACGTCTTGTTAAATAAAGCCCCTTTTAAGGAAGATTAAAGCTGATAAAGAAGACACACCGGCCCTATAAGGAAGTGTGTGAAAGCTGTTCTTTTTTATTCGCAATGTGAAGGGTCTTTTATCGCATCGTAACCTTGTAACAGGGAACACAACGGGTCAGTTCCGGGCCGTACCGGAAACTATACGTGATTTGGCCAATTCCTTACTACACTTTTCTTTTTCTTAGAAATTGGACACGAGTTCTATTGTTCATTATACTAATCAACAAATGACAAATTAGAGAGCAACTCTAATTTTTATCATTATTTATTTGTATTAATTAACAAAGTAAGAATATCGCTGTAATCTCACAGTTAACAGTATTTAGTGTAGCTTATACTTGACATTTTCTAGCCAATTTGATGTATTGCACGGTTCCTTTGACGCTCTCTCGTTTAACCAAGCGTTTCAATCAGTGAATATTCGCAGGTTTACCGCATCACAAACCTCTCTTCTTATTTACCTGCCCTATTTTCGTCATATGTGTGAAACCTTCAATGTAAATATTTAATCTAATTCAAAGAGGTTATGACAAATAAGAGAATGTATCTTTAGTTTTAATCTTTTGCTTTTTTATTGTGTAATTCTTTCCCCTGGCTGGTTGCTTATTTCCTAATAATAATTATTCCCCAAACAGAAATAATTATAGAGAACTTGGTTAGTACTGAAAGTGATAGTAATTTAAAAGCGCACATTTTTTAAACAATAATGACATCCTACAATACTTACATCAATGCACACAAAAAAATACCCGCGTTGTAGCTAAATGATATAACAATATTTTCCTCATCGATTACCTTACCTTGTTATTCATATTTAATAGTTTTATGTTCATGTGAGTAAATAATAAAAACATGTGTATTAAAAATAAAAAGTAGAGACAAGTGATTAGAAGTATGAAAATGTAAACTTTCACCATTATTACACATATTACAATATTTATTTATTTGGTTTTTTTTTTTGGGTTTTCAAATTTCATCAAATTGTTTCAACATCTTTAACAATTTTAATAGATAATATTACTACTGACGAAGATAACTGTAAGTGTTATCGAAACTTTTAGAGTGTATACATTAATATACAAATATACCATTAAAAAAACCAAAAAAGATAAGTATTTTAATAAGTGATTAGAAGAATTTAAAATCAATCACATCATCGAACACTTTACTTAAAACGTTACCAAATTCTGATGCAATTATTTTTAAAAGTTACTTCTGTTAATCTGTGTTACTAGAACTGGCTACACACGATATTGTGTGTATTATAAAGCAGGTGGCACCTTTGTTCAGGCTCTTTAGTTGTATCCTTTTAGAGTAAGCAACATCGATTGTCCTACCAATAAATATTGAAGAGTTATTTAATTATAACGACGTGAAACGATCTGGTCAATTAGGATTGCTCATTTTCGTTAACTGATAAATAGATGTAAAACTCCAAATCTACCTCTGTTCCAGAAAGTTGCAGAACTGTTGAAACACCGTACTTTTCTCTGAGATGCGTGGCAATATTTACACATTTCAGAAAAATAGTTATTGCCGTCATTTTGATTATAAAAATAAAAAAATCTTTTTCTAAATTCCACTACACATTTATAAGGAAAGGTATTGAAAAAACCACTGGACGAGTTTATTATTTTAGCTCGAATGCACAATTATATTTCTTATCATCACTGTAAAGTACTCACATACAAGAAATCATACTGTAAAACCTTATGACTGTAAAATAAGGAGCGTTGGATTTGTTTTTACATATGCCGTACGGATAGATGGAAAAATTTAACGCTAGAAACCCGAAAAAAATACAAACTGCTATAACATAGTAAACAAGTAAGTAAATTTAATCGATATTGGATAATAAATAACCGAAATGAGTAAGATTAGAGGAATGTGGGCTAAACATGTTCATTATTAACCTGGTGGTATTAATCTGGTGTGGAACACCACACGGCGTGGCAACCTACAAAATGGAAATTAAAAGAATTAGAATAATTATGCAAGCTTTTTTATAATAAGTTCATTACGAAAACAGGCAACATTGTAAAAACAAAAACAATAATGTATGCCAAACAGACGTTTAAAACTTCATGTCAGACTGAGGTTAATAGACATCTAGATATTAACTTAAAAAATTGTCAGAAATGAAATAATTTTTTGTACTAATAACCTGAGAAATCGCCATTATTTACCCCATTCCTTTAATGAGAAGTAATATTTCTCTCCCTGGGTAAATAATGAAAATAAAAAAAACACCTAGGTAAATAATGATTTTATTTCTTTTTAATGAATGAAACAAAACTCTATAACTAAGAAAAAAAAAACTCAAACTCGAAAATTTAACAAGATAAAAGTTGCTGGTTAACTGAACAATTAACTAAACTTATTTATAGTTATAGTTAATTGTGCAGTTATGACAAATCATGTGTATTCCGGCATTCCCGGTATTAACAGAATTAACATGATTTGTTATAGGTAAATTAACTTCGTGTTTTCTATATTCCTCACTTTCAGTGAAATTGGTTCATTGGCACTTGCCACTAACGGCACTAACTCAACATACTGGTAGTTTTCTTGGACTTCTTGAGGTCCGAAGGAAGTTATAGGTTAATAATGTGTATGTCATTTTGTCAGTTTTACTTTGTCTTTGTTAGTTTGACAAATAATGTCCAGTCTACCTGATATTTTGAAAATGGATAGAAAATAACACAATATTCAAAATCTAATTCAATCAAATGAAAATTTTAACAGTTTTATCCTCAAGTAGTCAAAAAATTTCTATATACAACTCGTTTGAAAAGGCCATCACAAACATCGCACATTATTGCTGGGTTAATAATGGCTCACGTATCAACCAAGGTGTATAATATACTATTATTTCATACTAATACATTATAAGCAAATAAACCCATAGTTACCGCAACTGCAAACATGTTCATAGATAATAAAATACTTATCTTTTTTGGGATTTTTTAATGGTGTACTTTAAATTATACAATCTAAACGTTTCGATAACACTTACAGTTATCTTCGTCAGTAGTAATGTTTGTTAAAAATTGTTAAAGATGTAGTAAACAATTTTGTCAAATTTGCAAAATTGTTTACTACATCTTTAACAATTTTTAACAAACATTACTACTGACGAAGATAACTGTAAGTGTTATCGAAACGTTTAGATTATAATTAAATACACCATTAAAATCCCAAAAAGATAATATAGAATTTAAATTTGACAAAATTGTTTACTACATCTTTAACAATTTTTAACAAACATTACTACTGACGAAGATAACTGTAAGTGTTATCGAAACGTTTAGATTGTATAATTTAAAGTACACCATTAAAAAATCCCAAAAAAGATAAGTATTTTATTATGAGTGTTAATGGTGAAAGTTTACATTTTCATGTTCATAGATGTTATAGATCTAAAACTCCCTCTAATGTATTTTGACAAATATTTGCAAACTTGTCAGTTGGTATCCATGGTAACCATGCCTACTTAATTTTTAAACAACGTCCCTCGGGATTGCTACCTGTTGCCCTCGGTAATTAACATCCTCATAACTCCGTTGATACATAAATGACTATTAATTATAATGATTTTAGGATAATTATGCACCCTCTCTCTTTTTTATACGTTCATAACGAAAACAGGCAACATTGGAAAAACAAAAACAATAATCTATGTCAGAATGACGTTTAAAACTTCATGTCAAATAGAGATTAATAGACATAAATACATGTTAACATAAAAAAAAATTTCAAAGCCGCCCGCTTCTACAGTACAATACAGTTTAACCATTTTCCTTCATATTTAATTAATTTTTGGACTTACCTTGAGTTATATTAAGAAACTTTATGAAGAAAAGTTATGTAAAATAAAATTTTTTTTATGAACATGTCTACACTTAATCGTTAAATATTGAACAAATTTGAACTACTTAACGCTTAAATTCTACCTTACGAATTTTTTTGCCGCTAAATTTCGCGTCGTATCAAAAATTGCATACAACATAATTAGTCGATAGGTTTAAGGTCTATATCTAGGTATTTTTATATTTTTGAAGTATGCAGCAGTTGTTTTAGAAATATTTGATAAAATCCAAAAATTGTCCCTAATAACCCCTCCTCTCCGCCACTGGATCCCAAAATCTAATCATCTCCAAGACAAATGAAAAGAAACACACACACACCCACACACACACACACACACACACACACACACACACACACACACACACACAGACACAAACAGACACACACAGACACATAAACGCACGCACACGCACACACACGTACACGCACACGCACACGCACACGCACACGCACACGCACACGCACACGCACATGCACACGCACTCGCTCATACACGCACAGGCACACGCGCACGCACTCGTACACGCACGAACTCGTAGGCGCACGCGCACACGCACACGCATAAGTACACGCACACGTACACGCACACGCACACGCACACGCACACGCACACGCACACGCACACGCACACGCACACGCACACGCACACGCACACGCACACGCACACGCACACGCACACGCACACGGACACGCACACGCACACGCACAAGCACACTCACACGCAAAAGTTTTAAAATGTGCTAATACGTCGATTTAGCCATAGTGAAAAAAAGTCGATGGCATAACCTTCTGTACCTACATATGCATATGGAGGTAAAAACATACAAAGCAGTTACAAAACTGCAACGTTTTACCTTCCTTTTTTTGCTTTTGTTTGTCAATTGATATGCAGAAACGGGTTTAATTTTTTTTTGGCGAAAGGATTCCGTTATCATTATTATCGTTACACTGTGAATCAGAATCACCTCTTTCATGTCAATATTTCCAGAATTCTAGGGACATAATTACGCAAATAGTTCGATATTCTCCTCGTCGGTCAGGGGATTCATGATTGCGCTTGGTAATATAACAATGTCTAATTTTGCACTCGCGCATAAAACGAAATTAGTAAAGTTATCTTCTCTCATATCTCTATTATTGTCTTAATAACCAGAATAAAACGCTGGACTTGAAAATATACCGTAGTGTGAACTACATGACTCGCCTAGTGTACTCCAACGAGTCAAATTAAATTTATCTTTCAAGGAAATCAAATAAAAAGATTAAAACATGAAATTAAAACGTATCTATGAAAAAGTAGGCACTGAATTTCTGAATTCTGATTTGACAAAGTTATCAGTAATAAAAGCTCGACCGATTATTCATCAATAGAAACAGAAACTTCTTACACTATTTTATTTTTTGACTGGCTGTATATTCTTTAATGCACACAATTTAATCAAAAAGTTTCTAATCATCTGTAAGAATATCAGGGTGCTGTTTTTGAAAAAAACAGTTAAATAGTTTCCAACATTTGACCATGGAAGTTGTTTTTTTAGCAATACTCAAAAATTGAGTTACGTCTAGATTTTCTCCTTCACTTACCAAAACTACTAGCATAGTGTCAACTTGATTTGGCAAAAAGACTTCATTTTTCCGTTCATTCAATTGTAACTTTAAATTTGATAGAATCATGTGTACTTCTGCCATTGAGGATTTTTCAAATTCCACTTGCAGCACATTTATGAAATGTAGAAGTTTGGGAGTGAAGAAACCATAGCTGAACTTCAAAGAATTGTTTTTGAAACTATTAAGAATCAACTTGCGATATATTTCTTGAAACAGAAAGTACACTTTGTAACGGTTTGAACATTTTTAATACTCTTTCTATCGAACGTAACAACGCTAACCATCGGGTTTTACTGTATCCCAACAGTTTTTGGTATACAACATCAACAAACTCACAAAATTCTTTTAATTGTTCAACTCGAACACTATAAATGTAGAAATGGCCATAGATGTTCACAATAAGCAAGTAGTCTGCTGATGTTTGAATTCAGTTATGAAGGATATCAGCAGCACAGTTCACCACAACTACTGTTGCTGAACTTTATGATAGACGTTATTTTGGCCATGTCTTGTTGCTCCTCCAAAATTGCAATTTGTGTAGTCAGCGCACATTGTCATTACTTTTGTTGTTAATTCGTATTCGTCAACCACTTTAGTAATATATTCGGATATAATATCTGAAGTTTCACCTGGAAGATCTTGAACTTCCAACAGTTTTACTTGAATGCTTTTGTCTTTCATAAAGTATCTTACGAGTATAGGACAAATTTTTACGCTCCCGTGATTTGAACAATCGGTATAGATTGTTACAAAATTGACCGTTCCAAGATCATTTTGAATAGAGCTTAATGATTCTTTTTGTAAAATGTTACACACAATTTGGTTCTAGCACATTTGTTGGAAGCAACTTTTTATTACCTTACTAGTGCAATCCTTAGAACGAAAGGACTGATTGTGGAATTACGTTGTGGTATGACCAAGTAGCTTTTGTTCTTCATTTTCAAATGTGTCCTTACGAAGAAAAGACGACACTGCTACTATTAGTAGCTGCAATATCTGTCTTTTTATACTTTAGTGTCGATATGTGTTGAACGATATTTGCCTTTCCACCATTTGCAAGTGAAAACTGTACACAACATTTTAAGCACTTTACATAATTAACTTAGGTTTTTTTTTAATAAATGGATATTCACCTTCCAAATCTCTATTAAATATACACGTTCGTTTGGCATTTTCTGATTTTCTACCTTTCTAGATACACTACACTATAACGATGATTTATTTAAAAAGTTATTTATTAACACTTAATTAACCTTAACTAACGAACTATTTATTTACACGCACCGGTATACTTATGTTCCACACGTACAGGAACCGCCGTAACCAAATTCTTTTCGCGCTAGACTTGATACTTAATACTGCCTAATAAGCGAGATCGCGCGCTATTTATTTGTGCTAGAAAAGTCTCATAAATTTTAGAACTTGTGATGTTATTCTATTGTATCTTACCTGAAGGTCGCGCTGTCTTTTTCGTACTTTATAGACGTTTTACGACTTAATAGGCTTCTAAAGATTTATCTTTTATTCTGGATTTAAGTTACTTCTCTTCCAAATTCCATATAAATGATTATAATTTTACAAAGAAAGAGTTCTGGTATCTTTACTGAAGCATGATATGATTAACGAAACCTTAAACGAGGTCTACATTTGCAACATTTGCCAACATTAGTCTGGTTTTCGGCCAAAAAACGTTTTATTTGTACAAGTATCAAAGATAAGTACTTGACAATAAATAATTCTGCAGTGTAACATTTTGTGCAGACTATGTAGCATTCTGCGCATCATACTAATCCATGGTTAATTGGTAACATCTGAATGGCCGTTGCTTGATAATAAATAATTCTACAGTGTAACATTTTGTGCAGACTATATAGCATTTTGCGCATCATACTAATTCATGGTTAATTGGTAACATCTGAATGGCCGTTAACTTGCATACAGTCATTACTTATCTTATGTTATGTTAAAAATCTGAAATTACGAAGCTGTAGGTTTGGATGACGCTGAGATCAAATATAATATTATCCTGAATGTGGCACTTCCGGTTATACCGGAAGTAGACGTCAACTTTGTTATTTTAAATAGAACCTAATATTTTTTATTTTATTTTCGAATTCTAGATAAAATTAGTGCACAATGTCATATACCAAAATGAAGTATTTTCGGGATATTTCGATTTTTTTTTAATTTTGAAAAAATCCTGGTCCACATTGAATAACGATATCTCCATTAATAAGGAAGCTAGTGACGTGAAATTGTAACCCATAAACAACAAGCGCTTGCCCGTTAACTCCATATTTCCATCTCGTTGATATTTCATACAGGGTGTTTTAAACTTAGCCGCCAACATGCACAATTTAAATCATTTATAAGTTGCTTACTTTAAATAGAACACCTGTATTTTATTACGTTTTCCGCTGCATTTTTTTAAGCCAATTCGTTTGCTATCAGTATTCCCTATACCTAAATCCAACCACTTTTGAGATATTTCATTATCTTAGTTAAAACGTAACAACACCTAATTATTTCAACATTAGTAAAGGGTAGGCCATGATTTTCATTATTTAAGGTGATATTTTGTTATTTTTTCATAAGTTATTAATTCTGAAAAGTAACCAATAGCCTAAAAGGATTATTAATTGTGGATATCATTAAAAACGTTGACTAGGTATTTTGTATTAATTTAATTAGATAACTTACAAACAAAAATAACTAAATATAATAGTAAACAAATAAAGTTTTATAATAAGTCAACACCATCTACTTCTAAACATTTATGAATCCTTTTCATTAAGTTATGTCTAGTAATTCTGGAAATATGGTCGGGTGTTCGAGAATTAAAAGCAAGTAAGACTCTCTACATCATATCTTCCTTTGTCGTAACAGTTTCCGCTATATTTTTTTAAGCCAATTCGTTTGGTATCGTTATTCCCTATACCTAAATCCAACCACTTTTGAGATATTTCATTATCTTAGTTAAAACATAACAAACTTAATTATTTCAACATTAGTAAAGGGTAGGCCATGGCTGTCAAAGATTTGATAGTTAGAACGTTAATTGTTTATGTTGTTTTGATAGTTTTCTTTACCAGTTTGTATTTCATAGTAAATAATGGCAAAGGTAGGATTTAGTAATGATGATTTTTTAAATCTTATTATTATTTACGGCGAGTGTAATAGAATTGTTGAACGAACTTGCCGTGTTTTTGCAGAAAGATATCCAAATCGACCAAATGCAACTGGTGATATTGTAAGAAGATTGCTTAAAAAGTGCCGTCAGTTTGGTCAATTTAAGACAAAAATTAATAAAAATAAACCACTAGTGGACAGTGACATAAACGAAATCAATGTTTTGGGTTATTTTACGACCTCTCCAAATGCCTCCATTAGAGATTGTGAGAGAGATCTTACTTTGTCGACGAGAACAATTCATCGCATTTTAAAGAAACACAAATGGAAACCATTTTCATATCATTTGGTGCAATACTTACAATTAGGTGATCTTCCTCGAAGGGTAAAATTCTGTGAATGGTTTTTAATGAAGACCCAAGAGGATGAAAACTTCATAAAAAAAGTTATATGGTGTGATGAAGCAAAGTATAGCAAAAATGGATTATTTAATCGACATAATTCCCATTTTTAGGATAATGAAAATCCACATGTTAGTAGAGAACGTTATTTCCAAGATAGTTGGAGTTTTAATGTTTTTTGTGCAATAAAAGACGATAAAATTGTAGCATTAAAATTTTATGACGAAAATTTAAATGGTACAAGATATTGCCACATTTTAGAAGAAGCCATACTACCGGCGTTACATACTTTAAGAAATGGAAAGGCGGCTTCAGCTTGGTATCAGCAAGATGGAGCACCTCCTCATAACTTTGCGCCTGTTGCTCAGCATCTTTACGGCATGTTTTATGATAGATGGATTGCCAATAAGGGACCGTTTCGTTGGCCAGCTCGCTCTCCTGATTTGGCTCCACTAGATTTTGGTATTTGGGGTTACATTAAAAATCAGGTATTTTCCAAACCTGTTACGACAAAGGAAGATATGATGCAGAGAGTCTTACTTGCTTTTAATTCTCGAACACCCGACCATATTTCCAGAATTACAAGACATAACTTAATGAAAAGGATTCATAAATGTTTAGAAGTAGATGGTGTTAATTTTGAACACTTATTATAAAACTTTATTTGTTTAATATTACATTTAGTTATTTTTGTTTGTAAGTTATCTAATTAAATTAATACAAAATACCTAGTCAACGTTTTTAATGATATCCACAATTAATAATCCTTTCAGGCCATTGGTTACTTTTCAGAATTAATAACTTATGAAAAAATAACAAAATAACACCTTAAATAATGGAAATCATGGCCTACCCTTTACTAATGTTGAAATAATTAGGTGTTGTTATGTTTTAACTAAGATAATGAAACATCTCAAAAGTGGTTGGATTTAGGTATAGGGAATACTGATACCAAACGAATTTGCTTAAAAAAATACAGCGGAAAATACAATAAAATACAGGGTGTTCTATTTAAAGTAAGCAACTTATAAATTATTTAAATTGTGCATATTGGCGGCTAAGTTTAAAACACCCTGTATGAAATATCAATGAGATGGATACATGTAGTTAACGGGCAAGCGCTTGTTGTTTATTGGTTACAATTTCACGTCACTAGCTTCGTTATTAATGGTTATTCAATGTGGACTAGGATTTTTTCAAAATTAAAAAAAAAAATCGAAATATCTCGAAAATACTTCATTTTTGGTATAGGACATTTGTGCACAAATTTTATCTAGAATTTCATGTAGAATTCGGAAATAAAATAAAAAATATTAGGTTCCATTTAAAATAACAAAGTTGACGTCTACTTTCGGTATAACCGGAAGTCACACATTCAGGACAATATTATACTTGAACTCAGCATCATCCAAAACCTACAGCTTCGTAATTTCAGATTTTTAACATAACTGTATCCGCCATTACTTTTAATCAAAACTCTTCGCGCCACACCCTGTATACTCCTATTAAAATAATTGGGATACTTTTTATAAATTATTGTTACGTAAACCTTATATTGCGACAACGTGATCACAACGTAGTCTGATCGCTACATATACATTACTGTTGATTGTGTCCTATCCACGTTTAATTACAGATTTCGGTGATGCCTTCTAAACTAATTTGTTGTTCATCCATTCATAACTGTAAATCTAAATAATCTAAAGAAGCGTAAACTGCAGCATCAGCCTTTTCATCAAACGAAAACCTTCTACCCCGAAAATTCCTTTTGAGCCTAAGGAATAGTTGAAAGTCGCATATTGCTAAAGCAAGTGAATACGGCAGATGCATCACTTTTTATATTATTTTTAGTCAAAAACCAGGGGTTGCAGTTGGGTAGCGGATGATTATCACGGTGCAGCATAATTTCCTTGGTTATACCGTTTAACTATAATTGTATTTTGCCCATTTAACTTAGTAGCCTTTACTAAACCTATACTTCTGAAGAGCACGGCATATATTACTTTTTTCATAACTCGCTGCTTCTTAGTCACAGTTAGAAATTCCGCATCTTCGTGACTCTATACACGACTATCTTAGCGAGTAGATGTGTCGAAAAGGGAATTATAAGTTTCGTCACCTGGCAGCATTTTGGAACAAAAATGGTGTTCGCCATTATTTAAGAACTTTAAAGTTTCATGGCAAATTATGCGTTCTGCTTTTTGGAAGTCAAAAAGGTGATGGTAAGGGGTAAGAAGGGTTAATGTGATTTTCTTTAGACCATAATGCTTACACTTAAATATTGATTGAATTCAGATTTGACATAAATGCTAAAGAATTAAATGTCTAGATCGCCAGTGATATCTGGTAGTAATCTGGTGGAGGTGCTGGATTTTCGGCATAAGAAGAATGGTGGATTTTTTTACGTTGGCAATAATTCAAATTTGACATAAGTATTTCGTTGAATCGACTCAAATAATAAACGTTCGGAAAATTTTTCGAGGTGACTGACTCACATTTTTTTCTTATAATATACCTTTAACAAATGTTCGTCCAATCAATCATAATTGTCAATTTACCGTGCCTACGTTTAGATCGGTAAGTTCACCTTACCAAAGAGTACATAATAATAATAAACAAAATCATCCTTGTGGGTTTTTGATTATTATCTAGAGTTCATAAACCTGGCCCTTACGTGTACGTCAGCAATACTAAAGTAACCCAGAGGTGTCGACATACGACCAAACGTTTACAGAAATTTATCATTGTTTTCTCACAAACATGTTACCATATACAGTGACTAGCAAAGAGTCTGCAACAAATAGAAAAATATTTTATTATTATAATTTCAAAAAAAATGTCACTTTGGATCGATTCAGCATACCTAGTAAAAAAAATTACTTATGTCACCTGAGCACTGTCATTTAAAAAATTCGCCTTAAATATGTCAAAAATTGGGTTAGATATTCAACGACATTTGAAAAATATAAATTTTTTGGTCTTCTCGAAATTCAAAAAAATTATTATTTTTTCGCTTGGTTCACATAATGTAAAAGTTACAAAAAAATGCCAGCGCAATAATTTCCCTTTATTGTCCCGCAAAGAATTGGAAAAAACTAAAAATATTAGTTTTCAGACCTCTGACCTTCTTGCAATCACCTACAGAAAACAAATACAATACAATCACCTATAAAAAACATTGTGATTTTTATTCTTGTTTTTTTAATGTTTTGTTTACGTTTACTGTTGTGTGTTTCTATTGTTGGTTGTAATTATTGTTAAATGTCAAAAATACCTCCAGCTCTGTCAGTGGCCGAAAAGATCGAAATAGTGCTGATGTGCGGAAGTATAAGACAGCCAGAGAGACAGCCAAATATTCAATGCAAGACATCCAGACAAAATGGTTCATTATTCTACAGTGTCGCGCACAATAACAAAATTTAAACAAATAGGCTCTGTGGAAAACCGGCACAAATTTTTTTATGAAAAGCCGGTCACTGGGGACGAAGGTATTTTAGATGTACTTTTAACAGTTTTAGAAAGACCACAGATATCGGCGAGTGATATTTCCAATACTATAACCATTGATGACAGGTCAATTAGAAGGTTTTAAAGAGAAGTTCCATCCTTATAAACCAAAGTTTGTTCATGTGTTAAAGGATCGTGATTACGATGCCTGTGTGGACTTTTGTACATGGTTTGAAGGAATGGTTGAGGACGATGCAGGTTTTCCAAAAAAGGTAATATTCTCTGACGAAGCTACGCTTTCTTCCAACGGGACTGTTAGCTCGCAGAACTGTGGTTGGTGGCCAATGAAAATTCGGAACTTGTAATAAAAACTGAAGATCAATGCAGTTGTAAAGTGAATGTATGGTGCGATCTCTACAACTTTTCGTTAATAGAGGCATTCTTTTTTCATGAAAATTTAAATTCGGAAAGATATTTGCAATTTCTGCAGACAAAACTCTCAAATGATTTGGACAATACGCCATTACCGCAAAGAAGAGACCTATATTTTTAATAAGACAGAGCAAGTATTCATTCTACACTGGATGTAAGAACATGGTCAGATCAAACGTTTTACCAAAGGTGGGTAAGTTCTTTTTCTCAAAATCCTTGGCAGGCTAAGTCGCCCGATCTTACAGCGTTAGATTTTTGTTATAGGGGTATTTAAAAAATGTGGTATACAAACATCGGCCATCCAGAAATGTTGAAATCTTACAAAATGTATAGCTGAAATAACTCCGCAAATGTTGAGAAACGTGTATAAAGAATTGCGCAGAAGAACAATGTTTATATGGGACGAAACGGGGGACATATAGAGTTTAGTTAGGTATAAGTAGTCTACTTACTACTCGATTTCTGTGTTTTTTTTTTGTGTTTGCGATGTTTCTTAGTAATAGTTTGTAGCTTTAGTATTCTTCATCCTGATTATTTAAGTTATGGTTGTAACCATGTAAAAGCTTGGATGAAAGCAAATCCAAAAAGGTATTGACTTAGTTAAGTTGAGAACAGAAGAATGGATCATTTAGAAGGAATTGAAAATCATTCTAAATTTCTTACTTAAAGTTATTGTTTTCGGTCAAGGTTTGTTTTATTTCAAATCGATACTATTACGCAGATACCGGATGAAAAGCAAAAATAAGCAGTTTCGGAAAACCTCAATTTTTTCTTTATTATGGAAGCTAAGGTCATCAAATCAAGATATATGTAAGAGCATACACGGCGACTATGTTGGGAATGGCCAAAGTCAACTTTTGTGTTTATTATGGGCGCCATATCAAATTGAGTGAAGCACTTTAGCGTTTGTGAATTATCGCAAAATAGAAAATAGATAGAAAGTAGATCTCAGCGTATTATTAAAGAGGATTAAATTTCATTTAAAATGAGCAATATACTTAAAAATTGCTTTCCCGTAAGTTGGAAAAAAGGTTCAAACATGAAAGTTTCAAAGTGTACGTCTGTCTGTATGTGTTCCAGCGCGATACCGTCCACAAAAATAATCCGAACGTCGTGAAATTTGGTACCCAGGTTCTGATCCATGAGTAGACGGAATGATCAAGTTTTGAGCGAAATCTGTCCAGTCAAAATGGAATTCCAGATTTTGGCTATTATAGAGTGTATAAATACGAATGGCTATTCGTAGTCTTTACGTAGGTTTTCCGTTTTTTCCTACGGTAGCGCAGTGGCAGCGCGTTTGCTTGTTGTCCCGGCATCCCGGCTTCAAGACGCGTAATGTACGAGGTTTTTTATCTTATCTTATTAGAGGCAGTTCTAGTCAACAAGTTTTTTTTTTCATTTTTACATGTTTTGAGACATTTCTGACCATTTGAGATGATTTTTGGAAAACAAAATTTGTTAGCTCTTAGGTCAAAAATGTTCGGAATTTTTTTTTCGTTTTTACAGGTTTTGGGCCATTTCTGGCCATTTGAAATAATTTTTGGGAAAAAAACTTTTTTGGCCCTTTGGTCAAAATTTTTCGAATTTTTTTTTGCATTTTGAATCGTTTTGAGCCGTTTCTGGCCATTTTAGATGATTTCTTGGAAAAAAAATTTTTTGGTCCTTCAGTCAAAAATTTTCTCAATTTTTTTTGCATTTTTACACGTTATGATAAATTTTAAAATGTCAGAATTCTAATTACTTTTCTTTATTACTAAGTAGGATTTATGTCATTTAGGAATTATATAAACAACTGTTGTTTTTGCAATAATGAAAGTTAACTATGGAATAAATGTAAAAATGATAACCGCATCAATCGAAACATATGGATAACAAATGGATTTATATGTTTATAAAAATTACTGTTATGCACATATTTTACACGTTTTCAATTTAAGAACTAAATAAATGTATACTGGGTGATTATGATTATTTACTTTCTCTGATCAACGTTTTCGATCGTAATCATTTTTGTTTAGTACGTTTATAGGTATTATTTAAATAATAACTTAAATTTAAGATAATGTGTCTTGGTCGTCATATTTAATTGTTTTTGTCGAATTATTACGATTTTTTTAATAAAACAATTTAATGATATGAGAAAGTACAAAATTTTTAGTAGCAAAAAAAACACCCTACATGCACTAGTTATACAACACATTAAATTCTTTTAATTTTACTTGTGCTTGCTTAAATTATCAATTACATTGTGTTGTGAGGTCATGTGTTGCACACATAAGATTTTTTTTAATTTCCAGAAAAACCAAAAAATTGATATTTTTCAAAAGTCCTTCAATCGTAAAATCGGATCTAAACAACTTTTCGATATTTTGTCATCTAATCCCACTTTTTACATATTTAAGGCGAATTTTTATCATTTGACAGTGGTCAAGTGACATATGTCAAAGTAATTTTTTTGCTGAATCGATCCCAAGTTAAATTTTTTTGAAATCTTAGAAATAAAATATTTTCCATTTTTTGCAAACATTTTGCCGGTCACTGTTGTACAACTTAGGTTAGTCTCCAAACATTGTCTTCGACCAGTAAACAACCCCTACCGTTCGTAATACTGAATGTGCTATAGCAACTTGAGTTATTACAAAGTAACTTCAATAGCGAAACTTCAAATGACAGATAAAGAATTGCTCTAAATAACACTTCACCATCTACTAGATTTCATTGTCTCAATAAATTCAACTCAACCCCCGTATTAATAATTCAGTAAAATTTATTAAAATGTGAAAAATATACTTAGCTTATAAAAAATCCATTAAAACTCTACCTCACACTTGTTATAATGGTCTTCCAAAGTGTGTTCTATACACACTATATTGGCCGTAAGTTGTTTTAAGTACGTAGGTACATAATAACACTATTTCGTGGAACATTAACAGAGTATATTTCTTTATTCACAGAACATTATTAAAATTTTCAATTTTAAAGATCTAATGCATATTGTATGATCACCTAATTCAATTAATATTATGGTTTAGTTAATTGTATTCGTTTCTTAATCTCTTGTATCTAGAAGAGTGTACCTTCCTTGTGGAATTCTCTAAAACATTTGGTTGAAGTAAGAGACTTGCAGATGAGTGCTCTGAGGCTAGCAGAGATTACATGTGAATTATAGCACAAAGATATCTAATTGTAGCTTGGGGCCATGAGGGGCTCGACTTGACCCCGACTTACCCAGTCTTACCGCGTCTTACCCTACACAGGCCATTTACCGACTCCACTACATTTACTAGCTTTAGCGCGGCTCATTATTAACGCTGCCGAAGCTAAGTCAACGTTTGCTGAGGTGTGCTGCTTACTAATTTCAATAGATTACCCGCGCACATTTAACCCATTCGCCTAAATCGAGTTATTTGTAATTAACTGGGTACCTAACCAACATCAGAGATTAATGGCTATACCGTTCGATTATTCCGTCAGTAATTGCTACTGCACTCCATATTATTTAACCCTTTCACCCTTAACATTACAGCAATTTAATAAATTATTCAATAACTTTTTAATGCATATTAATTAAATAATGAATGTCGTACAACACAGTAACTAATGAAAAAATAATTTCGACCTAAAGGATGCGTATTTAAAAACAGACTAGATGAGAACGAAGACCTAAGGAACAGTATCTTAAGTTAATCGAACAAGAAATTTAAGTGCTTTGTGCATCCCCTATAAGAAAGATTACATTAATGCATTCTATACGGGAATTATTACTTGGAGTATATATAACGTTAAATCAGTAAAACGGGGTTCCCGCAACAACCCTGAGCCGGAACAGTTAGGGCAGGGTTTATAACGTAGTACGCGGCAATGCATGTCCTCAGCCGCGGCTCCGGGGCCATAATCATGTGTCTTGATTAGCGCCGTTTGTGTATAAGAATCTCTCCTCGTGTTATTATTACACACTCCCTGTCGCAATGTTCAACTTTACTGATTTTATTTGTAGATTGTGTTGGTAGAATTATAACAAGACTTCCTTTTATTCTTTTTATTGGAAACAATAAAAATGTTAATCAAATATGGAAGTGAATTTGAAAAAAAAGTTTTTAGTATTTCATGAAACAAATGATTTCGTGCATTTAGTATACTTTTTAAAAAATCCCATTATTTCAATTTTAGTATCTTTGGTTCTTGATTTGATGTAGTCCTATATATCTTATTTCAAAAACATTTCACAATGCCATCGTTTCTTACGGAGTGATCGTTAGCCTATTTACAAATATGCAAGGAAAATAATTTTTCAAAATTATTTAGTAATCTTCAAGCTTAGGTTTACTGCTTTAAAGCTTTCAATACAAAACTGCTTTTTTTTAAATAATATAGTTTACTATAGTATAAAATCTTCCATTACTAGACTCACTCCGTTTCTCTACTTATTTCTTAGACAAATTTATCGAATAAAGTTCACAGTACTTAATTAATTAGTTCTATAATTTAATAATGTAATTTATCAATCTTAATCTTACAGCCTTTTTTAAGATAAGTTCTAATAATTCATTAGTCGAGTAGAGTACTAATGTTTATTTATTCCATAAGTGGCTTACATACATTATTATTGTACACATGTAATGTTGCAAGAGGCCGATTGGGTGAACTGTATAAAAATATAAGTAGGATTACAGGATATCGCATACAATTATGTGTACAAAACTTTGTCTACGACAATTTTTTTATTAGTTGAACCATTTTTAATTAAATTCAACACAATATAAGGAGTATTCATTCTAAGTAGCAGCTTAATCCCATTTTCAAAACTATAGCAACGCGATGGTAATCAAATCTAATTATATCGTCATTTCAAAATATCTTGTGAGCTGTGGCGCAAAACTATTATCACAACGGGTTGGTAATTGTCAAATTGCTGCCACAGAGAGACACACATACACACGTACACACACACCCATGCCCACACCCATACCCACACCCAACCAACACCCACACCCACACCCACACCCACATCCACAACCACACCCACACCAACACCCACACCCACACCCACACCCACACCCACACACACACACACAAACACGCAGACAGGCGCGCACGCACGTACGCACACACCGACGCGCGTGGGTTTTTAAATACTACCGCATGCGTACGATAATTTATAACATCATTTTAATTATTTCATTTAAAAAAGTGAACAGCTAGTAACAAAATTATGTCAAATTAAAATGCGACAACCACACTGGGAAATAATTGCGATATGTGGTAGTTTCTACTAAAAATATAATAGGTGAAGTTTCATCACTGGTACAGTTACCACTTTTTTCACCGTTCAGATCTGCAACGGAAAATTTATTTCAAAGCCGCCTAAATCCACGATCTTACATTCTTCTGTCATAAGTATTACTGAATTTTTGTGAAAAATCAGGAAGCACATACGGGGACAGTCAGTGGATTAAATCATAAAGCTCGCGAACATAACCACACTAACTTAAAAAATAAATTGAGTTACTTGAAGAAATGGAAAAATGACAATTAGAGGTAGCGGAACTAGGCGAAATCAAGAAAACGCAACGAAGAAAAGTATGTATAACAGATAAACGTGCTCTATATTACTTACGAACCGAGAACAGAGTTAGAGCTGAACTAAAGAAGATAGTAGGAACATTGATAACAAAGAACTGAACAAGAAAATGCTAGTACACCAACCAGACTCATAAATAATATCCTACAGTTCGTTCGTTCATCGACATTTTTTTGCAGAATTAGAAAGGGGACATCTTTTTACGTACGACAAGGTACATATAAATGATGTTAATACAGGGTGTCCCAAACTTGCGTCCGCGGGCGATATCTTCCTTATTTGATGGAATAAGGGAACAACATTTTGAAGTGTAGTCGAAAGAACTGAGGCGCATATTTTAAAATTATTTTATGTTATACCGGGTGTTTCATTTATACAGAGTGAACCAAACAGATCTTTTCAAAGGGCACTCTGCATGATATTTCAAATTTGGATTCAGCTCACTTCAACCATTCTTTCAATATAAGGTTTGATTATATTATACAGGGTAGTTTATAAGATGTCATTTCTAATAAGAAGTATTCAAATGATTGTTTAATAAAATATATTCGGAAACAGACAATTTTTTGGGGTTAGGCCTGATTTAAACTAATTTCAATTAAGTGTTCGAATTGAGCACCGTTAACCAATAATTTTTTAACGTTGTCAATAATGACATGTGCGCTAATGTTTCTAATGGCTTGGCGAATTCGTGCTTTTAAATCTTCTAAATTGGCCGGTCGCGTCGCATATACTTTACTCTTCAAGTATCAAGAAGTAATCTAGAGGATTTAAATCTGGCGGTCTCGCTGCACACTCAATTGTCCCTTTCCTACGTATCCAACGATTTGGAAAAACTTTATCCAAATAAACACGAACAGGTAAAGCGTAGTGTGGCAGCGCTCCGGATACAAGGTTATTAGAGCCGGGATGAGGTCATTTTGAAGATAGTTTAAATATCTCGCGCCAGTGAGAGTATCCTCGAAGAAGTAAGGACCTATAACTCTTCCGTCAACTATGCCGCTCCACACGTTCAATTTTTGAAGGTTTTTGGTGTGATTACTCCGTGAACCAATGAAGATTTTCGGTTGCCCAATAACAACAATTTTGTCTGTTCACATGACCGTTTAAAGCAAATGTTGCTTCGTCGGAAAAAATGATTCCTTTTACAAAATTGGCGTTACCATAACATAATTGTTGCATTTGTTCACAAAATTCACTTCGCCGGTCAAAATCACCTTCCGACAGCTCGTGAAGTAAGCATATCTTGTAGGGATAGAACTTCTCTCTTTTTAACACTTTATGTACAGTAGATTGTGCCACAATAAAAGTATTAACCGTGCCCGTAATGGTGGTACTAGAATTATCTTGCACTGCTAACACAATGTTCAACTGATCTTCTTCACTTATCGACTATCGACCAGATTTTCTCATGTCCCAAACATGTCCAAATTCCCGAAATTCCGCGTCAACTTTGCTTTCCATCCTTTGGCTAATAAGCTGTGGATCAGAGTGGGTTGACTTACACAACGCGACCACTTCTGATTGAGTGCGCACCCTATACCCGAAACCAAGCATGACCAGGATTTCAATTCTTTCACGTTATTTTAATTTCCTCATATTTCACAAAATAACGGTAAAGTAGTTACTAGATAAACTCACGATAACGATGCTGTCGCCTATCAAACAACTAAACACAAGTTGCTAACGTGCAAATAATTACAATAGTTTTAACAAAATGTACAATTTAATGTTTTCTTACATTGACATTGAAACCAAAGAAACTCCTGTCACATGATACATATTTTGCAGGTGTTATTTATCGTCATAGTTACTGAGATAAACTCACGGTAAAAATGCTGTCGCCTATTAACCCATTAGCGCTCAGCGATCTATCTATAGATCACGACGCTTATATTTTTTGTGATAATTTGAGCCCTTCCAGACGGATTTAAGTGTCTTTAGGTAATATTACACACTAAACCGTAAATCGTGGAGTAAGCAAACTATTATATTTCAGATTTCTTAGTAAACTGTCATGGTGTTTAAACGTACCTTTTTGTCGCCACGCGCCTCCTTAGTTGTTTATTGTTCCCATATCAATAATTATCCCATAAGTGTTATTTTAGCATTGGATTGTTATAGTCAAATGTCTCATTTATTAGCTGTATGTAAGTTATTTGAACATTTCATGTAGAGTTTTGAGTTGTATTCAATAGAATCCCGCGATCTATAAATAGATCGCTGGACGTTCGCATATACACTTTCAATTTCCTTTCTTACACATGAGATGATTGTTCGTTAGTATGGACACCATCACATACAACAATTTATCCGTTCCAAACCTATTAGGTTCGGATATAAACTGTGGGCTATGTGTGGCTACGATGGTTACTGCTAGAAGTTTAGTTTATATTGTGGAAAAGAGGAAAGTAAAAATTAACCGTGGTGAACACAATGTTGTCAGTTGTAAAAAGCTCTACCTCACATGAAACATACTTTGATAATTTGTTCACAAGTATACAGTTATTGGCGAATTTGAGAAAAAAGGGGATATCGTGCAACGGGGACTTTGCGAAATAACAAAACTGCAAACGCTCCACTCGTATCTGCAAAAGAAATAGAAAAATGCGATCGGAGCGCTTACGATTATGTCTTTGACAGAAAACACCCTTGGTGAGATGGAATGACAATACGTCCGTTACCATGGCCATTTCGGTTTTATTGAACCAATGAATGGCGTCCATACAAAGATCGAGTAGGAGTGAAAAAGCAAAGACACTCATTCCACAGCCAGTAGTGATCAAAAACTACAACAAATCTGTAGGAGGTGTTGATCACTATGACTGAATGTGGGAAAAAATGGTATTGGTGCCTTCTCATAAAAATGACTGACAAGGCAATTGTGAATGCTTGTGTGTTGCTCAGAAAAGTTGAGCGAAACCCCTTTCAATAAAAGAATTTCGCAAAAGGTAGACCTACTTCCAACCCATCAACTTCAAGGACCCATATGTTAACAAATGTAAGGTATGATGGAAGAAATCATATTACCACAAAACGGACGCAACAGAGACGCTGCCAATATTCAAACTGTACAGGAAGACCACTGACATATTGTTCGTAATGCATGGTCACTGTGCATTTTTTACCTTTAACATAATATATTTCTTAATAAAAAGTGTATTATTTTTTATTTAATTTTTATATGCGGTCTTCCCAGCGATCTATCTATAGGTCAGTGTTTTTTGAAACAACTATAAGCCCGATAAAAAAAAATTCTTATAAAAGTTTATTTATAACAATAATAGTAATAACATACTAGAATCTTCATTAAAAAAAAACAAAAAATAGTAATTTGGGCGTTAATGGGTTAAAAATTTAAACACAAGTTGCTAACGTGCAAATAATTCAAATAATTTTAACGAAATGTACAATGAAATTTTGTCATTTTTAATGTTTACGATAATTTTTATTCAATCGTCCATATTTACCTTGTCAGACGTAAAAAGAAGTACCCTTTCTAATTCTGCAATAAAAAATGGGGGTTGATATTTAAAAAACGATGACATCATATCTTTTTCTTGGCACACCCTATATATTTCACTTTTACGTAAAAAAATTCTAAATTGGAAATAAAAATTGACGGGTCCGAGCGTTTTCTTCCTAAACTCCCATTAGAATGTTAATTGAATTTATACGCTACTTTATGAAGCACCTTTAAAAGAAACAACAGACAAATTTTAACACTTCTACGAAGTAGTAGCGGGCAGGATAAAAAACAAAGCGTTTCTAAAATTAATGTGCTATCTGAAATCGAGAAGGGGTGATGACTAAGCTAGAAAAGCAAGATATGTACAAACGAGAAAAAAAATGGAACAATAATGATAGAACGTATAACACATACATTGCAGATGATAGAGGAATAAGGCGAACATCATCCACTTTGATGCACACACGAAAGGTATTGACTGCAAAATAGGATAAGAAAAAGAATAATTTTCGAAAATCAACTCCAATCAGAGTTTGGTTCATACGGAAAGCAGGAAAAACGTTAAGAAACAAAGCTACCATAACAAAATAAGGAGTATAAAACTAAAATTGAATAATAAATAAAGTAAAAATACCAGGAATAAGTAAAACTAAAGTTAAAACTGCAAGAACATAACCATACAAGGAACGTGGAACAGAAATAGCCAGAGTTTAAATACTAGATGTAGTAAACAATGCATGTGAAAAAACAAGAATGAATCCAAATGAATCTTAAATAAGATGATGGAGCAAGAATATAGAAAAACAAAGAAATGGAGAAAAAAACACGTGTAAACAAACAGTTAACTAAGATATTATGGAACGTAAAGGAATTAAAATGTAGCTAGGAATAAAATAAAGAAAGCAGAAAAGGAGGAATCATGGAAAGATTTTGCAGAAGAACTAAATGAACATTTGTATATCATGAGGTGGAAAGAGAAGAAATGGAAGAAATAAGAAGTACAAATAAGAGCAGCGAACTCGAAAATTTATTAAACAGAATTACCTAAGAGACGTAATTGGTAAGGATGTTAACAATATCAAATGGGTGAAATATGATTAAGAAAAATCTAAGGAATGTCTACTAAAAATAAACAGGGAGGCATGAAACACCAGGAAAATGCCTAAAAACTGAAAAAGTATTATAATACCAATATATGAGAAAAAAGCATTATGCATAGCAATAATTCCTAATTTGCGACGCATGTTTTTGAATGCGGCAAATTGACATTTTATAAAATTTAAGGGTACATACCTTCGTTAAGAAATCCATATTTTTTTGTGTTATTCTAATCGGTCATAAAATTCCAAATTGAACAGAGACCGCATATATCCGTTTTGAGGTCCCCCGAGCCCAAAAAAGTGTAGTATTCGGAGTTATTACGGAAATATAAAATTTTGGTACTCTATACGAGGCGCTAAAAAATAAAAAAAAAGCCCCTAAAGGACAAACTTGCTATGCCAACTTTATAGAAAAAAGAATACACACATTTATTCAAAGATAATGCGACCATAGACAAGTTTTCTTTACAGACTTTTTTGTGTAGAAAACTGAATTTAAGTAATGAAATAATCTGATGTGGGCGTGTATATCTGTGTACGTTTTCATATCATGAATGCCATGCTTTTCGTATTTGACAAATGAATATTAAAAGTCATTTTATTAATAAATTGATGTAATAGTAGAAACTCACACACTTGACCTTTCACTTTGTGACCTTAACTGCATTTAACCATTGACCTAAGAGACGTATCATTATTCAAATTGTAGATTTTATGATTAATTATGATTAGGGTTTAATTAAAGATAAAATCAATGGAAAAATTCGGCGAGTGTTGATTTTCTCAGATTGATCTGTTACGAAGACTGCATACGCATCTAGGTTGTGTACCCCCTGTTTGTATCTTACTCCTCCATCTCCTTCTGATAGACGCTGCTTCAATATCTTGAAATAAAATTATTTCATTCGCTCGTAATCTGATTTATGTAAGATCTTTTGACGCGATTCTCTATTCCCACAGATCTTTGTGGTATAATTAGAAGTTAGCATACAACACCATCTTGTAGTATATTTAAAAGCTACCAACAACATCTTGTAGTTTAAGTGGAAGTTAGCATACCGTTTGCAGCGCCCTCTTGTAGGATAATTAGGAAGTGGCACACAGGTTGCAACACCATCTTGCGGTATAACTACAAGCTACAGTTTGAGACAACGTAAGTACTGAGCTCCCATGGACTCCCATTTCTTACAAAAACCCTACTTCCAGCAGATAGGGCTGCCAAATATGCAATAACTAAAAGTTAACATTCCACTTTCAGAGTCAACTTGTGTTATAATTAGGAATCAGCAAACTGTTTGCAGCGCCACCCTTCGGTATAATTAAAAGTTATAATATAGTTTGCAAGACCATTTGAGGTATATTGAACATAAATAAGCGTAAGACTAAGTAAAACAAGAGATTGCTTCAATTAATAAAATATGTATTATTACAAACACTGTAAAACTCTTGGACAAACGCAACACCCGAAACAAAGGAACTGACAAACAGGAAGACAAGCAAAACAAGGGAGCAATTTTGCCTTTGCACTTTTATCACCGTGTTTACCCTAGGGCTATGTAATAAATATGCCTTACTTTTATTAACACTTGCTATTCACACTTGCTATTTTAAACTGAGAATAAAAAAAGTACCTGCACTTCACGGGCTACTTGAAAAATGTGATAATTAATTGAAGATAACATCTTATGCAATATACTTTATGCGATTGCATTGTACCTCTACTTAATCTAATTTGCGATAATTAAAGCTCATATATTTTTATCTGCAACGAACATTCGCAGAAATTAATAAATCACAACATGCCATAAGGGTCTTAAGATGTCGCAACAGTGCTCGTCGAACGGATTTTATTTCAAGAGATTGATTTCAGCGTGAAATCAGCTTCCGTCAAAAGGATGTAGAAACGAAATTCAAGGTACACACCAGATTTCTATAGATGAAACCACATGTTAGAAACGGGTTAAACTAATCAAAGGAACGTTTTTCAAGATACTCAAGTAGCGTCTGCTAAAAGGATCTGAGATGTAGAAGAAAAATTCTGGATGCAACTCACCTTCAATTCCAATTTTGATAATACACTTCACCAGCCTTTATCTGTCAAAAGGACCTTAGACACGGGAACAAGGTGCGATACCTACCAAAAGGATCTTGGATACGCCCTCAATATTAAACCTAGACACGGATGCAGCCTTTGAAACACAGATCCACAGAGAAAGTCTACGCTCCCCAAATTTTCACATTAGTCTTATTTCTTATTAAACCCTTATTTGCAACTTCGGGTGAATATGATGCATGATGCTGACCTGAAACCAGTTGCAGTCAGAGGATCCGAGGTACAGAAACAAGATGTTGATTTGAAATCAGATCTGCCAAACGGACCTTAGATACGGAAACACGAAAACACAAAAGGAAATATCTACCGGAAGGATCTTAGATACGACCTCAATACCAAACCTGGACACGGATGCAGTCCTCGAAACAGACCAATATGGAATAATTTATACTTGCCAATTTTTTCTCATTACTTTTATTTCTAATTAAACCCTAATCCAGAAAATAATCATAAAATCCGCAATATGAATACAACCTGACCATTAGCCGAAGTTCAAAAGATTATTTGGATAATGATTCGAAAAACCAACTATGAGGGCTTCCTGAGCAATTCCTCGTGAGGCGGAATGCGGATGTCAGTCTTTTGGTTTCAATGGTTGATACGAAGTGACTCCAGCGCCACCCAAAGAAACAACTTAGTCCAGCTCGTCTTTAGGTCAAGGCTGGACCTCTACGGGTTCCAGTAAACACTTATCAGCCTAATGGCATAACCTTGGAAAAAAATCATTATGGGGAATTCCAGAAACTAATTAGCAATTGAAGTCACGAAGTGAAAGGAAGATTGAAAATGGTGCCAGATTGGTTGGTTATGTAATACTGTATACTTTTTAAATTGGTTTGGTGAGTACAAGTAAAGAAGGAGGCCTTCCTTTTTTGTACATTTTTAATGCAATACAGTCATACTCCGACTGTATGCTTTCTGTATTCTTTATTAATGCAACATGCCACATATAATTTATTTGTTTTATTGTCCGTTACAAGTGAGGTCTGCAGTCAACTGTCACCAGTACACTGATTGAACACGTTTGAAAGTACTTCGTTAACTATAAATACATTTTATATGTTTTCATTAATATTAAAATAGTTCTGTCTGCAAAACAGATTATATCCATAATGTTCAGGATTGTAAGGAAATCGTGTTGAATGATTATTTATCAAAGGGCTTAAATATTACTGGCCATCTTTTTCGCGGGTTGCATGAAAAAATTAAATTAAAACTAATAGTAAACTTAGAGGAACGCTATGGAAAAGTTTGTTGTTATCGGATAACTTGCCAGTTAAGAAGTCTTGGATTTAGCTATTTTTACAGTTTTCATTAATCTGAGTACAGTTATCTCACTCATTGCTTTTAATTGTCCATGGTATTCTTTCTTCACAATCAACTATTGTTCTATACATGGTCGAACGAGGTATATTTAGCCAATGATAACGTCTACAGTTTGACGCTTAGGTAATTGGACTACCAGGCAATAATTTATTAGCGAATTTATAACTTAAAAACTATTCTTCGTACATGATTTCACTTTTGATAACCGTCAACATAAATTTGAGGTTAAAGGAGAATTAGCTTGTCATGAAACTAGATCACAATTATTGTTAGTTACACGTCAATAAAATTTGTATCAAAACGTCCGTGACATACAATAGCGAATTTTTCAAAGAAAATTGACTATTACCTTAATTTATCCGTCCGTACGCCCGCCCTGTAATTACTTCTAAACGGCTTAAGACATCAAAATGCGGTTTTTTGCATTCTGTCACCTCTATGAAGATAGCAACAAAAGCACCAGAAACACACGGATGTACCCCAATACCCATAAGCGTACATGCGTTGGTAAAATAAATAAGACATTAATTATGTATTAACAGGCAATTACATTTCCACCAAGGTTTATTTAGGCTAAAACGCCCTTTACGTAGAATCTATTGCGATGGATAGCTTTTATACAAGGTGTTTGGTTTTTTTTATACGACCCTAAACTACATCTCTCATACAGACCACCCTGTATATTTTGGGGTTTTGAAAAGAGCGTAAAATTTCCTAAATTTTGTTGTATCACTTGTTATATTTATGTTAAATATTATTTGCGTTTTGTACATTAAAATATTGAGTTGCAGACATCTAGGTTTCCATGGCTAACAAAAGACGGCAGCATGGTTTAAAACGACTATTTCTTAGTTATCTGGAAATATTTTAAATTTCAAATAACAAACAAAAAACAACGAACTTGATAGAAAACTTATGTGAATAAAAGAAACAGGTGTTATAAATCACATAACAAAAGTAACTAATACTGATCTAAATATGCACAGATAAATAGTAACAGTAAACTGAATGTAAAAAAAACAATTTATGTTAGTAACTGCTCCAATTGTCTCCCATTTTGTTCCAAACAGATTCTACATCTTTTCCTTGTTCCAATTGCTGCATTTATTAATTCCATAGGTGGGACTTTCTTAAATGCATCTAGCAGCACCTCTTCCTAATTCTTCCCTGGTATTAAAAGGCTGCTTGTATGTGAGGTCTCTGATTTTACCCCAGAGGAAAAATCAAGGGGCGTTAAATTTGGGGACCGGGCGGGTCATGGGATTAGCCCTTGATTCCCCATCCCAGTTTCCTCCAAATTGCCCATTTAGTTCATTGTTGATGATTCCCGCATAATGCGGTGGTGCCCCGTAGTGTTGAAAAAATACTCTTTGTAATAAATTAATTGGTACGTCTTCAATAAACGGTTCAACTTGGTTCTGTGTACAATTTGCAAATATCGCTGAGAATTCAGCGCTCCGTCATATATATATATATATATATATATATATATATATATATATATATATATATATATATATATATATATATATATATATATATATATATATATATATAATAAACTGTCCTAGGTAAATATCCACTCACACATAGAAACTGAACCTCCCTTGATTCCTTTCCTTCACAGTAACATGAGGATTTTCACGAGCCCAGGTATATTCGTTAATCTATTGAATATTCACGCACTACTGCTGGAGGCTTCATCCGTCCAAATGCAATTTTCTCAATAAATTATTTCCAAAACGCGTTCGTCGTATAAAATCGCCAAGAAGAAGATAACGGATTTTTCTGGTTCTATAGGGTCTTATTTTATTATTTTTCAAAATTCCCATAATATTACATCTGGATATACATGTATCTGTTTCTAACTTTTTTGTTGACGTTTTACCATTGTGATTTATAGTTCCTAATACTGTAATTTCTTTCAGTTCATTTTCATCTTGAGGTTCCTGACGAATATTGTAATTTGCTGTAGGTTTACTGAAAGAACCATAGTTTCGTAGATTTTGTTGCAGCTTACCGAATATATCTCTAAACGGTTGCCGTCATTCAGGATATCTGTAAAAAGGCAGATTACCTATTGCGTCAGAGTTTCCATTACATTGGATGTAACATTCTAGCATGTCGTACTTTTCATGGTTTCCGTAAATTTTAAAAAACAAAATGAAAAAAATTGTACAAAAACTTATTAACAAAAAAACAGTTTTCTTGCTTTAAGAACTTTTTTACAGAATTACACTACATTTAAATAAATATTGATAAACTAAAAGCTTTCAAAAATCAACAGAAAGAAACGCCATGATCATAGCTGCCTACTAGATATTTTTTATTATTGCCTGCCGATACCGTAGAATCCCAGTAAGTAAACATTAGTGTTATTTAAACACATCTATTTTTACATTCGTGGTACTGTTACAATTTATCTGTGTATATTTAGATCGGTATTAATCAGTTACTTTTCTTATGTTATTTATAATCTTTGTTTGTTTTATTCACATAAGTTTTCTACCAGGTTCGTTGTTTTTTGTTTGTTATTTCAAATTAAAAATATTTGGAGCTAATAAACATTTCCAGATAACTAAGAAATTGTCGTTTAAATCATGCTGCCGTCTTTGGTGATCCATGGAAACCTAGATATCTACAAGAAAAATATTTTAATGTATAAAATGCAATATTGCAGATAAATATTTAACATAAATATAACAAGTGAAATTTTACGCTCTGTTCAAAAACCCCAAAATATACAGAGTGGTCGGTATGAAGAAATGTGATTTAGAGTCGTATAAAAAAACAGACACTCTGTATAAAAACTGTCTATCGTGATGGATTCTACGTAAAAAAGTGCTCTAAGAAAGATTTTGCCAAAATCAATTATCTTTAACACTAAGAAAGTTATGGGGCATTAAATAAATCGATTAAATTTGAGAAACGCACCTAGTGGCCAAACGATTAGAGGAAGTCTCTATTTAGGGTAGAACACGCTTCACGTTCCGTTCTTAGCTACCGTTTCACAATGTCCTTTATAGGAAAATATAGTATCATATACTACACGTACGTCAATTAGGATAAAACACTATACAGAAAAAAATATTACGCTCTTTTGACCTAATGTTTCACATTTTGTTTCCTATGGTAGTTCTCTAGGAGCATATACTACATGTACACTAGGCGTCGTTAACTAAGAATGTCCTTCTGGGGTTCATTCAGGGTAGAACACCTTTCACAGAAAAGACTCTATTGCGCCCTTCTGAACTATCATTTCACATTTTCCTTTATAGGAAAATTTTGTACTAGCATACACTAAATATACACCAAGCACCGTCGACTTAGAATACCATTCTGGGGTTCATTTAGGGTAAAACGCCTGTACAGAAAAATCATTCATCCCTTTCCTTTCTAGGGTAGTTCTCTGAGTAGCATATAATACGAGTACACCAGGCGCCGTTGATTTAGAATATCGTTCTGGGGTTTATTTAGGGTAGAACACCCTTCACAGAAAAAAATTATTGTCACCTTCTGACGTAACGTTTCACATTTTCCTTTCTAGGGTGATTCTCTAGTAGTATATACTATATGTACACCAAGCGACGTCGATTTAGAATGCCGCTCTAGGGTTTAATTAGGATAAAATGGCGCCCCTCTAACCTACCTTTTCACATTCTCCTTTCTAGAGTAAATAGGAAATAGCATATATTATATGTACATGAAGCATCAGAAATGTAGTGTATGCTACTGGAGAACTACCCTAGAAAGGTAAATATCAAACAGTTGGTCAGAAGGGTACATTCTAAGTCGACATCCTCTGATGTACATATTACTGAACTCTTAACCTAGGAAGGAAAATGTGAAACGGTAGTTGAGCAGGTTGCAATGATTTTTTCTGTATAGGGTGTTTTACCCTAAACAAACCCCAAAAAGACATTCTAAGTCGACTATATTTGGTATACATGTAGTATATGCCACTATAAAGTTTTGTTATAAAGGAAAATGTAAAGCGATAGGTCAGAAGGACGCAATAATTTTTCTGTGAAGGGTGTTCTACTCTAAATGAACCCCAGAACGGTTTTCTAAGTCGACGGCGTCTGGTGTACTTGTAGTATATGCTACTAGACGATTACCCTAGAAAGTAAAATGTGAAACACTAGCTCAAAATGGCGCAATGATTTGTTTTAAAGGGTTTCTTACCTTAAATGAACCCGAGAACGGCATACTAAGTCGACGGTGCCTGCTGTACATTTTTCTGTAAAGAGTGTTACCCTAAATGAACTCTGGTGTAAATGTTGCTTGTTATTTATATTAAATGATATTGCGTGTAATGGAATTGTTATCCTTTAATGTCTTATTTATTTTACCACCGCATGTATACCTATGGGTATCCGGGATATTCCTATTTTTCTATTACTATGTTTCGTTGCTGTCTTCACAGAGGTAATTCTGTGTGCGCACGGTGCAACTGTCTTTTCTTAATACGTCGCTTCTATAAATGTAAAACTTAATTCCTTCCAAAGTACACACCTTGACTACATACTAAAGCGTTAAGTAAAAAGCAACGAGTAAAAACATTTAAACGTAATTCCATAAGATGCGTGCGCTTTACTTTGATTTTTTATTTTACTTGTTTTTGTTTTTGTTACTTTCTAATTTTGCTTTAGAATGCTTACTTTAAAGCTAGGTTTACACCTGCGAGAAAAGTTGCGCAAGTAGTGTCGCATAGTGTAAACACACAGGTTCAATTTTTCCTGAGAGTTGTCTGCGAGTTGTCCTGCGACCTCTCGCGCAAGCTAGTGTCACTGCTTGTTGCGACAGTTGGTATGAAATCCATTTACATGTGACAGCATTCGGTGCAATTTCAACTCGCGTAAGTAGTCCCTCTTATACCGTGGTAAGTAGCCTTTAACCATGCCAAGAAGCAAACGAGTGCAAGCTGCTGTTGTGCTAGTGATACTTGATTATTGGTTTAGAGTAGAGAAACGGCAAAAAAGAAAGAGGAGTATCTGGGTTAGAGAATCGATTGACAGGAGGCGAAATTTGGGAGCTTTCACAACTTTAGTTAATCAGTTACGAATGGAAGACTCACAATAGTTCAGGAATTTCATAAGGATGTCCGCTGTAGAGCTGAGAGGATCTACTATACTTTGTTGGCTCTAAAATCCAAAAACAGGACACTATGTTAAGGGAATCGGTAGCAGCAAGTCGGCGGCTAATAGTCACCCTACGCTTTCTGGGCTCTAGTAAGTATATGGTTTTTCATTGCCCTGAATCGTGTTAAACTTAATACATTCCACAGAATTTCGTCTTCTTCATATAATGCAATCAGTTTTTTTGTCGCCAAGTCTGATCGTTTCTCACTGTCATCAATTTTTGTTTTAAAATTAGAATTATTACTTTGCTCAAGGGGAAATTCCATCGCGTTATCTTCATCCATTGACAACAACACGACTACATAAAAACCACAAACTAAACCAGACTCGGCAGGCACAACCACTCACTAGCCCAACTTGTACAAAACTGCTGGGAAATATCTCCTACGGTTTGATCAGGTGACAGTGCGAGTGCGAGAAATTGCTAGAGCTGAGTTTCATGTTTAGACCTGCGAGCGGAAATGTCAGACACTCCGCCAGCCAGCTCGCGACACTACTCGCGACAGCTGCCGCGACACTGCTCGCCAACCTGTTTACACTTGCAATTTTGACTGTCGGAAAGAAAAATCGCGCAATTTCGCGCAGGTGTAAACTAGCCTTGATAACTTATTATTATTAATTTTATTAAATACATAAATAGAAACAATAATGTTTAGCCTTTATAACATTCATGTTTTTAGAATTTAGAAGATCTATAGTGAGAAAATGTAGATAGATTATTGAAAAATATTACTCGCGTAAAACACAGAAGAAGACAGTACTAATTGATACGGTCGCTCATTCATTAGTTGTGAGTTAGGATAGAAAAAGTAGAAATTATATTGTGATATGTATTATAAATAGACAAAAATGTTATACTACCAATTATGTTCCTTTTTTACCTAATTAAGGATAACGTTGAAAATCTAAATAAGTTTCGTCACCTGAATACCAAAGAAAAGGAAATATTTGTGAAATCGTGATTTAATATAAAAAGCATTAGAAATCCTACAATCTTTTAAGTTTTTTAAGCAGCATTTAACCTTTGACATTTTCCCTGTAAATCCAGAAAAAAATAAAAACTACAACCAATTGTAAATAGTTAATGTGTTATTTTCTTGATTACAATGTCGTTTTTTTACATTATGTTTTAATCATGTTTCTAAATCTAAAACTTTATTTTGCATGAATTTTTTAATATAAAACTTTTGCCATTGTACAATAGTTGAGTGACCTTTTATGAAAAAAAATCGTTAAAGCTGACGAAAAGTTTTCTGTAATTGAAAACAACTTCTACTAAAAAATGGTTTAAACTCCCGTTTTGATACATTTTAATAAAAAAAAGTTGAAATACTCACCGTATAACTAAACTAAGAGAAAATTATGCGAAGGAAATTGAAACTGACATCGCTGATGATAAAAGTTTGTAGGTATATATGTGAGGGCAAAGTGAGTGGTTATATTCGCGACTTAGGAAAAGTGGAAATCTCGATATACTCTTCCATTCGATTCGCTTCCATTTACGCTGATATATTCATCCATACGAAATACAAGTGACATACGGCGTGGAATATGTAAAAGGTGTTTGAAATGCATCACATTTGGCCTGATAGTTTGTCTCCGAGTACCTTTTTAGCACAACTTTATTCGAGGAAAAGTTGAGGTGGCGCAGCTGACGAGTATGCAAATGGCATAAGGTGCGCGCTCTTATAGAAAGTAGAGCCCCTCAACAAAATGGAAATACGATGAGCAGTAACGTGCTTGTCTCCCGGGCTGATGCGTGGAATTATGAAAACGACTTGCGAAATATGGAATAGATGCATAAATTGGCTGAAAACCGCGTAGTACACATTTCTTTCAACTAAAACACTGCAATTTTCTACCGCCAAGAGAACTCAATTCTTAAGAAATTAAACAGAAACATGATATTTGAGAATTTTGACAATTAAAAGAAATTTTAATTGGTTGGAGAAAAATCAGAACATAGCAATCAACAGACTTGAAGTCGTACGAAAACGAAGCTAAACTTGAGCTCTCGCCTCTTTAAATCCACGTCTCCGCAATGGCTGGAGGCTCCCACCGCGCTCGGTTTTGTTTTTCACCGCCGCCCTGAGATTTCCTTTATCTGGTGATTAAAACTTCATCCTGTCGCGGCGCGGTGGGCGCACACTTTTAATAAAAGAACGCATACGCGGTTACATTGTTCTCGCTACATCCGTGTTTAATTTTTAATGTAATTTGCAAAATGGGCGGCGACGCTCGCCACAATAAATCTGCTTAAGTGACGTGGTCACATTTCAGACACAATTCGGGAACGTTTTTACACTTTTAACTAATTGTTTTAATCGAATAACATGTTTGCTGGCACGAGGACACGCTTCCGGTGATTGATCGCCAAGACTGCGCCCCCATCGTCTCAACCCTTTCAGTCGATACCTCCGGCGAAATTCAAACACAAATTATTCATTACATTGGAAAATTAACTTTTTTCGCCCGACCCAGTCGCTCCAGCTTAAATTAACGTACACTGTTCGTTTCCATGGTTACTCGAAAAGGGGCATTCCTATCGCAGCTCGGGCGGTTTTTGAGATGCTAAAAATTAAACTTCTAAAAAAGCCAAACGACGTTTGCGACAGAAGCTTAATTAGGAAACGTTTTCGGGTCCGCTTTACAGAACGAGTTGGGGAATTAGCGAACTGAATACGTATCAAGGCAACATCAAACAGGTCGATGCAATTGCTATAAATGCATACTTATCCATTACGTTCATATTATTTAATTTCTATCAACAACACATTGAAAAACACATTTTATAATGTTTTATACGTAAGCTTTTAATGTGTGCAGTTTTATCCTTTAGGTGGTCATATGAATATTAGTAATTAACTGGATGAAACCACCTATCGCTATTAAAACAAAAATATTTGCTACCATTAACTAATATAAATGGGTTAATGTCAAATTATTATTAAAAACACCATATGGTTTAATATGAATTGGTTCAATACTACGTCAGCATAAGATAAGATTAGGGATAGCACTGCAAGAAATAACCAAAATTGTTAAAGCAGCAGGTCGTACATCTCGTTCAATTATGATGATCTTTCTTTGGGTCACTTACTACAATTTTGAGTTACACCTGCAACGACTCATTCTTTTATCTATTTTTAAAGAAAATACACATTCTATAAGGTGGACAAAACCAAAACATCAAACAATGCAAATACTTATTTGAAAATGTATTTAAATTATATCTAATCCCTAATAACAAACCCAGACCTGTTATGAAGGACTTCACGATCGAATGTCGTATATGTTCTATGCCAGCGATAAAAAATTGAAATATACTTCTTCATTTCGTATCTAAGTAATAAAACATTTCAAACTTAATTTATAAGTAATTACGTTTGTTTAACGGATTTTGTGAATGTCAATTTTTTTTTTAAATCAGTATTAAAACTAATTCTCATTAGTAGTAATATATATATATATATATATATATATATATATATATATATATATATATATATATATATATATATACATATAATTTGATCACAAAGTCAGAACTTGGTATATGCGGGCAACAGTGACATTTTGCTGATGGACAGCACGGAAGAAAATTAAAAAATGTATTTAAAAAACTGAACATAGCGGCGATGGATACAAGATTAATCGTCAACGAAAATAAGATAAAAGTAATGAAGACGGCGCCAGGTGCATGGGACTGCTAAAATATGTAAATTGCCACGGAAGGGAAAGAGCGCGAACTAGACCAAGTAGAAAAGATACTTATTTGGGAGCATACTTCTGTTAATTTGTGTGTATATATATATATATATATATATATATATATATATATATATATATGTATATTATTTTGAAGTTCATAACTAGACCTATGGGAGGTGTAACTGCTACGAAGAAACATAAAATTGATGCTATTTCAGAGAATTTGATGATGAGCTATAACTTCGAAAATATCATTTGAGAGCTTGGGTGATACAGGATCATTTTGATTTGCGAAATTTTTCCGTACCCTTCATAATAAAGGAGAGGGAGGCCAATGCATTTTCCAATACTTTTCACTAAAATTTAGGTAATTTTTAAGCCGCGTAACGGTCTGTCAAATAAATAGTACCGTTCTATTTAGTATCTTCCAAAAATATCACAAAAATGTGTAATCGCTGCAGAGAACGTCCTCTAGTTTATTTGTTTAACACTAAACGGACCAACCTTCAAAAGACTATAAATTTCTTTTTCAAACGAGACTATGAATATTGGAATCCGTTTAGTGGTTCAGGAGATATTAAAATGTAAATATTGAAAAATGCGTTGCTCCCCCCTCCTTTATTATGAGTAATACGGAAAAATGCCGCAAGGCAAAATATTGCGGTATCACCCAAGCTCTCAAGTTACAGATCATCACTCAATTTTCCGAGAAGCCGGAATTTTATGCTTCTTCGTAGCAGTTACGCCCCCTATCGATCGAGTTACGAACTTCAAAATAATTTTCAGCCATTTTTATTACTTGTTTACTTATAAGTATTGTTTCCAAAACCTCTAGGCCTTCATCATTGTCGAGATAGGGCCACCCTGTACCCTTATCCGGACACCCCATGTGTGTGTGTGTGTGTCCACATTGGTGGTAGATCGAATATTCACGTTAAGACAGGTAGTAAATAACAGCGCCTAACAAAATTTTGCTCTTTTCCTCACATTTATAGATTTTAAGCAGACATGTGATGCATTGTCACATTGTGTGCAAATCGTGAGAGGAATAGAGTAATATACATTTTTTTGATTGTTTGTAATATAGGAATTTATTCAGTGCATTGATGAGTTTTGTTATTTTAAGATTGTTAGTGGAAAATACCTATATTTTAATAAAGAAATTATGCAGAGATTTAAATTGTTTTAGTACTAATGTATAAATACGTAGACCATTTAGTTTGCTAAACTGAATCACAGCTATTTTCACATTCTGTGACGTTCTGATATAATTATCGTTCGTAATTCTTAGTTTATATCAATTGAGTTGTTTCCATAAAGTTGATCATATGGAATAGTCACAGCCTGCTTTTGTAAATTTTGTTGAGAACTTATTTGACTCAGTTTACAGTAGTTGGTAGTCATGTTTCGAACATTCTTTGAATTGACAGTTTCTTATTTCTTCTTTTATCGTTGAGTTTTCATGTGAAATGATGAGTTGCCATTTACCGAATCTAAGTACTTTTAGAGAAGGGGGGGGGGGTCAGTTGAAGTATAGATTTTGACAGTCCAAGTTTACAACAATTAAGATGTGGTTACGAATTATTGTGTTGTCGGGAATTCGGCGTCCGTCGTCGTTATGGTTAAATGAAGACGCGTTCCGCCAATTTTATTAGGATTGTGCAGTATCGGTGCTGTGTTAGCAGTTCGCTTTTATGCGGTTATGGATTATAGTTACACCTCCTAGCAAATTTGTTTATCGTTTGCCGTTTTATCGAGGAACTCCAGGTTCAATAAGTGAAGTCGGAGATTTCCATTTAGCCTAGTGCTGCTCAGTGAAAAAAAATCCACTGCAATGTTGCGTACCGTGTTTTAAGAATCTATGTCAGAAACTTATCTCGTATTTATGTAAATTTACAGATCTATATGATCTATGTTGTCACGTATGTAGATTTATCGAAATTATTGACATTATTACCATGAGTTTTGAGAGTCATGTAAAAGTATCACGTGCAATTATTTGGTAGAAGTTAACATGTCAGATTGTTATGTGTTTGGGTATTCACGTATAAGGTTATTTAAAAGAATGTGTCCACTCAGGATTTTGGTAAATTTGTGTTTGTACGGCTCTTTATAATAAGGTGTCAGCTGATAGTAATGGAATTTGGACCAGAACAATGGAAATTGCGGAAGTGACGAAAGGACGCTAGGTAACGCTGTTTTCTTGCTGTTATAACTTGCTTTGTATATTAATATGCTTATTCATGATAATGTTTGGCGTAATTTAAATTTCTAATCGGTACTCTTTGTTGAACTCAATACAACACTCCATTTTCAAGATTTTTAACTTTTTATTGCAATATGACACTTTTTTACATTGTAAAATGTTTAAACCATAAATATGTAGTAGTTGCAGATGTTTTCCAAATAATTTAAACACATACGTTTTTTATGGATTCATAGTTCTACAATTAAAAAGAGTAATTTGAAATTTGTTCATTTAATTTCATAGTCAAATAAAACTAAATACAAAATAGTGTACACGAAAAGCTCAAGAATAAACTTATTATTGAAACTATTTTGAATTAATAGTTAACTACATAACAAACGTTGCTATTTCATTAATTGTTCAAAATGACGTCGTTCAGCTTCTGTACATTTTTGCATACGTTTTTTCATTTGGTTGATAATCTTCCTCAGCAAAAATCTATTAAGGGAAAATTCTCTGCAAGCAGTTTCTATTCTATCTATGAGTTCCCCCACCATATTGACTTGTGTCGAATATATTTTTTCGATATATCGCCTTACTGCAGGTTTAGAATTACCGTGACATTCTCCTAATACTAAATGCATGTCAGCGTATTCCACGAAACTGTAAAGCACCGTGTTAATTACTAGTAATATGTATTTATTTAATAAGTGGAAATATGTATACTCGTTAAATATTTTCACGTTATCATTAGATGATATTGACAGCAATTGTCTGCCCCTGCTATTAAGAAGTTATAGCCATATTTAATGATTTCAACATGCATGAATTAATTTAACGGAAGATAAAGTGTGGTAAATATTTAAAACTACTACAAATTTATTGTTTAAAAAAATTTACGATGTAAGGGACTGTCTTATTGCAATAAAAAGTTAAAAATCTTGAAAATGGAATGTTGTAGCGAGTTCAACAAAGAGTAGCTTTTTATGTAGAAAATTCAGTGAAGAATTGCAGACAAAAGTCTTTAGCTCGAAATACAGGATGTTTCAAGAATATGGTACAATAAAAGTTTACGAACCCCTGGTACTACGCCACTTGCTTATTAGAATTTGACAAACGGACTACTGTTGATGTGTTTTGAAGAGACTATAACCTATAAAAAATTTTAAATTTGTATTTCTATCCCCCGAGAAGATATACAATAAAATGTGTATTTCTTCTGCACCCTTTATCAGCCTGTATCTCACAAACTAACAAGATTAGAGAAAAATTGTATTTAGGTATTTTAAGTATTGCTTAACGATCTACCGTTCCTCGCATTTACGGTACTTATTTACGGGACACCCTGTATACATTTTTTATGTTGTTCTTTTAATCATAATATAGTTATTTGTAGTGTAATTTTTAGGCATTTATTTACCTTCGCCCAAACTAAAAGCACGTTGAATTTATTTTGCTAAATTTTAAAGTTACCGAAATTTTAAAGCCATCGTTGTTCAGAAACGTAAAGTAAGCTTTGTCGATTTGTATTAATGAATATTAAGTGACATTTGATTAAATTATAATAACCTTTAAATATTATATCGCGTTTTGTTTATTCTTGTTGTGACGAATATTCATTTTAAATTGAACAATTAATTACGGTGTTGACCAGTTATCTTTTTTTTTGTTAATTGAGTAAATAATTTTACTTGGAAGTTTATACCGAAGATATATAATGAATTTGGAGCATTAGTTTTTGGAATTTTTGCGGATTTTAAGAGAAGCTTAAAATTTTACTTAAATGTAAGCGAGCTTTGCGTAGGTATTTTTGAAGTAGAATTTCAGGTAAAGGTGAGTGTTTTCTCTTCAAGGGAACATTATGATTTCCTGTTAGGCCATTATTTTAAGATCTAGTTCATGACGCTTTTCTCGCTATATATATATATATATATATATATATATATATATATATATATATATATATAATATAAGGTGGTGCCTTAGTGACGTATTTTTGTGGATTTTGACTTTGTTGAGTTGTATCCAGTGGAATGATGAGTAAAAACCCGCCCATACCACTGTGCTATGTCGACACCGTGCACTTTACCTTTACGGACTGACGTTCTATTGAGTGTCATGCCTATAACATCATACTGACCACAGAATAGTGGTAAATGTACATAAGTCAAAAACATTTACAATCGCAACAGGTCGGAGAAGGAGAAAGTGAAATACCAAGCAAAGGTATGATATTTAATCAAAAAGCCAGATTATCGCATATACGCGCGGTATTGACATTTTTCTAATGGACAAAACGGAAGAAAATTTTAAAAATGTGTTTTAAAAACTGAAAATGGCGGCGAAGGATAAAGGATTAATCGTCAACGAAAGTAAGCAAAGGTAGAAAGAGGGCGCCAGGTGCATGGGATTGCAAAAATATGCAAATTGCTACGGAAGGGAATGTGCGCGAACCAGAGCAAATAGAAAAATATGTTATTTGGGAGTGGAAATAGCATGCTGTCGAAGAAGAAAAAACGAAATACCACAACAAAGGAAATAAGTGTACGCAGACACGCAGATCAAAAAATATGTGAATAAGTGCCAAGAAGAGAATCTATAAGGCAATAATAAAAGCAACAGTTACATTTGGTTCCGAAATATGGATAATGAATCAAACAGAGAAATAAGCACTAGAAATATTCGAGTGAAAAATCCTCAGTAGGATATATGAAGGTAAGAAGGGGAAGGTGTTTAGTGAAGAAGGAACAGAGTGCTGATGAAACTGTTCGTATAACCACTATAGCAAGAGTGCAAGGAATGGGATGGTTATGGCACAGGGGGAAGTTGGAAAATGAAATGCCAACTAAACAGACCCTACTGAAAGAAATAACTGGAAGAAAGAAAAATGGAGAGCCGTAGAAAAGTTGAAGCAGTCAGCAGAAAACGACTTGGAGGAGGTATGAGTAGTAAGCAACTGGAGAACAACGGCGAATAAAAAGGTAGAATGAAGACAAATCACTAATAAAACCGCAAACACAAACGGGTCATCTTTAATCACGTAATAAAACTTAAATTAAATCAATAATTAGTTAATTAATTTAACTCTCGACAAATACAGGAACGTTATGACAAGAAGTCCTAGTCCACCTTAATGAGTTACAAACTTGGTTCAATTAAACAAAACATGTTAATCATTAAAGTGTATCTTATTTTAAAACACAGATAAAAGGATGACTTAGAAAATAACTAGTAACACTCGAGACTATAAAATGTAGTGTAGATACAATTTATAATTAATTCTAACACACTTCATAAGGCTTTTGATATTTGTCACAATTTTCTCGGAGACCCTGTGTACTGACAACCATATTTTTCTAATTCGCTGTGTCTCTGTACTCTTAAACACATTGTTTGTAGTGCGTTTAAAAGCTTGTTAGAAGCATCGTTTCTAGTAACTTTTCTGGTGTCTTTTCTGGTGTAATAACATTTTGACATGTCAGTGGTTAGATTTAGGTTAGATATTTAATCAAAAATTATAACATGCGTAAATTTCGACAGAAAGTTAAAAAGTTAAAGTTATGGGCGTTATTATTTTATCAAGATCTAGTAAATTTAAGAAAAATACATATTTATAAATATTTAATTACCTTAGAAAGTACATTTTCAAGAATAAAATTATTATGTATACATAGGTATGGTTTTACAATTTTTAAAGTATTTTTTTAAAACAAATATAGTTTTTTTCAGATAATACTTTAGAATATATAATTAAGTCATATTTTGCAAAAGTATACAATATGGTTTCATTTTTTATATGACAATTCAAAGGGATACGACTACATTATTATCTGATACTTGAATGACTTGAATTATGAATCTAATTTAATAAGAAATCGTTAATGGGTACAAGTGCATTGATCAGTTTTACTCGATTAAATGATTCAATTTATACTTTAAACATAAATATGTGTGTTCATTGCACTGTAATGAATAAAGGAATATAACATTATCTAACATTCTTAAGTTGTGAGATTAAACCTATAATGGCATTATTATTTGACATTTGAGTCTTACTAACCCAAACATCTAAAAATATCTATTTAATGGATTTAGTCAGTTTTGATGCAAATTTTGTTGATATTTTTAAATTACTTTTCTCAATAGAAGAAATAGCGCAAAAGAAACATTTCATAAGTCACTTGGTGCGCTTATCCAATTGGGACACTCGCGCTATGCTCCTCGGACCCCAAGCCTGGATGCGTGCACCAATAGAGTGACTTATGATACTTGTGTTTTAACATACTATTTTCAAATGCGTTAATATGACAGTATCGAAAAATCTAACCAATAGTCAACAACAATAATCAGTGTGTCTTAATTTTATGAAAAGGCTTACGGACCGTAGATAGATGAAATAATTGACTCGGGCTACTCTTATAAAACAAAGAACTAAGTACTTCTCATTTTAAGTGGCAAAAGGTGGAATGTGTGGAACTATAGAATCTATGTTCTATGGACACTACGGAAAAATTGTTGCCCAGAAATTTGTACAACAGTCACTGAAATTTTCTTCAACTAAAAATTATTTCTTTAATGATAACTATTACATACAAAGAATAGTAACTGAATAGGCAAACACTTTCTATCATAATATTATACGATTCGTTTCTCTCCTAAAGTATTAAAAATTATTATTAATTTTATTAAATGCATAAATAAAAAGTTTACCTCGAGTAGAATTTGAACCTACGACACGTACTTTGCTAGAGTACTACTCTAATCAACTGAGCTATCGAGATACAAGCCCCAATCGATGTAAATTTTGTCTTTATGTACGTACAACTAATGTAAATTCTAAATATATTTACTTTTAAACTTATTCGTTCATTACAAAACTTAAATAGTCTCCTAAAGTATATTGGTGTAGTTTACACTTCCAATGGCAGCCGAGCCTTATATTATACTTTGTAGAATAGTAAATCTTTTCCTTTTTCATTTTTTACTCATTGGTGGAGTAAGTATGATACTCTAATATTCCCTAAAACGTTATAGTGGAAACGTAGTAACAATCAAACTAAACTATTTTAGTTAATGAATAAGTAAATAAACCATATTTTTTTTTGTAGTATTGAATATCTGGTTATAATTTTTTAATCACGCTATTAAGTTTTACAGCTTATAGTAAAGCGCGTTATACTTTGTTAAAAAATGCATCATTGAAACACAACGGTCGTATAATTAGCATAATGGAGGTAATTAAAACACCGATAGGGTAATCTTAGGTGCAGGATCCGTCACTGGCAGGTGCTTCTTCTTCTGTAAGGTAATTACTCTAAACAACCCCGTTCTACATTTACTTTTTTTGCTAAGATTGTTATAATGTAACTCTTTATATTCACGGGGCCACGAATAAGAAACAGGATTACAAACGTTGCTCTTTAATGTAGCACTTCTTTTTCTTACTAATGGCTTTTATTTGGCAACAACAGATCAAGTTTTCTTTATTTAGTATTCGAATGATAATTTAAAAGTGGATTAGGAGTTTGTCGACATTTTTGATTTGGTTTTGTGGGAAACTTCATTAAATCGTTGTTGAATGGTATTATTGCTATTTGAAAATCGCAAAAGTATTCAAAGGATTGTCGTTTGGTTAACGATTTCGGGCGATGAGTTGACACTTAATTTCCTCTCTAAAATTCATGGTAAACTTCAAAATAATTCATCTTGGATAAATTCTAAATACAACGATCTGTAATTAGAAAAAAAATTGAAGGGCTGACATATTCTTTTCTGAAGAATTACAACTGCCATTTTAATTTAGCTAATAACAGCAGGTGCAATCCCCTCTTTTTAAAATAAAAGTTCGCAGCTAATATTGAAAGATTCGTTACACCCTCGTCCACATCTCAAATATTAATTAACATTATTAACACCGGCTTTGGTTCTTTTACTGAAAAAAGTCATTACAGTAAATCATCGCGTTCTAATAACGGCGTTATATGTAAAGCGAGCGAAGTAAGAAGAAGAGTGAGGGTGAGTTTTGAATCAATATTTGATTGCGGGAATTAGCGCTTTATCGGGATTCTGCAGACCTCTCCAGCTTGATGAAGGTTCGTTGATTGTTTGACAGCGTCCATGTATACGCGTAAAGAATTAACGAGCCCCTTAGGTGGTCATCGCCAATGACCGAATTCCTCATTGTCTTTCACCACCATAAACCACCGACCTAGTATCTTATATAACCTTTCCATTGACTGACATATTTCAATACCCTAAAATTTATCCTCTTATTAGAATTACGTTTCAACGGCGCCATCTAAATATTTGTTCGAAATGAAACCTACAAAATTCATTTCAAGCTGTAGTTAATTTTTAATACGAATATAATTAGTTTGATTAATGAATTAATAAATGTCCTTGTGATTGGTTAACTAATATATATTTTCTTGATTAAAATATCCTTACTGAAGGATAATTATTTCCATTTGTAAATATTAAATTAAAGGATAGTGCAATTAGTATAGACATACAGGAAAACAAACAAAACCGCAGCATACGCGATATTTCACATTATAAAGTATAATTTCCGAACATACGTCTAATTTAATATTGTATATTCAATTTATAACCAAACTATTAATGTTTGTAAAACCCACATTATTCTAAATTATGTCACGGGTTCACGGGTGCGTATGTATGTGCATGTGTACGTGTAAGTGTTGTGTATGTTCAAGAGATATGTACGATAACTCTAGAACCATAAGACATACGTACTTCATGTTTTGTATTTAAGCTTTTCTTCTGCTTTGCCAGAAATTCAGTGGTGGAGTGAAGGGGAAAGGGTTATTGGGCGCAGTTTTTTGTTTTTATCAAATACTTATATAGATATAAAAATACCACCGTATAGATTTTACAATTATAAATCAATTATGATGTACACAATTTTTTTGATGCAACGCATAATTCCTACGGTGGAGTTTAAGTGTTCGTTAAAATGTTCAATATCTGCATAACGATCAACTTTATAGGAGAACTTGCATAGCCATATTTTTTAAAGATAATTCAATTCTACATAACTTTTCTTTATGCAGTTTCTCGATCCGAAACCAAATAATCCCTAAAAAGTTAATGAAATAAGATTTAAAATGCTTAAACTGTATTTTTTATTTTTTTATACATGATTTGGAATTTTTTGAAATTAGCATCTGTATCTGACATGAAGATTTAAACGTCTATCTGACATATATTATTATTGTTGTTGTTTTTATAACGTTGCTTATTTTCAACAAACAAAATACACCCACGTACAACACAAAATTAAAAAACACCGAACGTGTTTCAATAACTACGCTATCATCATCAGCGGTCGACACTTTCAATATTGATTAGCTGGTCTTGGGCCCAATAAAGATGTATTGCAGGAGGTAACACCACAATTCCTAGAAAGTTTTCTAATTCTGTACATGTCAGGCTTACCTCATAAATCATTCAAGTTTCCAAACGTGTTACTTTGCTTAACAAGGTGTTTTAAAATTTCCTTTGTAACAAAGAATTTATAAAAATCAATTTGTTCAAAATATTGTCTGCCCCTTGTGTACTTATTTCTACCGGCAAAAGTTTAAAAGTGTACTGTTTTAACTGCCAAATAGTGCAACCTTGACAAGTGTCTGTTTGATTTTCTTTCCTTGTTTCGTTTGTTTATATTACCAGACTTTTATAACCGTTTTCATTCGATAATTCATCACTGACATTTTCATTACGTGATTCTTCACTCGCTCTAGGATTAGATTTATCGGCAACACTATTATCACTGTCGTAAAGATATTCTTCTTCAAAATCACTTTTTAGCGCATATCATCTATTTTTTTTACTACGAAGTGCCATTTTTCAACAACATAAGTGATATTTAACCCTACAAATGACAACGTAGAGGATGGAATAACGAACAACACAAACTCTAACTCGAAAATCTAAATTAAAAATAATTAAATCATTTGGTCGCAAATAAATAACAGCAAGTCCGGTAAGTAGCACGAAATATATATATATATATATATATATATATATATATATATATTCATACAGTAAATATACACTATATTATTTATCTCTTTCTTGACTCTGTCTATATTTCTACTTCTTACTTCCTTACGTGTCGAGGCAGTAGACAGTAGGACGATACCGTTAGTAGGGAATACTACATCGTCCGGGGTACGATTTGGCTAATAACCGACCTGCCTGCTATGGTATTACTGAAGAGAATTATGCAATTGCCTCGGATCGACCTGGCTACATGGGGCGGTCAAGGTCGAAACAGACACGCCCCGTTACTGACGACTGTGTAAGGAATGAATGGCGAGTCGGTGCATGTAATGTTATAGGTATGCATGGTAAACAATTTGAAATTGCAAATGTAATATATGAAAGGCAGCTTGATATTCTTTGTGTATCGGAGACAAAGCGCAAAGGAAAGGATGCTCTGGAGACGGAGGATGGCAGCTTAGCACTATGGTCAGGAGTTGAGACTGATGTGCATGGCGCAAAAGGAGTCGAGGTGATCATAAGTGAAAGAGCGAAAAGATGTGTTAAACAGTACAAATTGGTATCTCTCCGGGTAATGGAGGTAAGAATGAAAGTCGAGTTGCGAAAAATTTTTCTTATTGCATGGTGTGCAGTGGTGAATGGAGAAAGAGGGAATAGTGTGAGAACGAAGGATTGTTGATATTGGGAGATATGAACGGATGAGTGGGTGTACAGAGAGAACATACTGAACGCGTTCTAGGAAAATCCGGAGTCAATGAGAATGGTGAACGCTTGGTGAAAATCTGTGTGGAGCATGTTTGTATCTAATGCGTGGTTTAAACATAAAAATGTACAGATGTATACATGGCGAAGAGGTGAATCTAAAAATATGATTGACTTGATTGTGTATGATGAACGACTGATAAACCTGGCGAGAGACACAAAAGCAATGCGCGGATCGGAGTGTAGATCGGACCACATTTTGGTTGTATCGAGATTGTGTTTAGGGCAAAATTGGATTTGGAGAATGAAAGCAAACGTAGTGCGATAGTCCAGAATTACGGTAGACAAAGTAGTGGATAATGGTGCGAGAATGAAACACGCAGATGCTGTGAGTAAAGAATTGAATGTGAATGAAACAGCATGAAAGACACTGACGATGAAAATTCAAGGATAAGCTTGAAAAACTGTGTTGTCAATTGTACCATGCGGATATGTGGAATAGCGACTCTAGGTAGACTGAAAAAATGGGCTTGGTGGAATGAATCGATAAAAAAGGCAGTATGTAGGAAAAATAATCGATTGTATGAGGTGTACAGATTAAGAAACGAAGAAGCGAAGGAGGCAGTGAGAATAAGTAAAAAGGAAGTAATGGCTGTGGAAGGAGAGAAAATGCAGAATGATTTTGAGGGAAACAAAAAACTCTTCTGGAAATGGGTCAAAAATACAAAACGTGGCCCAAAACAGATCACTGCCGGAATGATGAATACGAGCAACTAAATAGTACGGGACGTTTGTGAAGTGAAGAAATGCTGGCAAGAATATGTCGGCAATCTGTACAGTAGTTAGGAAAGTAAGACTGGAGGGTTAAATAAGGAGAATATAGAAGGAATGGTGAATGAAACTGAGAAGGATATTGGTATAAATGAGGTAGAAAAACGGTAGGAAGGTTGAAAAACTGTAAAGCAGCAGGCATAGACGAAATTACTGGTGAAATGCTACAGTATGGAGGTGCAAAGCTTATACGAAGCTTGTGTGAATTATTCAATATATGCTTTAAGTATGGAAAAACGCCGAGGGATTGGAAGATCGCGATCAACTGTCTAAGGACAAGGGGAACAAGGGTGATTGCAAGAACTACAGAGGAATAAGTGTACCTGGTAAAGTATTTGGAAAAATACTAATTGATGGAGTACGAGAAACTACACAAACTAAGATTTGGGATGTGCAGGGTGGCTTAATTCCAGGGAGAGGATGTGTTGATCAGACGGTTACTCTTCAGCAGGTGATCGAAAAGTGTTTAAATGTAAAAAGGAAGCTGTACTATGCGTTTGTAGATCTGGATAAAGCATACGACAGAGGAAATAGGGAAAATATGTGGGAAATATTAAATGAATATAGCGTTAATAAAGGTGTAATAAACCGAATAAGGGCAGCGTACAACGGTAGCCGGGCATGTGTTAGGGTGAGAGTAGGTGTGAGTGAATACTTTAACATTGAGCAAGGAGTGCGACAAGGCTGTGTAATGTCACCGTGGTTGTTCAATGTATATATGGATAAATGTGTTAGACAAGGATGTACCGATACAAATGATGTAATGATTGGTGACGTAAATGTGCGAATTCTGGTGTATGCATATAACACAGTCTTACTAAGTGACAGTGCGGATGAGCTATAAACTGCTCTGAAGAAATTTAATACAGTCTGCGAGAGTATGGATCTAAAGGTTAACGTGAACAAAGCCAAGATTGTGGTGTTCAATCGGGAAGGTGGAAAGGAGAGTAAAGTATTTACTCTGCAAGTTGAAATTGTGGAACAAGTGAACGAGTTGATATATCAGGGTATAATGTTCACCGCAGATGGTACAATGCATGACGAGGTTGCACTAAGAGTCATTGGTAGAAGGAAAGTGATTGGTAGTATGTGCACGGTAATGAAAAACGAAACCATGAGCCTAGCTGCGAAACGAGCAATCTATAACGGCGTGTTTGTCCCATCAGTACTGTATGGAAGTGAGGCATGGGTATGTCAAAAAAAGCACGAAAGAAAAATAAATTCTGTGGTTATGAGATTCCTGAGAAGAAGCGTATGTGGTAAAACGAGAAGGAATAAGATAAAGAATGAGTGTAAAATGGCGAGGAAAAACAACCATGGGTAGATATACAAGTAGTACGTTACGTTGGTTTGGTCACGTTGGGAGAATGAACAACGCAAGATTAACGAAGCTAATGTATATAGGGTTGGAGGTAAGTTCGGGCCTGGTAGGTCGCGTAAAACTTGTCTGAATGTAGTAGAATGCATGATAAAAGAAAGATGAGTTTTAAAAATTAAAGGACATGTCAGAGATAATGTATGAATCTTGCGGAAGCTAGGGAGGTATGCAGAAATAGGAAAGCATGGAGAAAGATTGTGAATGAAAAATAAATAAGAGGCAGGGATCGTTTTGCCTACCCCGCAAGGAAATGGCGTGAAGGTTATGTTATGTTACAAATAATATAGTAAATTTATTGATTTCTTTCCATACCTTTTGACCCGAAAAGACCCGAATTTAAAAACGTCAGATGAGCAAAATTCTAGCATTAGTAGTACACTCTTCAGCATTGTACGTTGCATTCCGGGATAGCGAAATTGAAGGCATTGTAACATAGGAAAGGATGTGCGATTTTCAATTTATTATCGGACTTTAAAGACCCGTTAAAATAGTTAGTGAAGGGATCCATCTTTTGTCAATTTTAATTAAAGGTAGCCTTGGATTGACAAATGTCATTTAGTAAAAAATGTCTCAATTTAAATTGCATTTTATTGAAAACGAAATCAAATACACTTTTCAGTATTTCCTCGAAACAGATCCTGGAGTATACGTACAGGAGAAATAAAGTGTAAGGGCCATTTTGTAGGAAATTGTCTTAACTACAGAATTTATAAGAACTATTATGACAATGAAACTTGCCATTTAAGAGATATTTGCTAACTTTTGCCATTTAATACAATTTTTAACACAAATCTAACCGACGGGGACAATTAACATTTCATTTGAAAATGAAATCATCTCTATCGAAATTTGGGATAGGTTCAATATGTATTTTGACACGGTGTTTCAAAAATGTCTGCCAAAATTTGTAGGACGTATTCTGTGTGTGAAATTGAACTAATCTTGTCAATTGAACATATGGTCCAAAGGCCACCACTTTCGAGATACGGGGCGTTGAAGTTTCGAAAAAAGGGACGTTTTCTTTTGATTTCTCAGGAACTATACACACAGACAATTTAATATTATGTACACGAGTCATACACGGATGCTCGCGATACTCATTTATTCGATACAGTGGCGGAGATACGGCTAGGTCGAAAGGGTTTTTCAGGTTGAACTTCTACGCCACTGGATGTACTAGAATTTTGTTTCCATTTCCGTATTTGTTAATTCAATATATACGAATAAGGTCACTTGCGATTTCGCGACTTGGCGGCTCGTTTCCTAGATAAACAAGAAAATTTAACTTCATGTACTTAGCGTACAAGACTAGTTCACTATTTCGATCTGAAAATCTGTGAAGATGAGGAAAACATCAAGGCAAAGAAAAATTTCAAATAGGATTTTGCTTTAAATCGCTTCGTTTCAGAGATACAGGGTGTTGTACATTTTACGTATTTTTTTATGTATATTTCAAGTTTAAAGTTTACATTTTCATAATCAGCTACATGATTAATAAGAAAATGTATCAATATCATTACTGCTTCTGTTTATACATGCCAATACAACGTACACGGCACTGATGCATATTTATTATAAGTATTAATAACAAACACATTTTTATTGCAATTTTAGTTTTTTTTTTAATAATAACAGTAATTATTACTCTTGGCCTCAAAATTGCAATATAATAAGAATAAATGCACAAAGTAATCGAGTTATGAAGCTAACATTGAGTGTTTCATCGATTTTAGGCAGTGGGTCAGTATAACATAAACAGTAATCGAATCAAAACGTGGCAGTCAATTTTAGTAATAAATTTAAGACAGAAATATGTACGTAATGTTGTTACATATTTACTTGTGAATTATATAATCAATGTAATTTACATCAAGCAAATGATAGAAGTTGCTTCCGTTCGACTGATTCTTCCGTTTGCTTCCCGAGAGAAGCACATCGGAATGAAAAATTTAGATTGCATTAGAGGGAAGGAGGGACCCCTTGAGCCACTACAAATCAACTAATTAGCCTGCTAGCTGACTGCTTGCTTTTCCTCCCTACATCACGTTCAGTGGACGTCTCTCTTGCGTCTCCAAATACTAATACAGTTGCCTGCACAAAACATGGATCCTATTTCACTCCCAAAAACGTAATGTGTAGACGATATCTATCTACTGCATCTACGTAATCAGGTGTTGTACTCTTAATAGTTGCCGGCATTTGAATTAAGGAAACACGGCACTGTCACATCTCTCATTAGGTAATTAACGCACAAGGATTCCTCGCTTCCGCAGTTATGTCGAACACAATACTTCTACGCAATAAGTGAGCAATGTTTGGACATTGAAGGCTTTCTTTCCATCGTTGCTCAGCATGCTTGACGGTATTCGGTTAAAATATACGGATTAAGATTATACCGAAAATTCTCATTAACTGTACTCGTTTTATTCACCATCTTAGCGTGTTTCATAATCGAGTGGGAATTTTACAGGAAGGACGAACACAACGTGCATTCAAGCTTAAAGCTTACGAATAGACACCTTTTTAATTAGTATTTTAATTACGAAGTGTATCACTAATGTTGCGTTACCCCGGTACTTTAAGACTTCCTTGAAACATCCTTAATATTATTGATATCTAATTTCTTACATTAAAAACTTTTATTTTAAAATATTTCATATAGCTATATATTGCTGCGAGGTAATTTTAACTCTTTGAGAAAAATAAAGTTTGCCTTTGTTCTTCGAGCACGTTCATTTAATTGAGAGACTGGTAATCCTTTCACATTAAGGGTGGCATTGTGTGTTGGATCCATATGAGCAAATTGGAACTGATAAAGGGTTTCCATCCAAAAGCAGATGTTTTCCGTGAATGCTGTTTTTCATTTCATATATAAAATTTTCAGCAATTCATTCCCCTACCTTGAAATATTTTCTCCCGTGAATTCCTGTTTTACCACATCCCCTTCTTTTAGCGCGGTTTTGTTTTAACCTACCCGCTTATTGGTTTTTACGATACAGGCTTAACGAAACAGGGTTGATTTTTATGAAGCCGTATAACATGTCCTGCTATTATACGCGGTACGGTAGGTATTTAACGAATACTGTGTTACAAGCTGCCGTACTTCCATCATCCCCAGCAAGCTCAAGTTCTATGTTTGCGTAAAGTAAGTAAACTGTGTGTTCTCATAAATCAAAAATCATTTGTGTCTTAATTCTGCTGCGGTTGTTTTCAAGAAACGGCTCGCTTCTAGTATGGGGTGTGCTAAGAAACTCATATTGGCTACTTTCTGCTCCCCTGACACAGATTAAGCCTGCTTCCTTGTTAAATATTCATGCGCTAGAGAGGCAGATAAAAATAAAAATGTAGCATCTTCTTCCATGCTCCGCGACTTGGCACGTAAACACTTGAGAATATGATATGAAGGTGACGAGCTTTGGGACTTACCCTGTGTTACCTCTTAAGAACTGGCGAATATCTTATCAACATGTAGATGACACACTTTAAAGTGAACAATTGCCATTTAGGGACCTTTAAGACGCACCACGTATGTCGACCTAAAAGGAAAGTATAGATAAAGATAATCTTCACATATATTAAACGTATAACTTTTAAAAGATATTCTGTTCCATGCGCCTATTAACCGTATAGTTTTATATAGATAATGAGGCATTAAAATTTTCTAATTTGAGAGCGGTTTCTTTTCATAAATTGTATGAATCGTAAAAGGCACAAATGACATTGTGTCTGCCCTGAAGGCATAAATGAATTTGAAGGCAAATAGTCTAAACAAACAATAAACAACTGTTAACGTAGTAGTAAAGCAAGCGTCGTACCGGAACATCTTATTTGCAGGTCGAACGGGTTCCATGTAGCTTCCGGTCACTTTATTCGGCCTTTGTGCCGACCCTCTTAATGTCAATATATCACGACCAGATAACTCTATTTGCCATACATATACTACGCGAGGGAATTTTCGCTCTATTTTATGAATAACATGGTGTTCGTAATAAAAGACGTCGACGACATCGCTGTTTAAAACTTTGCGCAGTATTTTTAAAATTAATAAAATATTCTTCCAATCAGTAAACCAAGCGTATACACCTGTAAAGGAAGCGGTAAGCCGATGTAAACACAGACTTGTCGGTAACAAAGGAATCATCAGGCCTGTACGAGATACACAGAAGAGATCCCCTTCAAAGAACGCAATAAAAATGCAATGAACACTGGCAGGTCTACGGATCAGATTCTTTCGGCTTCTTTGCTTACACCAACACAAAGAAACGTTTAAAAGGGATCGCTTAATTAAATTATCAGTGCTGATATTTTAAACAGCTCTCGGTTCTCGTGCAAACACTTGATTTAAGATATCGAGGACTTTCTTTTTAGGGCTCTACTTCTTTTCCCTTAAAATTTCATTACGGATTATAAAGGACACTTATTAGTTAAACAAATGAAATAAGGATGCTGGAATATCTAATATTTACTTACCACGAAGTTAAGTACTTTAACAGAATTTAATTACATCGTCTTAGTTAATGTTATCAATATATCTGTGCCGATTAAAAATCCCTACTTTCTGGAAATGCAATATAATATAATTTTTAAGTGTTAAAGGCGATTTAAAATATTTTTCTAGTTTCGCTAAGAAAAATTGGTTTGATTTTTATGTGTATTCCTACTTGCAATATTTGAATGTTAAGTCTATTTTAAATGTTTACATGGTTTTATTCGATTTTGTTTAATAAAGGCGACCGTTAGTATGAAGAAACAATTAAAACTTCACAATGTTCTAAAAAAATCAGTCAGACGACTTGAAAAACTTTCCCATTTTTTAGAATTTGTCCGAGCAGATATTGAACTTTATTTTTATTTAGCGGTGTATTGCTAAAGAGCATCGTTAGACTACATTTGCATTGGAGTTTTAAAAGTTTGCTCTGTAGAAATATATGCGGCTAGGTAAAAGAAACATAGAATAAGTGTTTTTTTTTTTAGAAAAACAAAGTTATTTAATATATAATATATAATGATAAAGGTTAACGGTTACAAAAATAATTTGAAGCAAATTTTAGTGTATGGTATTAAACAAAGCTCGACAGTAGTTAATAGTGCGTTTGATATACCATTTAATACACCTACTTAAAGCAGTGTTATTGGATGCTAGTAGGTCGCTTACCTCGACAGGGGCCTTTGCTTTGTCATAACCGACAATACATTTAGGTGTCGCTTTTTCTGTAAGACGCCTCAGAGCGTAAATGACAAGTGGATAACATTCGCACGTGACTCTTGTCATTTTAAAATTGTTACCCCTTCTGGCGATTCTTTCACTATTATTTCACGTTTGGCATCCACAATTGCCTTCGGTATAAATTTTCGGTTAGAACGAATTCGATATTTTTCTACGCAGATAATGCATATTTTTTCTCCTGGACTGTACTCTCCTGGATTCTTTAAGCATTTTACTCAATTTATGCCAAAAATGGTACTATAAAGAGCACCATAGTCTTATACATGCATATTTTTTCTCCTGGACTATACTCTCCTGGATTCTTTAAGCATTTTACTCAATTTATGCGTTCGGTCTCCCGGTTTAGCTTCATTATAGTGTCTTAGAGTTCAATTGAGCAAGCCTATACACCGAACTATATCATCTGCTTTTTTTTTAGAGACCGTATGGCGAACAAGTTGGTTTCAGTGACCATTAGATTTACTATTTCCTTGGTAAAAAATATCGAAAACTAATCAAATGGTTCAGCTAGTGCTAACACCCCAGTAAACATTAGCTGCATACCTCATTGAGTGCTAAATGGAAACTGTAGTTGATTTCCAGTAGGATCGCCCCAAATTATATCTTCAAACTTATCTGGCACTGTTAGATCTAACGCAAGAAAAATACTGGTATGGTTTCAAGGTGTTACATGTACTAGTGAAGGGGCTGGTAATAGCAGGCTTCTTTCTTTTTGGTCCTATATTTTCACTGACACTATAATCCTGTAATCTGAATCATCATCGTAATGCAAGAACTCGTGACCACTGTTGCTTATTAGTATCCTCGAGAATTTCATAGGCAGCCTGTTCTACCTACTTATCTGTTAAGGGTTTGACAGCCGTTGTCTTTGCAGTAACACACTTCCGCACAATAATATAGTTATTTTTCGCTGTAAAGCAAAGTATACCTGTACTGTGTCCAAAAATTATACGCACAAACCGCGTTTATTGCTAGCAATAGGGGAAAGGTGGGCAAAGTGGTCACCCTAAGCCATAATATCTTGTCGAAGGTTTATTTTTGCCAGTTTTGCTTTGTGAATTGTTTGTAGTATGAAGGATCCATTCTAGAATCAAACATGACAAATTCGTACTCTAGAATGCAGCTTTTCATATTGTATTTTTATAATTTTTTCTTTTCCTACAAATGGCCACTTTACCCTACCTGGTTGAGTAAAGTGGTCATCATGAATATTTAGCGCCTATCGGTATCTATACCTACCTATTATCATTGTCTGCTGATGATGAACAATCATTCTTGTTCCAGTTATTGTATGGTTAAGGATAGAAAGTAGATGGGTAATAAAATATTTAAAAAAAATTAAAAAAATATTACAAACTTATTGACTTTTATTTGCATAATGGATGACAAAATATTAGAAAGATCTGCAAAATCACACAAAATGTATCATCATGGTCGTCGCAGCCTGCGCACTCCTATGTGCCCATTTATGACATTGCTGACACTGAATCCAACCTTCTTTGCTACGAGATTTGGAAAAGTTTTCTTCGCAATAAATGCATTCCGGGTTGTCCTCATCACTAGAATTACTATCTATTAACTTAGTTTTTTGTTTCTTTGTAGCTTGCTTGGAAAACAAGTTTTTTGTTGCAACCTGTTTCTTTTTTTGATTAACTTTGTCACTAGAAATTTTCGTTGCCTCAAATTCATCCTTATAAGGGGTGCTTGTAAGGATGACTGATGTTCCCTTTTTCCTAGTTCGTTTTCTTGTGTTTTGTTTTTGTTTTGGTACTGGGTTCAAACTATTTGGACTGATGCAGAACGAAGATGAAGATGTGTTAACCACGGCAGGGTCATCGATTCTCTTGAAAGTGGAAGGTCCAGCAAATATTTGAGGAGTGGAACATCTAGGAATGAAAGGTTCAGCAATATGCTTAGAAGTAGAAGGCTCATTAATTTCCAGTGAAGTAGATGCGTGGTTTTAGAACTAGATGGCAGGTGACCTTTCTTAGACGAAGATACTTGGTTAGTTGGAGATTCATCTCCTGAAGAGTCTATTCCTTCTGAATCATTTTTGCATGGAAACCATGGGTCCGATCAGCTGCATATCAGTAGTTTCAGCAGCAACATAATCTGAGTCATCAAATACATTGGGATCTAATGGTACAATTCCACATTTTCGAAAACCATTTATGGCATTGTTTGATATTGCGGCACGAAGATATGCTTCTCCACATAGTTTACTTATCTGGAACTGTGTTATAACGCGACCAGGGTGAGATCGTAAAAATTTTTCATATGCTTGCACATAAAATGTATTTAGAGGACCCATGAAGGAGACGTCCAACGGCTGCAGCTTGTGGCTGCAATGCCGTGGTAGGCATAAAACTGTCACATGATTTGTCCTGGCAAGTTCTATAACTCTAAATTACGTGTGTGTGATATGTCCGTCTAAAATTAACAGAGCTGGGTCATGTTCATTGGGCTTAACATGAGACAAAAAATGTCTGAACCATGTGGTAAAAATATCTAATTGCATCCAACCAGACTTGCGGCACGCAAATATGGTACCTGGTGGAGCTCCATCAGTTCAATTTTCATGCGAACTCTCGGAAATATAATTAGCGAGGGCACAAAGTTTCCTCCTGCCGACATACAAATTACAGCTGTTGACAAAATTCCCCGCTTAGCCGTTGTTAGCGAACCAACTTGTCTTCTGCCTTTCAGAGCTAATACTTTTGAACATTTTGACTGGACAGTGGTGACTCCAGTTTCATCCACGTTAAAAATTCTCTGTGGAGGAAAATTTGATTTCATTTGTATTTTAGACAATAACATGAAAATTTTACTGACACTAGGACGATTGAAGCCCTGAGCACGAGCAGATGACGTTGCTTCTGGAGATCGTAGAGTGACTTCTGCATGACGCCTACGAAATCCTCGCAACCAATCTTTACCAGCTAATCTTTTTGTTTTGCAAAATGAATGCTTCAGCTGATTTTTTTCGGCCAACTGAAAGGCTAGGCTTCTAATATCAGTACACGTAAGCCAACAGAATTTCTGTTCCATGTCAAAAATATGATTAACGATTTCTTTTTCTTGTTCTTTGTTAAAAACATTACGAAAGCTCCCGAGGATTTTTTTGTTGTCCTTAGCATCGATATTTGTGTTTTTAACCCTTCTTTTCAATGTGGTTCCCGGAACATTATATTCCTTACTGGCTTTAAGATAACCCATTGTACCACTACGGACGGCTTCAATAGCCTGCTTCATTGAGTCAGCATTCCAGCTATGCTGCTTTGAAGTTCTTTTGTAATTAGACGGCATTGTTCTCTAAAACCAAACATCATTATCAGAACAATTATCATAAGAATTCTTAAGTCGGGCATAGTGGCCCAACTGTCAGGCATAGTGGCCCAACTGTCGGGCATAGTGGTCTAGCAGTGGACCACTTTGCCCGTTTGTTCCGAATAATTTGTTCACAACCATTGTAAATAAGCATTATAACCTAACTTAGTCTAACATGGCTAGGCTGTTGTTAAGACAGTTACAAACGACGTACCCATTACGTACGAATCACAAAACGATTAAAAAACACCTGAAAATGATTGTGAAGCAAGTACTTACCTTAGATCAAGAAAGCAGCTTGGTGATTATTTCACAATAAGTCCCACGTTATACACCTTAGCAGTTAGCGCATTACTGGGTTGTTCTGCATCACTTCCGTTAGTTAATCCACTATCTAAAAGATGTCTCCACATGGCAGAAGTATTTATTTCTACCACTGGCCACTTTACCCAACTTAGCCGCTTTACCCATCCTTCCCCTACACTTCGAAAGGTCTAACAATTATCCGAATGGTGGCTTAACCCACATGTTAGTGCCATAGCCAAATAAATTTAGCGCATGAAATTAATCAAGCTATTGACTAAAGTTTTTCCTACAGAGAAAGATCACTTCGCAATTGTTGAACTAGTCGTAGCAACATCTTCCATAACTGCAGTGGGACAAATTGGACTAGTGATCAAAATACCATTATGAGAAAGGTCTATTTCCATAATGTTAAACAAACACGAGGAGGTACACGTTTTTCACAAGTTTCAAACGCATTTCAATCAGATTCGGTAATTCGGGGGAAGGCGCGCTAAGAATGGTAAGAAGAATTTCACTCCTTCCATTATACGTTTCAAAATACCATTATGATAAAGGTCTATTTCCATAATGTTAAACAAACACGAGGAGGTACACGTTTTTCACAAGTTTCAAACGCATTTCAATCAGATTCGGTAATTCGGGGGAAGGCGCGCTAAGAATGGTAAGAAGACTTTCACTCCTTCCATTATACGTTTGATTAGACAATCAAAGATTATACACTTCCTATCGACACTAAACGCATTTTAAATCAAAAACAATACTATTTTACTCTTCCGCCCGTCGCGTCTTAAATGGTGATTACATTAAGACAAGGGTACTAAGGGCAGGTTCCCTTACACCGTTTTGTAGACTATTTAGAGAAAGGTTCACATTTTGACATTTTAATTTACACCAATATTGGCTCCTGTACATAATAATTATTTTTTCTCTTACACCATTTGCTTCCTTTGGGAGACTATCTGGATAAGGAGTTAAGGGAAGCCTTATATCCTGATATGTCAATCGTGTGTTGGTAGCAGTAACAGGGGTAGATATCTTATTGGTGTTTGCAGATCTTTAATTAGCGGTTTAGACTTTAATTAAAAATCAGTGCTAAAAATTGGCGGATGTAGTTTGATCTGAGTCACGTATTGAGGGTTGCATCCCTAAAGGTCCTTTCGATAAAGGCAGGTTTCATGTCAGAATCTTAGACTTGCACCTTGAAACTTGTTTCTATATCCAAGGTCCTTAATAAAATCAATGCGAAGAAATTGGGTAGTATGCTTTTTCTGATCTGTGTTTAGAGAGCTGCAATCCGTACCTAGATGCTCTTAATAGACGCAGGTTTCAGTGAGGATTGCATCAGTATCTAGGTTTTTTTGGCAAATTCAGCCGCAGGTTTCTGTGGGATTTACACCCGTATCTAGATCCTTTTGGCAAGGACAACATTCAGTCTTAATTCTGAACCCCGGGTGTGTACCCCCTGTTTGTATCTAAGCTTCTTTTGGTGTATATTGCGTCTTGTTTCCGTATCTAAGGTTCTTTTGACAAATCAACATCTTGGACTTACATCTTGTTTCTTTATTTAGGATCCTCTCACTGAAACAGATTTCCGATCAGCATCATGTATTACATTCACCGTACGTAAACTCTCAAGTACTAACACCTCTTTTGTATTTATCACAGTAAAGTTGTACAAAAATATGCATTGTACAATGGCTTGATTATTTTATAATCTATAATTAAGCATTTAGTGAAAAACTTATTTACAAAATCCGTCATTGTAAATAATTTAATTGAAAATGGAGAAACAGTATCGTATAAAGTCCACACACACATCCGAATGGTAATGTTATTGCGTTTCGTTATAACGGAACCATCTAGAATTGTTCTTCACGAAGCACAAATCTTATCCTATTGGACCTTGTCCAATGTTGCCTTGGTTTGTTTGCTGGATCGGTGTTTACACTAATTACCCACAGACTGGGCGCTTCCCCCGGTAACTGATTAGAAGCATATATAAGTCGACACACATTATCGTGGGTGGAGATCAACTTCAAACATTTTAACACTTGTACTGCATACATCTTTGGAGTTAGCGTGCCCAATCCTGCAATAGTAATGCATTTTCCAGTGCACACATAGGAGCCCCAATGTGATGGTTTAAACAACTATACGCCTTTGCTTCCTTTTTTATTTTTTTGGCGATGGACAACCAATATCGTTTAGTTTTAGTATTGGTTTGTTGAGAAAGCTGCTGTTTTTCACTACCCTTAACATGAATTTTGTTAAAAGACATCAACGGTTTATAGACGCCTCTTCAAAATCATTGTAGGGTATATGTCCCGAGGCGCTATTTCAGCCCATGGTATTTATTCTCTGAATGGCATTTTCTTGAATGTTTTGATATAAGATAATCTTGAGGGGATTTTATCAGCAACAGCAATAAATCTCCATGGTCTGTAACTACGGCAATTTATTTCGGTATCAACTCGTTGCTAATACCTTTAAATCTCTGTACGTCGAATTGTGCGTCTGGCTTCTTTAGCTGTTACTGTACAGTGAGGCTTGTGATCTAGAGCTATTTAACAGATACATTTACGGCTACCTTCCAATGCTTCTCAATCACATTATCGAATTCGGCATACACCCATCAGTCAACGGTTTCCGCAAGAGCTTCTTCAGAGCCATCATCCAGACACAGAACCGTTTCTAACAGTGGGCTAGCGTTCGCAGACAGGTCCGGCGTTAATCAATGTTGACGACTCTGTTTGCCACCAGCCCTACAATACATCGTTTAAGTAACTGGCCTAGGAAATCTCTGTCTAACGTTTCGTTGCATTATCGCAGGTATAATTAACACTTTTACGTCGATCCTTGTAACAGGATATTTTATTCCAGTTTTCTCTAAAGTCTAGTAAATTAGCACCCATAATGTGTACCCGCTGTTACCATTAAACTAAATGCATCTCTTGATCGTAAAAATTTAGCCTTGAGTTCAACACAGTTTATAAGAAGCTTTTCTTGCTTAAAAATCCAAGTACACGGGACCAATAATCTGATCCTGTTTGCTAGTCGCTGTAAGTGCTTGACGTTTCGAGAAACCGTTATTTGTGTTTGCTAACGTATTCATCTGTCCGAATGTATCATTGTGCTATAGGTTTCAACCCAGATGTGAAGTCTTTGCTTCCTTTCAATAGTTTAGCAGCGTCTCGATATATAAGCGGTAGGATATACAAGTAGGTGTTGGTCGGTTGCGATACCAATCTCCTAATTTATGTAAACGTACATTTGTGAAAACAGCCAATGCATCTTGTTATTTACCGGTGATACAAGATCCGAGTCAATAAGAGCTGTACCGTCATATTTTAGACCTTTAGCTATGATGTACAGCATGGTCTGACTTAAATCTATGTAGTCGTTTCCATTTCTAAGCACTACAAAATCTATTAGGTTGTCATCACTCAACGCTGATAAGGATTTGTAAAACATCCATTTACCACTCTAGACACTTGTCTGTGTCGATGGTAAAGCGAACAAGTGCAATTCAGACTTAATGTATTAATTGGATTGTGCAAGTAGAAAAGCCATTATTATTTTCAAAATATATGGGCGTAAGAATGTTTCTTCTTAGCAGCACTCAACAGAGGACAGGCATACTCTTCTATAGCCCTCCATTATTTTATCGATCTTCTGGTCGGTTTTACTTTTAAGATTTTCGACCTACTTCCTGAAACCTTTCTTGAGCATCTTAAAGTGTACTTATGTTGAGAAAACCGCTGTTTCTGATCATTTAACTGTGGCACCCCACCTTTTAAAACATTGTACGTACACTCGCAGATACATATAACCTGATCATTATGTACCCAACGATTTTAACAAAACATCACGTTCACTTAAACTGGCTATTGCTTAAAAGGTCAACCATCCTATATGGCGTAGTATTTGTGACAGTGAGGCTTAAATCTTTTTTTTCCGCTGCTTATACTACACAAATGCCTTGCGGCCATAATGTATTTGTGCTATATTGTAGCATATTCGGTGTATTTTGCTTTAAATCGAACAATACGTACCTGTGTGGGTTAGATGTACTATCCTAGTACGCGGTCTCTAAAAATTTCGGATTTTCAGGAGAAGTCTGTCTTCCTAAATGTTTTATCCAAGCTCTGTCACACGGATTCTTGCACAAAATTATGTAATTCGCGTTGAAAGAAATATCTTTTTGTCCGCTTCCCTGCAAACATATGTTTTGTGTTAAGAAAAGCACGCTTACGTTTATATGATGGCAGCCCTTTATGAAAATATCTACTACCGAATTGTTTTTCACCAACAAATTGACTCATATTCAGTAAATCCTTCCAAATCTCCAGAGAGATCTTTGAATAATCGCTGTCACTCACTATGGAAACCAAATAAGTTTCTCAAAAGTGGTTTCGCAAATAGTTTCGATATTTTTTGGAGAATAGACGATAAAGTACGATTTCCTACAACCCAACGGCGATTAAATTGACCCTCCACCTTTTAAATATCGAAACACTACTAATGCTTCGCCACCACGTTTTCTTAAATACCGAATAAAAGATCGGGTAAATTCAGCAATTATCTTATGATTCTAATATAACATTACTTAAGCTGTTGATTTGAAACCTATTTCAGTCAGAGGATCCCAAATATAGAAACAGGATGCAAATCTAAGATGTTGATTTGAAACCAGTTTCTGCCATAAGAACCATAGATACGGAAACAAGATGCAATATACACCAAAAAGATCTTATAGACAGACAGGGGCATGTGTCCAAGATTTAAAGCTGAATGTTAACCTTGCCAAAAAGACCTAGATACGGATGTAAATCGAACCGAAATTTGTGGCTGCACCTGTCAAAGAACCTAGATACGGATGCAGTCCTCACTGAAACCTACATCTGTTAAAAGCACCTGGATACGGATGCAGCTCTCGAAACACATATCAGAAAAAGCACGCTACCCAATTTTTTCGCATTAGTTTTATTAAAGACCTTGGATATAGAAACAAGTTTCAAGGTGAAAGTCTAAGATATTGATTTGAAACCTGTCTCTATCGAAAGGACCTTTACGGATGCAACCCTCAATACGTGACTCAGATCAATCTACACCCGAAAATTTTTAGCATTCATTTTGAATTAAAATCTAAGCCACGAATTGAAAATCTACCAACACGAATAAGCCGTTATGGGAAATTCCAAAAAGTTAGGGAAAATTCCAATAGTCATTCGGATAATGATCAAGGAAAAAACAGATCATTATGGGAAATTCCAGAAGGGAATTAATTAAAGTGAAAGAGATACAGGGGCTTCTACTAATGTATTACCTGAATTCTGTTTTATTTTTAAAAATTGCCATCGAATTTGTTACTTCAATGTTTTCACTACTTATCAAAAAAAAACAATTTCTACCATCTTCCCTTCTCACACTTACGTGAGTAAAAATATGTCATTTAATGAATTTTATTGATTTCAGAGACATTTGTAAGGTTTTCTGAAAAGATAAATTCTCTCTAGCAGCATTACTTAGGATTGAATTACACCAATGTTATCAAATTATTTAATAACATCTATATTTTTAAATGAAGTTCGATAATCGGCTTCCTTTTAGAATAATGTGACATTACTCGATAGATTTCATTCTCCATACCAACTTGAACCACGTCACTTATGTCAACATTCGGATAAAATGCAAGGTATCACTTATATAACAAATACACGAACGAACATTTAATAAGCGACCAGATTCAGATTTAAATTTTTATTTTATAAAAAACCTAATTAAACCATTTATATTCAGGTAAACACTTTCATTTTGTGGTAAAAAATAACTTAATATTAGCAACAATAAATATTTTTACCTAGTGTTGTTTGAATGTACATATTTACAGACAAGCTTCACATTAATTGTAATACAATTAAAGCTTATCAATACTTGCATTTTGGTTGGCGTACTGAAAAAGTTTTACTTCATTCCTAAAGTATTCTACAGTTTTTTGTAGACCTTCACTTAAAGACACTTTAGGCTGCCATCCCAAATATGTTTTGGCTCTTGTAATATTAGGTCTACGTTTTTGAGGGTCATCTTCCATAGCATCAGTATGTTTTATTTCACTTTGACCTCCCAGAAGCTGTTTAATAATTGCTGCAAATTCATTAATTGTATGTTCTACTGGATTACCAATGTTTACTGGTAACGTATAATTAGATGCCATTAAAGCTACCAATCCGTCAACCAAATCCGACACGTATTGAAATGACCTTGTCTGATTACCAGAACCGTAAACAGCGATTTCCTTGTTTTGTAACGCTTGCAGTATGAAATTAGACACAACCCTTCCATCGTTCATGTGCATTCTTGGACCGTACGTGTTAAATATACGAGCTACACGAACATCGGTATTTTCCATTTTGGCATAAGCATATGTTAAGGTTTCTGAAATTCTTTTACCTTCGTCATAACACGCCCGTGGACCAATAGGGTTCACATGACCCCAATACACTTCAGACTGAGGATGCTCTTCGGGATCTCCATAAACTTCAGATGTACTTGCAATTAAAATAGTTGCATTTAGTCTTGTGGCCAATCCTAACATATTTAATGTTCCTAATGAGTTGGTTTTTATTGTTTTAACAGGGTTTTGCATATAGTGGGGTGGGCTAGCGGGGCTTGCTAAATGATATATTTGATCTACTTCTATATATAGTGGATTAATAATATCATGATGCAACAATTCAAAATTTTCGTGGCCGATCCAGTGCTCTACGTTTTTTCGTCTTCCGGTAAAGAAATTGTCGGCAACTACAACCTCATGCCCTCTTTTCATTAATTTATCGACTAAATGTGAACCCACGAATCCGGCACCACCCGTTATTAAAACACGTTTCTTTTTTAAATAATTTAAATATGTTACCTCTTCATATTTTGCAGGGACAAGTGATTCTAGTGTACGTAATTTCTCTTCCAGTTTTGCAACCTTCTCTGTAGCTTCATCTAAATTCTTTTTCAGTAGTGGTACATTTTCGTAAATTTCTGTATAACGTTTATAATCTTGTAATGATTCTTTATAGCTGCTTATCATGTATATACTAAAACACAGCAATAGAATAAGCAAAAGCCCTACCAAAGTATAACTCCTTGCAAATATATGTATCATGACGTATAACTCGGATGAACAATAAATACGGACTGCCAACGTACAAACGTTTTATTTTAGTCTGTGATAAAGGTATATGATAACAAATCAGTAAAAAGATAAAATTTGTGTTTATACGTATTTTTTTAAAGAATGATTACTGATAACTATTATCTTTTATTTTTCATTTTCATAACTGCCTCGACATGTCATTGTAAATTATATTAATATTATTGCAAATGCCAAATGACCCAAAACTATGTATTTGACTATTGACAATTACACAAGAATATTGAAAACCGTTCAATTAATGAAGCATTTTAATCAACATAATCATTCAATAAAGGCATAATAGTTGGCAGCAGTACCTATTTGTACAATCCACATTAATATAGTAAGATAAACACTATTAATATATAATTAGATTGTGGTTTTGAATTTTTTTCCTTACTCGTTAAATTTTCCAAATTTTGATTACATTACGTTATTAAGCGTCTGTCAACTTTCACTCATTAATTTCAAGAACAATTGTGCATATGGCTTAGAAACCAATAAGTAGGTACATTAAATATCATTTATGTAGTTTAAAAATTTTTACTAAATGAATTAATTGCGTTTAATCCATTTAAGAATACTTATTAATACAGTAACAGCGTCCTGCACTTGCTAGTATACCGAACATTTTGTCTCAATCAGTGTACAGTTTTACAATGTATATTAAGAAAACGATTAAATCATACTGACATTATTTTGTATAATTTTTAAGAGATGGTCATTATATAACGATCACTACGTTTTATGTCTATATAGGGTGTTCCTTAAAGACATGCTAATATTTAAGGGGGCGATTCTTGGGCCCATTTTAAGAAAAAAACTTCATATGAACGAATGCCGTAAACGTAAAAGTTTCCAGAAAAAATCTTATAACGATTGTGATACTATTGTAGATATCTTTATAAAACTTGGTACTCGTCTTCAATGCATCAAGATGCATTTTCTAATGTACAAACAATTTTATTATTTTTACCAGTGGCGTCTGTACGGGTTTTGCATTGAATATTTTTGTAGAAAAAATGGTACACCACTGCTTTCTCTTAAAATAAAAATTATTTTTTGAATTTGTGAACAAATTTGATCTCTTGATTTTATTCGGTCCGATGCATAGTTTTCGCTTAAAAAAATAAAAATTGTTTTAGAGTATAATTTTTATGAGAACGACATGACATTGCTAATAATTTCCTGACCTTGACTGTGAATTATTTCACCTTTCACACCATAAGTGGACTTGGATGTTGAGGATTCGGTAGGATTCATATCTGTAGGTTTTAACGTACTAATAATTTTTGCATTATCGTTATAACAACAATTCTTACCTTACGTAGCAAATAAATTATTGTTTGTAGTCTTAAAAAAGACTGTTTATTATAAATCGATCAAAACAAGCAAATACAACAATAATCACAAAAACTTCGTATGCGCGAAAACAAACTAAATTTGTCAAATTATTGTACTTCCCTACAATTTTAAAAATGAGATCGTCGAACGAATATTGGTATCTGCGCATTATGACCTCATGTCGCTCTCATAAAAATTATGTAGGTATACTTTACTTCGGGATTCAAGAAAACGTTTAAATTTCTTCATATCGCAATACCGACTAATAATTTTTTAACACCTAATCCAGTTATTCTGGAATAAATTACGTTTTTCTTCAGACGTCAATAAAAGATGACATTTTAAACTTCACCTGACAACGTTAAAGTTTTACATTTTCACCGGCGGCTGCAAAAGTTTTTTGCATCCCCTCGCAGCGAATGCAAAAGTAATATAAGTTAATAACTCAAACACCCAATTTGGAAAACAACGAAAACAAATTTATTGTTTATAGTTATAAAGATTAAAAGTACAATGATTAAAACTAACATTTTCTCCAAAATAAAATCCGCCAGAGGTAACAGTGGAAGTCTCGCTGCGTTCTAAGGAAATGGTATTTAACTCTTCCTCTTCTACATGAACTTCTGTACTCGTAGCGCTTGCACTAGGTGCAAACATTCTCAAGGCTGCCTCTTTTTTTGTTGCTAGAGAGTCTTCAATATAACGCTCAGCTACAGTGCTGGATTTCCAGCCACCATGGCGCTTCAAGCACATTAAATCTATGCCGCAGTCTACCAACAGTTTAGCTGAGGTTCTTCTTAGACAATGCCCTGTGTATTCTGTACAGTTCGCTAATTTTAAGAAAAAAGCTACCTCCCTAGGAACACAACTTATTTTATGGATTTCTACCACCGCTCTTGAGCATTTTCCATTTCCATATTTTAAAAAAACGGCGATCATTCAGATCTCGTGGGCGCAAAGCAACATATTTGTTATATAAATTTAGGAAAGATTCCCCTACAACTGTAAATGATTTGTTTTGCTATTTGGAATTTTAATATGTAGCAGAGTGTTCAGGTTCTCAATGTCGTCTACCTTCATCTTCACCAATTCATCGCAACGACATGCCCCTGAGATACCAATAATCCAAACTATCTAAAAAAAAATACAAGATATAAAGACTTGTTTTCATTCTATTTCTAAAACTTACCTTCATTGCCAAGTATTTTTCGTCCGACGCTTCCGATAAAAATTTGTTAAATTGGTCTTTTGTAAATACTTTGGCCTGCTTTGGGGTGTATCCTTCATTCTGCTTCTTTAGATTTGCACGAAGTTTCAAGTATTTGCTTATATCTACGCAATGTCGAATGCTCAATAATGATTTTATCATCGAATATTGGGACCACATTGTCGAGCTTTTATTGCTGTATTAGCCGCTTCAGTAATTTCTGACGGCGTGTAGTTCTCCAAATCCATCATACTCCTAACAATGTAATATTTTAATTTACACAAATAGGAACAAAAAGTTTAATAAAATACTTACAATAACACGGAGAATCTTCACAATTTTCAACTCACAATGCATTGTTTTCAACCAAACCTAGCAACGTCTACTGCTGCTTGTCAGAGCACGCTAGGTAAATCTAACTATTCCTCATTTTCACAAGCTAATTATTTTTCCATATTTCACGTTTGTGTAAAAAACGTCTGAAGACAAAATAGTATATTTTATTATAACTACGTTCGTCCGTCAAACCTACAGATTCGCCACAAAAAGTGTCACTTTAGCTCTTTATAAAATAATATACTATTTTACAAACGTCAATGTCAAAACAATAGCTGTTGACTTACAGTAAGTTGTTTGGTGTTCAAAACCATCCCAGTGCGTCATTTCTTTGATTTTTAGTGTCATTTTTCGCTGTTTTTTCAAATAGCAATGCATTACGTATATGGCCTCGCAGATGGTAATACGACAGAAGCCACACGCATTTATTATGAAAAATATCCTAATCGTACCTTGCCAGATAGTGGAACCTTTTCAAATATCACCGCCGACTTAACGAAGCTGGTAGTTTCAAAAAAGGCGCTCCGGAAGGTAGACCTCGAATTGTCAGAACACCTGAAATTGAGGAAGCGGTGTTGCAAGAAATCGACGAACCTCCCGAGACGAGTACGAGAAGGATCGCTAGAGCTCTGAATATTTGCCACCAAATAATTTGGCGTATTTTAGTTGACTTTTTGTTATATCCATACTATATTCTAAGAGTACAGACATTACACCCCAGGGATTTCCCACAGCGTGTGAACTTCTGTCAGTGGTACCTTCAGAGTATTACACTAAATCCACAGTTTGAGACACAAATTTTGTTCACAGCGAAGAAAATTTTTCTCGGAATGCTATTCAAAATTTCCATAACAACCATGTGTGGGCTGAAGAAAACCCGCATGCCATAACCGAAACCCATTTTCAAGAATAATTTTTGGTTAATGTATGGGTAGGAATTATTGGTAAGCATGTAATATGCCCATTTTTCCTACCAGAGCGCCTTGATGGACGGTCTTATTGGTATTTTCTCGATGAAGAACTACCTGGGTTGCTTGAAGATGTACCAATTGCGTTAAGGAATATTTGAACGAGTGCGCAATTCCATGCGTAGGCGGACGGAAGCATGCCTATTAAGTGAAGGCTCCCACGTTCAACAATTTTTATAATCAATGTTAGTATTGTTAATAATTAATAATTAATAAATTTAAGCCTTTTATGTAAACTTACTATTAAAATAAAATAAAACTCGTTTTTCTACAATCTGAAATCCCCGCAAAACTTCTAATATAATTATTGGCAATTGAAAGTTTTTTGTAGTTTTCCCTAAAGTAAAATCAGTTACTTATTCCTGAATTAATCCACATTTAATATTAAACGAACTCAATAGCATGACAAAAGAAAAAAACACGATTACCACACAACAGTCACACGCGCACGCACGCGCGCACGCACGCACGCACGCGCACACACAGACACAGACACAGACACAAACGCAGACGCAGACGCAGACGCAGACTCAGACGCAGACGTAGGCGCAGACGCAGACGCAGACGCAGACGCAGACGCAGACGCAGACGCAGACGCAGACGCAGACGCGACGCGACGCAGACGCAGACGCAGACGCAGACACGCAACGCAGACGCAGACAGACGCAGAACGAGACGACGACACGACGACGCAGACGCATACACGGACACGGACACGGGCACGACACGGATACGGACACGGACACGGATACGGACACGGACACGGACACGGACACGGACACGGACACGGACACGGACACGGACACGGACACGGACACGGACACGGACACGGACACGGACACGGACACGGACACGGACACGGACACGGACACGGACACGGACACTGACACGGACGCGGACGCGGACGCGGACACGGACACGGACACGGACACGGACACGGACACGGACACGGACACGACACGGACACGGACACGGACACGGACACGGACACGGACACGTACACGGACACGGACACGGACACGACACGGACACGGACACGGACAAGGGCACGGACACGGACACCGGCACGGGCACAGGCACACGCGCACGTGAACGCGAACGCTCACGTCCGCGCGCACACACACACGCGCACAGACCGCACACTGCGCACTGCACAGGCACAGGCACGCGTACACGCACACGCACACGCACACGCACACGCACACGCACACGCACACCACGCACACGCACACGTACACGCACACGCACACGCATACGCACACGCACATGCACACGCTCACGCACACGCACACACGCACACATCCAGACATGATGGCTGATCTTGGCCAAAAGTTGTAAAATGAGCTAATAAGTCGATTTAGCGATAGTGAAAGAAAAGTCGATTGCATAACATTCTATACCTACATATGTATATGTAGGTTGGAAGGTATAAATACGAATCATAATTATATTAATATAATTAATATAATTGTTTGCATCAGTTTTCAAACAACTGTTGAAAGTAATTAATATTCTTTTAAAAAATAAGTACATACCTGATTACGTGTTATCGAAACGTATAGATTTGTGCAAAACTAAAACAAAAATACACCATTAAAAACCCAAAAGGTAAAGTATTTTAATTATGTGTAAAAATGTTGAAAGTTAACATTTTCATATTTTACATGATTTATACCCAATAGATAGTACCGAAAATTAACCACAGAACAGTTAATCGGGAATTTAATCTGTATTTTTCTAAATCACAAGGTATAGTGTAACCAAAAGAAAAGCTTAGTCTTCTCACTTGCTGTATGTTTAACAATTTAATTTGTGTTACGAGTAAAACACCAAACCTTCCTCATACACCTATGCGGATTTGATATTATCTTTGAGCAACTACAACATCTATTGATATTCATATCTGCATTATATTAGGGCATTAATCAAAATTAAAACATTAGTATAATTAGCTCTTACCTAAGCAAATACCATAAAAAACATAATCAAGGAAAACCAGTCATTAATAAATACGTCATTTCCTAAGAAGTCATTTCATGTCTTTCTCCTGTTGGTAATAGCACGGTATGTGATAGTACGAAGGTTGTAAATAGTAACGAGTAGGTCGTTCGGCAATGTTTAATTATTGTAAAAAATGTCAACTTAATAACTATTTATGGAGCAAGTGTGTTATGTAGCGAATAAGTCACTAGCAAAATGTCTTAAACGACGAGCCGTAAGGTGAGTGGTTTGCTCTCTCCCGTCATATTTGCCATAATACAAGCGTAATTTTATCCAGCACCTCCCTAATTTCGTGGACTTAAGAAATTAATTTAATTGGCAACGTGAAAATGAAGTGAGTGTGTTATAAATTATCTCACGCGAAGGTATAGGCTAAATAATTCAACTGAAATAAACATCGTTATGACAATCAGGTGGTGCTGTTTAAATAGTAACATATATGTTTCACTGCAACTAAAACTACAAAAAGCTAGATTGGAAAGTTTAATCGAAAGGAATCGTTAAGGCTGCGCAAGACTTTGACAACCAGGAAGCGAAATTGCTTAAAGCCCAAATAGCACTTGCAATTAATTCATAATCGGTCCAATAAAAATTAAGTAGTAGCAAGAAATTAGAAGAATTAGTAGAATTGTACAATTCTGTGGAATTGTCAGCTATAAATATGAAAGCTGTATTTAGAGGAAAACAAAATGATATGCAGTTAGTCAAAAGACTAGAACCGAAATCACTTCGTAGAACTATTCAAAATAAGTGTTTTCGCTGTGGTGGTTTTCATCACTTGATTGTCGACTACTGATATATAATTATTTTAACGGCATTAATACTTTATCGGGGAAAGATGCAGTGACATATCCACCTTTGTATAAAAATACAAGAAACATTATAAAAAAATATTTAATATCATTTTGTACCAATTATAAATACAACAATACTTAAAATACATAAAAAACCAACTCAGGATAGAAAAAACGCTCAGTAGATAATTAATCGCCCTCAAGCGTGTTGGAACAATATTATTTGGACCAAAGCATAGAGTATTTTAGTGTCGGGGACAAAATATTAATCTAATAAAACCATGTCAGCGTTGTAAAAGGCTACTATTTGGACTAAACTATATATAGCATTTTGTATCAGGAACAAAATATGGTTCTGATAATAATACATTGTGTTACTAGTAGTAGAACGCATTTATTTTGCGTTGAATCAAGATTGCGACCGTGGCGTTAGCAAACTGGATAAATTCTAAAATAGTCTTTTACACCAAGTGATATACATATTTTTTTCTTTGTTCAATAGCTTAACAGCTTAATTAATAAAATATCTAGTCTTACGACGCAACATCTTCTCTCGTCGTGGGTTCCTATTAGATGTATTATTTTAGCAATCGTTCAAGAGGTTTAGTAAGAAAATCTGCAGTTCGCTCAATACTTTTCTTACCTTAATCTTAATGCTGTTCACCAACATCCTGAACCATTACAACCCCACATTTTGTTTCTGAAACACAAGTTTCCTAAAAAAGCACCGAGTCAGGTGACTTGCAACTTCCCCAATACAGTCTTCACCCTAACATTCGATACAAAGGAGGAGTATGCCCATCTCAAAGATAACATAGCTTATAAGATTTGTCCTTTGGAGAATAAAAAATTCGACGTAGTTTGGTTTAAACATTGTGGTCCTAAATTTGTGAAATTCTACTGTTGTATCTATAGATCTCCTAATGACAGTAACTTTCAAGACTGCTTCGATTACCTTTGTTTGAAAGTTGACTATCTTCTGTTTTAGTTTCCATTTTGCGATATCTCAATTCTGGGAGATTTCAATATTAATAACTCGAATTATCTTCAATTCTCATCTGCTACTAATCCTGCTCGTCATAGTGCAGATTCATATAATCTCACACATCTTCTAGATCTCTTTCTTACATCAAACCCATCTTCAGTTCTTTCCACATTAGATTTATCTGACCATAGTCTAATAGAAATAACTTCTACTATCCCTAATTCCTCTTGTTCGCAACACTGATAGAACCTTATGGTATTTTAAGTCAGCTAAATGGAGTGATTTACGGGATTTAGTTTTCATGGCGTGAATATTGTTTTAAGTCGTCCTCATCTTCGGACATTACTCTTACAGTGTCTGAAAGAATAAATTCCCAAAAATCAAAATCTTATAGGAAATTCTCGTTCCCAAAGCTGGTTCAATAAGGCTGATGCAATATCTTCATACACCTTACACTACATGAAAATCTAATAAGAGTCTAATCAAGAGTCATGCAGATTACGTTGGTGCTAGGAATACTTGCAAAAGTGTTATCACCAAAACGAAAAGGTTGTTTGAGCAACGAAAATGTAATGAAGTAGCTAAATCTCCTATGGGCAGTCGTAAATTTTGGTCTTTAGCTAAAGCTATTTGTTACATCTTCACTTTCCCCATAACATACTTTGACGAGTCTGTAGTTGCTAATACTGTAGGCAAAGCTAATTGTTTTGTCGATTTATTTCCATCAATCTCGTGTCTTAATGATTCTGGAAAAGATGTGCCCCTAGTCAACTCTTCTTCATGCGCTATGAAACCAATTCATTTTCGGTACAAACTCCGAGAATCGATCATCAAAAGGCTTGATCTCAATAAGATTCTATCAAAAATCAAGACATAAAGCTGAAATGGCAATATCAATGACATTCAACGTGTCCTTAAATGGGGAGGTAATAATTTAATTAAATTTAATGCTAATAAAATTCAGTATTGTCTTGTGTCCGTCAAAAAAGATCGATCATTTCCTATTGTAAATATGAAGGGTTCAATTCTTAAGTTTTCAGATTCCATTACTATTAACTTCTGACATACAGACCCTTGAGCATAGATGAATTATTTAAGTGTTTGTTTGTATTATTGGTATTACAATGGCTAGTGAGCTGCTGAATTACATTCTTTGATATCATCTCGTACCATCTTTGCTAGGAATATGTGATGGTTCTCACTTAAGAGGATATTTGGTATTAGTTTTAAATATATACAAGTTTGGGCGCCAATTGGTACGAACGTAAACATGGACCTAATTCTTTGGTTTGCATACCATCGTCACAAAAGTTAAAATCTAGTGTTTTTTATTTTATTTTAATAATTTCGCAGTTCTTTAATAAAGATTTATATTGTTTTTGTGACAAGTAAAATTATTACTTTTTTTTAATTGCGTCTGGATGGTTTTAATTTCTAAAGATATCATTCATTTGTTAAATTTTATTTATTATTACTATCATGTTTCGGTATGAGTAAATGAACACACAAATTCCTATTTTATCAGGATGCCCCAGCTCGCTTAATGGTAGAAGAAATAACCACTGTTATGGTTTATCAAAATTGCATTCAATGAACTTACTTAATATATGTGATTGATCAATGTATTGAATGTGTTTCCTCCAGTATTCGTATAAGCTTTTTTAACATTCGTGATAGTCAAGAATAAAAATAATGAAAATGATACTTATTTAATTACTGAAATTCGCAATGCAGAAATGTTTCGTTCACAATAACGTATAACAATCAAACCTACAATTATAAGTAATATTCTTAATACTAACATGCAACAATAATTCTTTATCAAACTTGAATGTAATGTTCTCCGTTCAATATTGATATTCAAATTCAAATTCAGCGAAAATAAACCACATAAACTTTTCTTTATTTACACTTAGAAATCGTACTTATCTGTCACTAAAAAGCCGATGACGTAACTACAATGTGCGGAATCCAGGCGCCTTGCCCCCTTTGTTCTCGGAATATCTTCTTTTGATCTTTGTTGGGGATGAAGACTCCTTTCCAACAATTTTAAGATTTTGTTATTAATTGCTGGATATATTATTGGTTCTTTAATGATCACTTTAATTCTTTATAGTTTTAACTATAAAAAGCGTGCTACAACAAACCACATTTGAAATCAATTCAATATTGAAAATCAATAAATTCGAGTTGTTGTTCGTCATATATTGATTTACCAATTTGGATCGATTATTGTCTTTTATATTCATTATTTCGTATTAAACACAATTGATGACCGCTTCTTATACGTACAAACGCGTTATTTTAAATGATTATTATCACCAACTCAGCCACATTTACGCTTAATTTCACTTAGCCTTTTACTATTGTAACGAGGGAGGTATTTTTACTTCTTCCCTTTTACACCACTAACTAAATTTTATTGTAATTTCACAATTTACAGGGCAGCATGACCATTAATTTGTCACCCGTGCTGCGTCATCCATCAACTAACTACTCACAAAAATATGACAGCCAACTTGCCGCGTTATTTAAATGATTTCTAATTAAATATGTACATGGTTATGAAAACAAATTCACGTTTTTTATCTACACATTAATTACATTTATACATCAATAACAAACAATCACTTCTTTATCTAAAAAAACAACATATATCTATTCAATTTCCTATAGCTTAGCGTGAAATTTGAATTTCTTGTGCATCCATTGCAAATACTCGGTTCGCTCATTCATCATCAATATGCAGTACAGATCTCCACTTGCCGTACTAAACGGGCGCAATCCACATTTTGCTACACGACTTCTAAACTGTGGAATGATCTCCCTAGTTCCTGTTTTCCTCCCACTTATGATGTGAAAAAATGTAAGGTAGCCGTTCATAGGCATCTCTTGACCAATCAACATCCCCCGGTCCATCCTTCCAAGTTTCCTGAGTGCTTAAGCACGGTAAGCTAAACTTAAACTGCACAAGACCACCATTACTTAAAAAAAACTCGACAAAATATCATCACCTACCTCACTAGTTGATTTGCAAATTAAGTATTGAAGTCTAAAACCATCCATGCCTACAGCTGAGCCATTTGGGAAGGGACAATTATTTTAATATATCTGCTTTGTAATAGATGGTCAACTTCTGTATTAGTTGGCTAAGGTAACACGATGGCTTAGGTGGGTTAGGGAGTTTCATTTTAAATTGCTCTGCATTATATAAAGTACGGCTAGATCTACGTATCGGGGAAACAAGGAAATTAAAGACTGCAGTAGAAAATCTAATATTTCGAATAAAATGTATTGTCTTAAAAACGGTTAAATATAGGAATGTTTAGCAGCGTTAACTATTTTTTATGCGGAAGTCAAAATTTCATTAAAATACAGAATATTCACTTAAAAAAACATATCTTAACATTTAAGTTTGCGACACTCTGTATTTCGAAAAAAATTTGAGCGCTGAGTCTATACACTCCATGCCTTTGAGTGCGGTCCACCTCGAATAGTGCGTAATGTGAAGTAGAAATCCAATAATAATACCTATAAATTTTTTTCAACTCATCAGCTCTTGAAGTACGTATATTTAAGCGAAATGAATTCATTACCTAATGAATTATTGTTCATCAGTTTAATATTTATGGTACTAGATCAATCTTTTATCAACGCCACTGTATACTTTATTAGTTAGTATACACTCTTAATACTTCCCCAGCACGTTTAATTATTCAAATTTTGCATTTTGATCCGCTAAATCATAAGCCAATAATTAGGGGGAACTTCGCAAAAATAACAAAAACGCAATTAATTATTCAGGCAAGAGACATTATCAATTGAAAAAAAATCATTTCTTGATTTTTTTTATTAAAACTCATGATGTCTTTTCTCCATTTTTATAATCTACAGAGTGTTTAATTTCGTAAATAGCGTCAAGTGTTTGCTGTAAGGGGGTAGAAACCTGAGTGCGCGTATCACAGATGGAAATACCCTATTTAAATGCAAATTCTATATTTGTCACCTCAAGAAGAAAAAAGTTCGATCTTTCCCTCAAGTTTGCATATTTCCCAGCAGACGGGTCGCATTAGGTGCCGATGTATTCGAGATATGATGACGTCGGTTGCGAAATTGTATTCCTTGTTGGACTGGAAACATAGCGGTAGAGAGACTAATTATATAGCATTTTTCAACTCGACATATTGTAGTATAACGACGACTTTTTTTATGTCACTTTCTCGAATCGCATTTTTTCTTCCGGTTGACAAATTTCCGTTTTCGTTCTTGCTATCATTTGTTCTATCAGCGTGGGCAATTTATTATTTGCTTACAAATTTCTATGCATACGTTTTATACAAAACACTGCATTCATTATGTGGAATGAAAATGGCTCTGTCTATGGGGTGTAATAAGCCACTGAAACAATATAAAACTCTCTAGCTTGCAGAGAAGTGAAAGAGCGTCTTTTAGAGTATGATAAATTTTGATCGAACTGACAAAAGTTTGTGGTATAGTGAAATTTCTATTAGAAGTATGATTACTTAAAAGTTTAAAGAGACTGATATCAAAGGTAGTTACAGATAGATTACATACACGGCGCTTGTGTTATTTTTTCGCTGTTCTGCACCAAGTTGGCATATGATGGATGAATGGTTATTGGAGTCGCGTATTTTAGACGTTTTATCTCCGCCCGGGAGCGGATAATTTCAAGTTTGTAAAGTTTACACATGTCAAGTGGTGTCGATACGCTGCTGATGGCGTCAATGCGCGCTTTGATGACAAAGGCGGATCTTAATATCCGCGTACAAGAGTCGTTACGGCAAGGGTGTCGACTTCACAAGGGATCAGCTTTCTTGAAGAGCATAATGGGATCACGTTCATCCCTCTTAAATGGGATCAGGACGTCTTAACGCACCCAAGTTTCGCTTTTTCCCGCCAGAAGGTCTTTCTTATAAAAATTAAGGCATGCTATGTTTTATTTTTTCTTCCTATTAAGAATACAGTAAAGATCGTCATATTTAGCATTTAGCACATAGGAAGTACTTCTTAAAACAGCATTCACGTATTTAAATTGCCGATTAAACATAATAGCACACGTTTTATTAAGACTTGTTCCAAACAGATAGGTTTTTTTCAAACTTTCACACATCTTTCACATATCTTTAATCTTAAAAGTGGTTCATTACATAACTAAAATAGTACAAATATTATGTTTATTACCTAAAATACACTAATCTACGCATAATTCGGATGGTTCCAAGAAATAATGAATCTACTCCACGCAAATAAAATCTGTTTTATTTGAATTTAAGACTGATTTGAAATCCTTCCGTAAAGTAAACCAGAGACCTAGGGGTTGCTGCTTACAAATATAAGACAAAAAGGAACGATTGAGTGCTGATCATAGAAATCCGACATTGATAATAATAATCAATTCATTATTCTGCATACATTTAGCTTTTGGGTAATGTTAATTTGCACAATTGATTATTTTTTTAATCATATTTTAACAATATCATGCCACTAAAATTTGAATTTATGAAAAGTTGCAAAACATATCAAGTTTACAGATTATCCACCTGGAATACGTGCAATAATATTGGAATTGAGTGTTTATACCATAGAGTAGATACTTAAGATAGTTGTAAATAAATAAATGTATCTTTGTTACTTTACCGCATTGCCTTTAATAAGTATTATGCACTAACTGATTGGATCATCTACAAAAACCAAAATTGTTTCGTTTCTCACAACGTAATTAATTCACTAATTATTAAAATATGCACATTTACGAGCCCTAAAGTGCTTAAAGCACTTAATAAATTGACGTACCTGTACTTACTTTCCGTACTTTCATGAAGGAGCTTATGTAAAATTTAATTAATTTTATAGAATATCAACATTTTTTTCTGTAAAGTTGTCAATTTTCCATAACTTCGCAAAAAAAATACTGTAGGACCCTTTTTAAATTACGTTTATCTTTGAACAGATTTTAAGCAAAATTTGATAGAATCGAGATATTTCAGTAATAATCTTACATAACAAGTTCGATTAAAATAAGTTGCGCATATTTAGGTTATCATGCCCACAGGCACACATACATAACCCAGATGCAAAACACACATTATTTTGAAAATGGTCTATAATCTGTCTAGAAACGAAGCGACGGAATAAATCAACATGTTTGGCAGATTCCAATGCGTTGGGTTGTTTTATGATAAAAAAATTAAACTGAAGTAATATTGATTATATATGTCATAATGAAATTAATTAATACTAATGAAAAGTTGGGAAGGAACAAGTATATTATTTATTTGTAATATACTTTTTCTGTTTTCAGATTAAAAGGATTTCGTGGTTGATTAGGTAATTATTGATTGTTTGGATTGTCAACTCCGTGTACAGGGTGTTTCAGGGGTAAACCGACATACGTTACCCGCAAATAAAGGGCACTTGGGTGATTCGAAATAACCTAGGTTTACTGGGTCCAACGCTTTTAAGAACTGAGATATAGGGTGTTTTATCAATTTAGTCCGATATTTTTATAAACCATATCTTTGGAACCACCCTGTAGATTTTGTTCATATTTGATACTGGTATATGGTTTCAAAAGCCCAAAATCCACGTCCATCTTTAAGAAAATTTTTAAAATTTGATGATTTCCAAAACAACATCCTGTATATCAGAATTTTAAAAATTGGACCGAATATTTTAAAAGTGCCGAAAAAATAAGTTACACTGAAATATTTTTATAAGTGCGCATTTCATTCCACTAATAAAATGTTTGAACCCAAAATTCAATAAATGGATTATTATTGCTGAACACTTCGTACTTATTTACTAAAACAAGGAGAAAATTTAAAATATATGTGTAGAGATTTTTTTATGCGGCGCTTTAAAAATGTGCTTAAGTATTCGATGATAATTTTAATACGTTAATTTTATTAAAATGTAAAGGTTAAGTTGTTGACAAATTGAAAAACATTTAACTGAATATATTTTCAACAAAAAACTACACATAAGAAAAGTTTTAACAAAATGCATACAAATTCTTTAAAACAAAAGCCATACATATAAAAAAATGATTTTAATAGATGTTCAAAATGTCCACCGTTTTGTTCAATACATTTTCAAGCTCTTATAAGTATGTTCTGAGTAGCCTTTCTGATTATTAATGGGTTACCCCTCACTTCCTCACAAGCATTATGTATACTGTTAACATGTTCTTCTCTGCTATTGATCTCCGAGGCGTATACTTTCGATTTCAGATATCCCCAAACGTGGCAATCCACTGGGTTGAAGTCTGGTGAACGAGTAAGCCAGGTATGGGATCCACCCGTACCTATCCACTTATTTCGGAAATTTTCGTTAAGAAAATTTCGCACAATTAGTCTGAAATGAGGAGATGCGCCATCTTGCTGGAAATACATTCCTCCAATATCAGCATCAGCATCATCTAACAACACCGGTAACATATTCTGCAAAAAATCCGGATAGTATTCCCCATTTAAAGTACGAAGTATGACACATGATATGAATAAGACGATTGTCTAAAAAACCACACCGTGCATTAACTGAAAATTTATATTGTGAGTGTGTTTGTCTTGTAGCAAAAGGATTTTCGTCAGCCCAAATATGAGAGTTTCTAAGATTCAAAACCCCATCCCTGGTAAATATGACTTCATCGGTGAATAAACACCTACTAATTATTCTTCTCGTTCTCAGTATCCACCGACTAATTCAAAATCACGAGGTTTCAATATCTGCACCTCTTGAATGTGATATGGGTGTAAACTAAATTTTTTTAATCTTCTCCAAACGGTAATATGGGGCACATTTAATGAATGTCCAATGCGCCTTGTACTGATTTCTGGGTTGAAAAAATAAAATAATTTATTTACTTATTAATTTTTTTATGGATTTATTTATTTATGTATCTATTTATTTATCTATTGTACTAATATTAATTAAAAAAAATTGCCGAAGGTATGGTGAACAAAAAGGAATTTATTTTTATCATTGACTAGAATTATATACTATTAAAATAAATCTTCAATTTACCTAATATATCATCTTCGATGCCCAAATGTTGTCTTTCATGGCAATCATTGACTTTTGCTGTACCAAATTGTCGAAGATGACCAAAAACTTGTGCAAAAGTCTTATGATGTGGGGTTCGACAATTAGGGAACCGCCTTTCATACTCCCTTGCTGCTTCTCTACCGATTCCGTTGCAAAAACCGTATATTCTTCCGTAGAGAATTCATGTGGCATATTATTATGTACACTTATTATTATTTGAAATAAAATAAATTTATAACCAGTTTTACCGTTCATTCCGAATATTTCAAAATATGTATAAGACACCACTATAGGCGGTTCTAAAGTAATGCCTTTAAAAAAAATGATAACCATTGGTTGTAATGAATTTTAATTTAAGATTGCAATAGCATGTAGCATAAAATGTACGCTGTTAAAAATATTCGTCAAATATTAGTGGGTTTTTTTGTTTTTCTAAATATGCGGTCCAATTTTTAATATTCATTAACATACAAGGTGTTATTTGGGAACTTACCCAAATGGTACAATTTTTTTAGGACAATCCTGGAATTTAGCTTAAGTTCTTATGATCTATAGGATGGTTCTAAAGTTATGGTACAGGAAAATGACAATAACGCATTTAATGAATTTTGGCTTTAATAATTTTAGTAGCAGAATATAATCTGCACTTGTAAAAATGTCCTGGATTGTAACTTAAATTATCATAGTAACCGACTGGGCTCTTACAGTTATACACCTACACCAAATATGGAAGAAACCTACAGGACGCATCAAAGTTAGGGCTCAGGAAAATGTTAATAATCTATTTATTGAATTTTGGCTTGAAAAATTTTATTAGTAGAATGAAATGCGCACTTATAAAAATATTTCAGTCTAACTTATTTTTTTTCGTACTTTTAAAATATTCGGTCCAATTTTTAAAAATCTGATATACAGGGTGTTGTTTTGGGAATTATCAAATTTTAAAACGCTGAATTTTGACTCAAATTTTTACGGTGGACGATTTGGCTTTAAAGTCATATACCTGTAACAAATTAACAAATATGAAAAAATCTACAGGGTGGTTCCAAAGTTATGGCTTATAAAAGTATCGGACTAAATTGATAAAACACCCTATATCTCAATTATTAAAAGTGTTAGACCCAGTAAACCTAGGTTAGTTCCAATCACCCAAGTGTCCTTTATTTGTGGGTAATGTCGGTTTACCTATTAAACACCCTGTATATAACAAATTGCTAATAACATTACAGACCACATTTTTAATAATTTTAAACTAATTAATTACTAATGATTGAACTAGAAAATATGCACTGTATTTGGAATCACAATTTAATAGATTTTAATGTGTTGTTAATGATATAATAAGGGGAGAAATATATATATATATATATATATATATATATGACGATAACCTAAGTTATGATTATTGTTATACATATATCGGTATATCATAAGGTCTACTTCCGCTGCAGTATTGAATTTTATAGCAATAGCGTCGAGTCCTGAATTTATTTCAATGAAACGCGCTTTCTGTCACAGAAACAATTATTGTGCTCAATTTGTACAATTATTTGAAATGTCATAATCCATTGAAAAAAGCTGAAGAGACAGTTGAAATGTGTTCACATATGACTGGCATTGGAAAAATAACAATATTCAGACTTTTACGTGAAGACAAAGTTTCTGTGCGTAAGCCTATTTATCTAATGGTAGAAAAAAAAACAGAAATATCCGAATATGTGAAAACTACAATTGGAAGAATAGTGCATTCGTTTTATTTTAAAAAATAAATACCCACATTAAATAAAATTCTGTCAGTTGTGAAAGAGGAAGACGATATACCCAATTTAAGTAGAATAATGTTGTGGCAACTTTTGCAAGAATAGAATTTTCCATGGGAAAAAATGAATAGAAAATCAGCTCTGGTTGATAAGGAAGAAATTGAGTGTTGGAGAAGAAATTGTGTACGAAATATCTCTAAATTATGTTCTGAAAGCAAGAAAATTTATTATTTAGACGAAACGTAGGTAAATGAAGGTTATACCGTGGAAAAAATGTGGTAAGACAAAAATATAACCAGTGGACGACATGCTTTTTTAGAAGGATTACCTACAGGTTTAAGACCTCCTTTAGGAAAAGGGCGACACTTAATTATTACGCATATAGGAAGTGACGAACGCTTCATAGAGGTAAGTTTACTGCTATTTGAGACGCAAAATACCAGTGATTACCACGAGGGCATGAAAGCGGATGTTTTTGAGGAATATTTTGAACAAACGTTAGATTTAATAGCAAAGGGTGCCGTAATTGTTATGGACAATGCCATCTACCATCCCGGAAAAAATCGAACGTTTACCTATAACTTCCTGGAAAAAAGGTGCTATAATGAAATGGCTTTCCTCAAAGAATATTGTTTTCGAACATGATATGGTAAAAAGGAAACTGCTAAGTCTAGTACAAGGTGTTAGGACAAAGGTGCGGTAGCGAGAAATAATACCAGGTTTAAATTAAGTGACGTTCGACAACTTTTAATGACTTCCTTAAGTGAGGTGACTGCGGAAAGATGAAAAAGTGTAATGAAAGAGGAACAAAAAATGTGGGACAATATGATAGAAGTTACTGTAGAGCCTATTATGATTTCAATAGGGCCAAATGATAGTTCTTCCGAAGAAAGAGATGAATTTTCAGAATAACTGTATTTGCAAATGATATATTTATTATTTTTCTTATAAATTTTGTTTGTTCAATGATATGATATGTACAATGATATCTTTAAAATCACCTTTTCTAGTTAAGTTTTCAATAAAACATTGCAATCTAGTCAAAATATGGGTTGAAATATACATAAAAACCGGAACAGGGCGCCAGAGCATCTGAAATGACACAATAGGGGTTGAAATATCTAATTACGCCAGTTCACAGCTCGCTTAAAATACTCAAATAACTCGCTTACCTGAACGTAATCACAGGAGGTCCTGGGACCAGCAATTGCGTGCCGCAAAGTAATCAATCACTAATCAATGAACTTTCACTTCAATAAAAAAAAATAACTCAGTTTAATTCTGTTTACAGTCACTTGAAATCAAATTAATCTACCCGCTATAAAATGTACTTAAATTCATAAAAAGTAATGCACTGATGCACCAAACTTCAAAAGTTTCGTTATCATTCAATAATCAATAAATAAAACTTTCGAACGTAATTACTTTTTACTTGAATTAAACACCAAAAATATTGACTTTAATGCAATGATCTAATTCAAATAAAACAAACACTTAATATGCGTGTAAGTATTATGTTATACAACAAATGTGTTCACATCTGGAATCACATCTAAAAAACCAACAGTTCGGTAACCTGAAGATATGTATTATAAAATCACCACCCTCGGAATAATCACACAGTCGTTACATTAATCTCTCTTCCAAAATTTAATCATTTAATTTATCCTAATAGGCGGTGATACTAGCTAGTTTCAGTATTGCCTTTACTAAAATTATTGTAAATCTGATCCATATGCCAGCAAAACAAATGGTTATGACAAATAAATTGCGTTCTCCTTGTAATGCCTGAGAAGCATATAATTTCGATACAGATCGTCAAAATAATAAATAAAAAAACTCATGTGAATTTGGGTTATGCCACGGATGAATACGCTTGTTTAAAATTTAAACAATAAAATCACAAAAGGTTAATCTCAAAAGACAGCGTATTCAACAATTGAATCATACGCAACAATATCAAAATACACACACACGCACACGCGCACGCGCGCACACCCGCACGCGCGCACACGCGCACACGCGCACACGCGCACGCGCGCACACGCGCACACGCGCACACGCGCACACGCGCACACGCGACACGCGCACGCGCACGCGCACGCGCACGCGCACGCGCACACGCACACGCACACGCACACGCACACGCACACGCACACGCACACGCACACGCACACGCACACGCACACGCACACGCACACGCACACGCACGCACGCACGCACGCACGCACGCACACACACACACACACAAATTTATTAAAATGCGTTAAACACAGCAAAATATGTGTAATTACCTTGAATTCCTACGGCCCTTTTTGTTGTACAGGCACGTGGTGGAGCTCTGCGGCAGCGTCGGCAATATGATCGAGGTTGAAATTGTGTTCGAAACTCTAATATGACCCAACTCGTAAATGTTTCGCTTCCAAGTTGCGTTTGGATTAAAATTTCAATTGGTTGTACGATACACTGCTGATTATACTTACTCGTTACTCCTTAACTTTACTCTATTAATTTTCTAACAATGAATGACACTTACTATTGTTCAAACAAAAGCTTAAGTATTTACACATTGCCTGTTAACTTTACTTTAATTATATACAAGTTCTGAATAACACTTACTATTTTAAAAAAATCAAAAGCTTATTTAGTTACAGCAGGTTATTTGTTATCGCGAACTGTGAAATAACTGTTTGAACTTAGAAACGAACGTTTAGTTTCTTGCCTATAAAAGCTATAAGTACTCTAAAGAAGAGTGAGAGCACTAGGTTACAAACACTCAATACCTTCTTGGAAACTCGACAAGGTCCCTTTGGACAAACTGCACTTAACGACAAATCAATCTCGCGATGGTTGAACGACTTAATATGAACACTGCAAGGGTTTGCTCGGGGATGGCGCCCCTTCCTATAGGAAGTTCTTTCAACACGGAATATGGGTACGTCGTTACGCACACGTTGCGTAACGATAACTTATTAACGATTCTGCGTCTATACTAGCTCTGACCCTCGGGAAAAATCATTTGTCAGCACATTGGTTTTTATCCCTACTATGCTAATTAACCAATCATAAAAGAGATTACTTAAATTTTTTTGTTGAATACGCGCCCACACGATTCAAACTCGAGAATCGTCGGAAAAATTGCATCGCCAAAAAACCCTACCTCAACGAGTGAGCCTTATCAATCTAAACGATATCTTGTAAATTGAAGTTTTCTTAGCGACTCTAAACGTTAATACCTCGTACCTAACGCTAAACCCTTTGTTTAAACCCAAAAAGCCACATTTATTTACTGTTGTCAAGTCATTTTGACTTGTTGTGCATCAGTTTCGTGTTTTTCGCGTTTTTTTATTATGGAAAACTACACACCTGCTGAATTAAAAATATATATATATTCTTTTATTTATGTGCTGCAAATATGAACAGTAGAGAAACCACTTGTTTGTATCGCCAACGTTTCCCTGATCGGTGGCGTCCAAACCGTAAAATTTTTCAACGCATTCATGCACGTTTAAGAGAGACTGGACTTTTCACACGTCCTGCACCCTCTGGACAAATGAGGCTCAAGCGAACGTTGCGTTTCAAAGAAGAGGTTTTAGAGCGTCTAGCAGAAAATCCATCCACCAGCACTCGTGCCGTGGCTTACGAGTTTTAATCGGTTTGACGAGTTTTACATGAAGACCGACAACATGCGTTTAAAAAGCAGAAAGTTCAATCGCTAGATCATGAAGGCTTTACGCATAGAACAGAATTTTGTCGCTGGTTTTGGGAGAGATCTGCAGTTGTGTCTTCTTTTGCGTCGAATATGATGTTTTCGCATCCCAACGTTACCGGCCAAGTTTATCTTGGATTCATAATGAATTATTTTTTGAAATTGCTGAAGGATATTCCCCTAGATATTCGGAATAGGTTGATATTCCAACATGATGGGGGACTGCCTCATTCTTCGGCCCAAGTCCGAAGTTATTTAAATAACACACATCCAGATCGTTGGATTAGACCTGGTAGTCCCTTCTCCTGGTCTTCTAGATCAACCGATTTAACGCCTGTTGATGATCGCGATGGCTTGGTAAACAGAACTTTTGCCGTCTTCCAAGAATTACAAGAAATGCCAGGCGTCTTCGGCAGGGTTAGCAAATCAATGTTAATACAATGTCAAGCCTGTATTGATGCGAAAGGGCAATGTGAACATTTATTATAAAAAATAATAAACACCCTGTATATTTTGTACGAAAAGTTATTTTGAATTAAAATTTTTTTTTAACTTATATTTAAGTATTTAAGTTTGGCCCAATATCACTGGAACAGTATATGTAGAAAACACAGAAAGTGAAGTAGAGGCAAATTTATTGCAGTAATATTACTTAGTAAATACGACCTGGTTCTGATTCTTATGTAACTTTTACAAAAACAAAAGCGATAATCAAATATTTGTGTCCTCAGATACATAATGAACGAATTTCAGTCTTTGGAGATGCAATGAATTAAAATATATTACTAGAAATTAATTCAGATCTATTTTCCTCATATATAACCGATTCCCCTCAAGACGTATGAAATCGAGGCCAACAAAGTCATATGAACAGATTCGTTACGATAAGATATGACTAGAGCTCGGATTATACGCAAAATGCACATTCTATAATATAAATAAGTCATCAAAAATATTTTGTTTATTCACGAATCGCATAATTTAAATTCGATTGACACCAACTTTATTTTGCATATTTTGCATATTTACGTGATGTGCATATTTTGCATATTTCACTCATTGCGTGGATTTTATTGCATGTTTTTTCAATTTAAATTTTCTTTACAATGAAAATGAAAAATTACATTTATTCTATACATTCGTGAAGTTTTTTGTCGTTTTTTTTCTTCTTCCCGTTTTGGAGATTCAATGGAATTATATTAAATTATGTGTATTCTTGCATATTTAATAATATTAATGTTAATGTTAATGTTAATGTTAATGTTAATAAGCAATTGCAATATGCGTAATGCTTATATCAACAGTTTAAAAGTGTTTTTATTAACCTACTCAAACAAATGAAATGAAAATGAAATTATATAATCTTACATATTGAAATAATCGGGTCATTTAGTTCACGCAGATTGCGAGACAACCGCTTGCCGGATTTCGACGATTTTTTTTTATATGTAAATGTAAATTTGTGTAGAAAGAAATAACGGAGCCAGAATTTGATTTTAAGGTTTTAATGTTTTTTTACAAATTTGATTTCAATTTTGCAAAAGTCTAGCACCCGAGGCTAACATTTTAAGTTTGTTTTCAAGGAAACAATTTCAAATCATATGTTTACCGCAAAATTTTTCGGAGGAAAAGCTCGTTTCAATAATTTGCATTTCATTAGTAGCTTTTTTTTATGATCCTTTAGTTTAAAAATTTTCAAACTACTAATTAGTAACTACTAATATTAGTCGATAATTAAAATATCTCGATTACTAACAAATAGTAATAAAATAATCGATTATGGAAATGTCTCGATTATTCCCATCACTAATTCCTTCCCATTGTTATCTTGACAAACTTGCTCAGAAATACTTCAAGCGGATTAAGGGATTTTCCGAAATTATTGTTTTATGTATATTGTATATGTATTATTTTAAAAATAAATGTATAAAAATATTTTGTTTATTATTGTGAGTAAAATGTAGTGCATGTGCTGCATGTTTTTGTGCATATTTTACAGAATCAAGTGCATATTTTAAAGATTTTAGATGCATATATATGCCCATATTTTAACTAATTTTCGTGTATATAAATCCGAACTCTAGATATAACATCAGTAATAATGTAATAAGTTTTTTGAGGTTCGAAATATTGAATGAACAAGTGCACAAGTGAAACACAAGAGCACACAAATTTTGAAAATAATAGTGTACCGCTTCAAAAACTACGACCACTTAGATTTGAAAAAGCTGCAAATATGCGTAAAATGTATACTGGTCTACAAACTAGAATACGGATTGTAGTACTTGAAATTAATAGTCTTTATGAAACACTGGGAAGCCCTTTATAGTTTTTGCAAATAGTATTAAGAGATAGGTGGATTTAAAATTACATAGTTGACATTGAAATTGTTATAAACGAACATGATGAAAGTGTTACCTTGTATAATTTTAACGGTTGTATAAGGTAGAAACAGTAATGAAAAAACGATGCTTTAGGCCTTTTAAAATACTTTAAAAATTTTGATGTGATAATTTTAGCCATAGAAGGAAAAATGTTGAGGAAATGTTACAAAATGCCGAAAAAATTGCAGCCTTAAGAAATTCACTTTTTGCACAAGTTGCATGCAATATTTTTTCTACGTTCATAAAGAAAGGAAAAATACACGTTTGTTCTACGTGGCCATAAGTGTCGGTAACTAAAAAGTATTTTTAGTAATGTAATATTTAACGTCTAATTATGGATTGTTTATATTTGTTAGCGTCTTTGCTGGATATTATTTTCAAAGGTGCTTCATTTTCCAGTACACTGATTTCTAGTGGGGTGGTCAAAAAAATCTTCATCGTTACAGTCATTCCTATTTTTAACAATATTTATCATTTTAAACTATAAAACTATTCATCCTTGGTGTTTGTCACTGGTTATATTTGGAAGAGGATATTCTCTTGAATTTATTTGAAGATTGAATTTCCTCTGACGAATCGACATGTTCTAGTTTAGGTATTGATTATCAAAATCTTCTTCCGGCGACAAATTAATTAAAATGAGAGACATTGTTTGAAATAAGACTAATTTGCTGGATATCAAAGACAGACTAGGCCGCTTTTGACTAATGTTACATGGCAGATACCTTAAGAAACTCTTTGCTATTGATGTGGGTTTGTCTTATAAGGGTTTTCATGGCTATACATAATTCTCATTTGCCGTGGGAAGTGACTAGATCTGGATTCCATAGACAGAGTGCTTCTAGGCGGTTAGTGTCCTTCTTCGATTTTTTTTTGTTTCTGAAGCCTTCTAATGCAGTTGAAGTGTAAGTTGCACAGTCGCCAGTTTTCTCTTCTATTGTTTTGTATTTATCACTGTCCTCATATCGGAGCTGGAGCATTCATTTTTACTTTCTTGCTATACAAGAAAGTATTGCGGTCGAAAGAAAACCGAAAAAAAATAAGTTGCGTTATTTTGATGTTTTACCCCTAAACCCGAAAAAAAATTTTAGAAAATTGTCTGTCGATGGTCACTCGCCAGCCGAAACTATACAGATGATTTTGATGAAATTTGGAATGAAGGCCTACGAGACAAGTATGTCGACAAAACAAGCTTTTAAACGCAATAGGTATACAGGGGGTAAAAATAAGGGTGTTATTTTGGGTGCAAATTTTCAAATTTTAACATAGAATATTGAAATTCAGGTCATCGATAACTCGCATGAAATGCAATTTTTTGCAATTTTTTAAAACTTTACAAATTTAATATGGCCTCAGTTACAGTCACATACACATTTTTTTTTGTAGAAATATATATTTCCGATACCGTTCAAGATATAAAAGAATTGGAAATAGATATGCGTAGTTAAATAAAGGTTCTTTAAAGAGACTTCTTTACGTAATAAATTATGATACAAATATGCCTATATTTAAGGGGTCAAACTTAAGCAATTATTCGAAATTGATTTATTCAAAATTGTCTCCAAGCATTTTTTTTTATATTTTCTAGGCAACCAGCCACTCTTATGAATGTCACTAACCTGCTTCTTCTAAACAAACCTACTAGTAAAAGAGATATGAATGTTCAAATATTTAATATTGATATTGTTATAACTTTCGAACTATTTTGGTTACAAACTTGGGATTTTGGAAATAACCTTTGTTCATTTGCGCTAATGAAATGATATTATCCTAATGAAAACACTACTTCCGGTTTTTCCGGAAATTGAAAACATTCCTCGTTTTGCTGGTATAACGTACATATATTCATACTTTATTTGAAAGGAAGCGAAATTTGCTTTAAAATGATATGAAACAGTCCATACTTACCTTGAAAGATAAGCGCGATATCTATTTCTAACTTTCAACCTACATATACCTATGTAGGTATAGAAGGTTATGCAATCGACTTTTTTTTCGCTATCGCAAAATCGACTTATTAGCTCATTTTACAACTTTTGGCCAAGTTTCGTCAAGATCGACCCTGATGTATGGATGTCTCAGAGAAGGGGGGTTATTAGGGTCAGTTTTTGCTTTTTATTAAATATTTCTAAAACAGCTGAATATTTCTAAGATAAAAATACCCCGAGTATATTTTTTAGTATTTTCCAAGAAAATCCTGTAATGCACTGGCAATCACCTAGTTTAGTTTGTGAGTAGATCAAAGATCATTATTAAAATCGTATGGAATCTGTTAAAGTTCTAACTCAAAAAAGTATATGTAGAATCAGTCTTTTTGGCTGAGATATCAAACGATCCTAGCAACAGTGTTACATATATATATATATATATATATATATATATATATATATATATATATACATATACATATAGTGTGTACCAAATGTATGGAACCGGCCTTGTTATTTGAAAACTCTTCGATAAAATTTAATGTGCATGCTGTTTACAGAGCCTTCGATTATTTCCTCAGTTTTATTATTTTTTAACTAACAAGGTCGGGATCTGCGCAGCCAACTTGAAGTCGCGTACCGTTTGAAAAGTATTTTCAAGTAGAATTCAACGACATGCCGCTTGCCATAGTTATCTCTAAAGATAACTTCGCTATTGTAAATTACAGACTGGGAGAAGGTATTAACTGGATAACTGAAGATTTAGTGAGCACTGAAAACAATGGTTAGTTTATGTTGTTTAACGAACGTCAGAAGCTTAAAACTGTGCATGAAGTGTTAAACTATAGAGTGATCACCTGACTTGTGGAGTTTCCTGAAGACTTGTATTTACCTCGATAAACCAAATAACTTGAATGAACTAGTGCAACGAATTCGAGAAGAAACGGCAAATATTCCTCGCGAGTTCATTTTGAATTCAGTTGAAGGATTTTCTAATCGAATTTATTATTGCCAAGAGGTAAATGGGGAATAGTTTGAACATCGCTTATAAATGATTCTTGTACTAGATGAATTTCATAAACTTAAAACACGGTTTCAACAATCTGAGGTTACATTAAACACCATAAAACAATTCATCCTTGCTAACTGGATTTTCAGTTATCCAGTTCATATCTACTTCCAATCTTTAGTTTACAATAGCGAAGTTATTTTTAGAGACAACGATGACAAGCGGCATGTCGCTGAATTCTACTTTAAAATACCTTTCGAACTATTTAAAAAAAATCAATTTGGCTGTGCAGCTCCCGACCTTGTCAGTTAAACAAATAACAAAACTGTGGAAATAATAGAAGGCTTTATAACAGCATTGCATATTAAATTTTATCGATTTAGCTTGAATATTTTTGAAATAACAAGGCCGGTTCCAATATTTGTAGTGTGTATATATATATATATATATATATATATATATATATATATATATATATATATATATATATATATATATATATACATATAATATACTTTATAAATTTATTTCATCATCTTAAACAATTTTTATAGATGTTACAACTACTGAAGGCAATAACTGTAATTTTTATCGAAACGTATAGATTTATATAAATATAAGTATAAAAATATACATCATTAAAAACCCAAAAAGCTAAATATTTGAGTTATGTGTAATAATTGTGAAAGTTTACATTTTCATATAAGGTATAAGGAAATTTGGATATATCTGGTGCAATAACAACGTCTTATGTGAAATAAAATAACGCCAATTGGAATTTTCTTTGTTTTTAATGTGATTGTAGGTATATGTACATCTAATTATATCTAGTTTATAAAGGAAAACACGATTGATGTTAACGATATTTACCTAATTGTTGTAAACACGCACGCACACTCGCACTCATGCAAGCACGCACACATACACGCGCACAAACGCTCACACACAAACTTTGTCAAACATCGTAAAATGAGGTATTTAGTAAATTAGCGATTGTGAAAAAATTTCGAAAGCATAACACGGGCATAGGTTTGAAGAAAAAATCATTTGTGATTAAAGGTGCATATAACTGTCTTAACAAATAAACTCAATCTTGTTAATGTTCCGTAAAATCATAAAATCTAAGACAGAAAACTGGAAGTAGATACGTTGCTTCTAACAAAGAAAATGTCAATAATTTTCATATAAATACCTTAACAAAAAAAATCTTGGTCTGCAGATACGTAAACCATGTGCAAATATAATTTTTAATATGAACAGTAATTTTCTTATAATCATAAAATCCAACACAGACGATCGGAAATTGATATGCTATTTCTAACAAGAATTATAAAGTATAATGTAAACAGTTTGATGAAAATACCTTAACGAATAAAAAAATCTGATCTGCGCATAGGTAAACGATCGTATGTTTTGTATTGTTACTAATTTGACTTGTCATCAGGCAATCTGGAAATTAATATATTCCTAATAAGAATTATGGAGTAAAATGTTTAAAACAATGTATAGGTGTCTTAGCAAATAAAAAATATGGCCTGGATTTGCGCAAACCATACACAATCCTAATAATACGAGCTCTAATCCGCCTTATAATCATAAACTTTAACGCAGCAAACTGGAAGTTCATATGTTGCTTCTAATAAGCATTAGAAAAGACAAAGAAAAAAACATCGTTTTTGGACCGTTTTTGGGCTATAACTTCATGACAGAAAGACCTAGAAATGAGATACGTTATCGTACAGGAGTTATTACTATATCGAATTTTTTTAGTATAGTTTCAGTCCAAAAATTTTTCCAAAAAGGAGTAGTTTGAGGGACGTGCTAACGGATTAACAGGGTGTCTACAAATAGCTACTTTTCCCTATATATCTAAATGACTACTAATAATCTCAGAGTGAAAACGTTTAACTCTACCCAACAGTAGAGGGAATAGAGGAAATATAAAGCTTATGGCATGTAGTAACGGTCTAGTAAGATCTTCCTATGAAATGATCGTATGTGGCCCACAAGTTTTTGGGCGCCAAATGTCTCCTGACCTACTTCATCTTGACTATTTTCCTCCGGATTGGTTTCACTTTTATCAGTTATTACACTCTTTATCACTAAATTTGAACTTCATACTATTCAGTAAGTAAGTTTACTCATAATAAAGACAAAATTTACATCGATTGGGGCTTGTATCCCGATAGCACAGTTGGTTAGTACAGGTCGTAGGTTCATATCCTACTCGAGGTAAATTTTTTATTTATGTATTTAATAAAATGAATCATAATTTTTAGTTACATATTGATTTTTGAACATATTCGTTCATAACAAAACTTATAATAATTTATTTTACACTAAGTTTTGGTTATTTTTTAGTTAACAAAAATCAAGCAACGTTACATATTTCGCATTCAACGATATACAATTAATATAGATAGCCCTTACTTCAGCTTTAGATAAAATCCCTGATTTCCTCTTAAATGGAATGTTAAATTTTAACAAAAATCTTATAGTGTGGAATAATTAGGTTTGTTCGCCCTTTATCTCACAATTTTTCCGTTTAATTGATTTCTGTTCTTTTGTGTTTGATGCCTAGAGGGGCGTTTCTTTTAACTTACAAATTTATTAATCGTAGTGAATTAGTTCTGAAGCACTTATTCGTTTTAATTACTTTTTAATATTTTTTTTTAATTACTTTCTCATATCTTAACTTATATAAGCATAACCTCATTTTTTGTTTTTCTAGCACGCTTTTTTTGCAGTTTTTAACATATAATGGACAGCCCCCCTCCCCATCTTTTTCTTTCAACAGTTATAGTACACTCCGCAAAATAATTATCGCAATACCCATTTATTTCCAGAAAATATCAATTTTGAACACAAATACATGTCAGGTCTGGAAAAACAAAAAAAATCAGTAGCACTAGGCAACCCATATAACACAAAAAATAACAAAAAATTACAAAAAAAATTTATTCGAAATTCAAAGTGTACAAACGCTAATAGAAAATGGCATTATTATCGCGTATTTCCATCTCTAGCTTTAATTGCAGCTTCTACCCTCCTCGGTATGCCGCGTCTGAGGTCTGAACATATTCATGGGAAAGATTTTCCCATTCCTCTAAAAGTGAAGCCTAGAGTTCTTCCAGGTTACGGAATAGTCGTTGGTGCCGTTTTAAAGCTTGTCCTAGGTGGTCCCAGACATGCTAGATAGGTTTTATGTCTGGGCTTTGTTCAGGCCACTCTAGGACTGGCAATTGAACTTCTTCTAAGTATTGTTTCACAGTTCCTGCGATGTGGGGTCTTGCGTTATCGTGCATAAAAATGCAAATTTTTTCCAACAAAGGGCGCGTAAGATACGACACGTTCTTCTAAAATGTCTGTAATATATCGAGCTGCTGCCAGTCGAGCTTCGAGTAATGGTAACAATACTGTACGGCGCTGTAGGAACACGTGGATGGAAGTTAAAGGCATAATAACGGTCGCCCGGTCTTCTGTATACCGGCACACGTCTATTAGAAGCCCATAAATTAAATCCCAACTCATCAGAAAAGATGACATTCCTCCATGGGTCTATGTTCCAAGCGGCGTGTTCACGTGCGAACTATAGTCGGGTGACCCTGTGCTCTCTGGTGAGATGTGGACCTTGAGCAGGAACATGAGCTGTTATCTTATACTCTCGAAGAAAACGGTCATCTCGTCGGATACTAGCTCTTTTGCAACCTTGCCTAGGTCTTCCTCTGTAGTCCCCAGTTTCCCTAAATCGCGTTGTTGCTATACTTACTGGTTGATGGCTGTACTCCAAGGAGTATAGCTGCATACCTCATGCTACGGGCATTAAATTAAATTAAATTAAATCATTCAGAAGTTCGAATTGTTAAAGATCTCAAAAGTACCTAAAAATTGTTTTTATCTCAAAGCAGATAAAGGCAATCAAGTAGTCATTTTAAACAAAGAGGATTATTTTGCTTCAGTCAAAGAAGTTCAGGATCTTATTCAGTAATTACCAAAGATCCTCTTCCTAAAATGATTACTTCAACTAGGAAGGTTTTATTAGCATGTAGGTTTTGACTAACGGTGTCCAATCAGGTGCTACCTTGAATGTACTGCTTGCCTAAGATTCATAAACCAGGTAATGCTATGCGACCCATTGTTTCTGGTATTAATTCACCTACTTATCTGCTGTCCAAATGGTTATCTAGTAAATTTCATAACCTCTCCTACCAACAGTCCAACTTCAGTGTGGCAAATTCGTATTAATTTATTGATAAAATTAAAAACATTGAACTTACAGGAAATGAAATTTTAGTCTCATTCGACGTTTGTTCACTGTTTCCGAGCGTTCCAATAGATTAAACCTTAGTTTATTTAAAAGATGTTTTAAAACAAAACCATTAGGACGATAGAGAAGTAGATTTCCTTAAATTAACAGATTTGTGTATGAAGCAAACCTTTTTCAAAATTAACCATCAATTTTTTCAACAAGAACATGGTACGACAATGGGCAATAGCTTATCTCCGTTTATACCCAATCTATTCATGGGTAAATTTGAAACAGACTTAAAACGCGATTTGCCTTATTTTCCTAGAGTTTGAATTAGATACGTGGATGATGATAAATTCTAAATTTCCGACAATCAAATTTACCAATGAGATGGAGGCAAATGACAGTCTCCCGTTGCTTGATACTCTGGTAACAAGAAATGGTAGTAAACTAGACATAGATATTTATCGTAAGGAAACTAGCACTAAAACTTTCATAACCAATGACTCAAATCACTGTAGACAGTATAAACTCGCTGGTTTTAACTTTTTGGTTCATAGATTGCTTAATTTTCCTCTTTCAGTTTTATAAATTATAATAAAGAATTGCGCACTATTAAAGGAATTGCTCCATACAATGGGTTTTCAGATGAAGTGGTTATGAACATACTTAGGAAACAAACACATAGGATTAGGGTTAAGAATGTAACTACATTAGGTAACGCTAGAGAACAAATAGAAACAAAGCATGTAAAGTTACCAAACTATACTGCTTATACAAAAGGTCTACCTAAAACCTTTTCTAAAATTAATTTGAAAACAGTCACTACTTCAGATAATAGTTTGCAAACTCTTTTAGGCAATCCAAAAGATAAAGTGGATAAGCAGGATAGGTCAGGAATTTATAAGATTAATTGTAAAAATGGTGAACAAATATGTGTGGGGCAAACTAAACGACCTATCAAAATTCGCTTTAAAGAACATTTAGCTCATATAAAATACAAACGTTGGGACAAGTCTGCCGTAGCCTTACATATAATTATGTTTTTATTGCAAATAAGATTTATTTAAAAATAAATTATTACAAATAAAAACTGAGATCTCACTAACTATAAGTTAATATGAACTCTAACTATTGTTATCAATGCAGCGTCTTTTATAACAATCATAAATTTGCTTAAGATAACTAGCATCTCTAAGAATTGATAAATTACAATAATAACAAATATGAAAGTTTCCATGTGATAATATTTGATGAAGTAATTAATATTTGATGTTCGACTATTGTTTACAGAATGATATGTTATACTAGCTATTTATATAATGGTATATATTATACAAAAATACGGAGAATATAACTATATGTTTGATAAAAATCATGTAGTAGATGAGGTATCATTAATCAAACATGTTAGTAATAAGCACAAACTTGATTGTTATGAAAGTTTAGAGATCTTCAAAAACAAACAAATTCTAAGGAATAATGATGATCAAGGACCTTTAGGCTACTCAGAACTCATTAAACTTTCGTAATTTTCACTTTCACTTTCACCAGATTAGCAACGAAGCGTTACTTGCTGACGGTATACAGTGTGAATCTTATCTAATCCGCCAAAATTAAAGAAGTACTAGAACTCATCATTCTAAGCAAAAAAGATCAAGTGTACATGGGTCCGGAAATGCTTCGTTTCCGAGATACAGGGTGTCAAAGTTGTAAAAAGAAATCGCGTTTTCTTCAATATCTTTCGACTGTTTCGAAATAATTTCATGAAATTTCGTATACGGTGGTTTTTTGAGATGACACATAAAAATTTGTGGTCAATTTAGTTGTGGCTTTTAGAGGGCGCCAGCGGCAACCATTTCGACCCCTTTAAATCGTTGCAATTTTTTTGTGCTACACTATATGCCATTTTGGACTAGAAAAATCGATTCTCCTATCTTTTCTCCTAAACAAAGGTATATTTTAGTGATGTCGCTAGGAGCAACCTTTTCTGAGAAAAACGCATTTAAAGCGCATTTTATTTATTTAAAACTAACTTTTGTAAGGAGCACTAAAATATCCAACATTAAAAAAGAAAAAGAAAAGAAATTAATATTAAAAGTAAACATGTTCTTTTGATAAATGTTCAAACAACTGTCCCAAAAAACCCCCGTACACGAAATTATTTCGAAACAGTCGAAAGATATTGAAGAAATCGTGATTTCTTTTTTCAACTTTGACACCCTGTATCTCGGAAACGAAGCATTTCCGGACCCATGTACATATGAACTTTTTTGCTTAGAATGATGAGTTCTAGTACTCCTTTAATTTTGGCGGATTAGATAAGATTCATCCTGTACATGTTACAAATTTTCTTTAGTCCGCCCTAGTCGACCGCTGATGATCATAGCGTAGCTATCGAAACGCGTTCGGTGTTTTTTAATTTTTTGTGGTACGTGGGTGTATTTTGTTTGTTACCATCAGCAATTAACTTTTGGTCTGTGAAGATAGGCGAGGTCTCAAAAAATGTAACGTTATCATCTTCTTCTCATCGTAAATTTCTTCAGGAGTGCAACAGAAATTATTGGCCTTTAATTTTTGGATCCTCAGGTTAAAGTTATGGTGCCATGGTAGGAGGTAATCCTGTAGGTTCTCCTTTTATTTATTTTGCCTTAACACACATTTCAAGGTTCATTATGTAAGTTTATCATATAGTTTTATTGATTTTGTTTATTTTAGTATTAAATGTTAATTTGATATACCACGACTTAGGTCAAGTTCCAGTTGGGGTAACTAGCGAGTGATTTATTTGCATTCAGCAATTAATTTCTGGTGTGTGGAGATAGAGGAGGTCACAAAAAATGTAACTTTATCTTTTTCTTCCCATCATGTAATTTCTTCAGGAAATTGTCGGCCTTTAATTTTGGGACACTCAGGTCAAAGTTCTTGTACCGAGGTAGCACAAAAAGGTACTGGTTGTTTTCCTTTTATTTATTTTGTCTTACAGCCCATTTCAAGATTCGTTATATAAGTTATATTGGTTAATCATAAATTTTTTTTAATTTTACTTAATTTAGTACCAGTTTTACATTCTTTTGTTATATCACGACTTAGTTCAAATTCCAGTTGGGGTAGCCAGTTAGTTTTTTAATTTCCTTCAGCAATTATTTTCTAATTTTAACATTATTTTCTTCTTCCCATCATGTAATTTCTTCAGGAGTTGATGGCCTCTAATTTTTAGGCCCTCAGCTCAAAGTTATTGTACTGTGGTAACAGAGATGGCTGCAGGTTATTCTTCTTTGATTTAATTGTACTTGTTTTGACATGTTTTAATATTGCATTATTTTAATTTAACTATTATAGTTCGTAAGTTTTATGTTGTAATTCTTGTATTAATTTTAGTAGCCTGATTATGACAATATAATGGTCGAGACATGTTGCTTTAACTTTAAATTACAACAATTATAATAATGAATTCCAGAGGGAAGGTTTTGTGTATTCAATTCATGTATTTGAAATATCTATGCCGTATTCGATGCACACTTCTTTAACATATTCAAAGTTAAAGCAGGAGTCAATGTCAACCACTTTAGTCCTCCATCATATAAGTGATCATTCCAACCAACAATCAAATTCACAGCTATGGAAATTGTATTTAACGCCTACCAGAACCCAGACATGTCAACTTTTCTAAAGAATTCACCAAAACCCCACTCTATCCGCATGTCTGATCAAATCCTCGAAAACAAACGAGCCGCTAAGTCTGATTGGTATTGAATTCAAGCAAGATCACCGTTACCGTAAGCATATTCTATCTGTTGCATCATCAATTCTTTCGAGTTAGGAGATTTTTCTCTCTGGCCACCCTGTATACTTTTTGCACCTTATAAACCAGAGTTAACCTGGAGGACGGAGCACATATTTGAGGATGAACTCCTCTCAGCATGCTTGTTATTCGTAACACTATCTATCTATCTACAGTGTTTCGTTATATTAATGATCGTAGTCTTACAAATAATCTGCCTTATTTCAAACACTGCCGTCTTGTGGACGATCTCGTTTGTATTATCACCATGTATTGTACCATGGCTTCTGATTTTCTAAGACGCCCCATAGAAAAACGTTGTGGATATTCGTGTGTAAGTAACTAAGTTTACAGAATAAGTAAATAAATAAGTGGATATCAAACATGCAGTTGCGGTCAAAAACAAAGAGAGTCTTCCTAATTTAGGTTATCGAGAGTATGCAAGTAGTAAAATTATAATATTTGAGCTAAACTAACTTAAAGTTGTCACTATTTATCGATTAGTAAAATACCACTTAGCGGACAAAGTTAACATTTTGATAAAAATCACCACTTGAGTGGCCAACGCCCAAAATATGTCTCTTTGTTTAGATGACAAAGAAATAAACCTTTTCTTACAATCTATTTTGGAGAAACATCAATTAAATATAGGTTCTCTTTTGAAAGCGCACAAATTTACGAAAAGCTTCTGTCTTGTATGTACAGGGTGGCCAACTAAGAATGCGAGGTACTGCATCTGGGAAACTATCCATCATAGAGGCTTGCACAAAAAAAAGTTATTACTAAAACGGCCAATACAAAATCCTGGAAAAAATTTTCATGTTTCTGAATTGGCTGCTAGGGGGCGTAACTACAATCTTGAATCTAAAAAAGTGATGTTTCTGTGAATTCTGCTGTATTAACCTAATAAAAAATAACTGATCTTTGAAGTCGAGGATAATCTGAACTATTTTTGTTTGGCACTTTTTGACGTATCTATAAAAATAAAGTGGTGGGGGGGTATTCAAAGGTTTCCTTAAATCACCCCCCGTATCTTCGAAACGGCTAATCCGATTTTAACAAAATTGGGCGCGTTGAAAATAGCTTTTCTTGGGCTACAAATGTTAAAATAATTGAAGTTTTGTTAGTTTCACATGTCGTCGCTAGAGGGCTTTGTTCGACATTCCGACAGAAGCGGTTAATTTGCGCAAAAAAATTAAATGCATTGGTATGACTTTTTTTCATGAACAAGTAGCTAAATGATGCCTAAATAAGCTCGCGAAAACCGCATCTCGATATCATGTTCCTAACCTAAAATATCGGCCAAAGAAAACTTTATACGAAAATCCTTTAAATTTTTTATTTTTTTTAACCATATTTTTCTGGAATTGTTTCTATTATGTAAGTTGTGGCCCTAAAAAGGACCGATTTAAAGGAGGAAGGTTTTTAATGCCCCCGTAAATGCTCGAAATGCCGACCATCACGCTCTATGCATTGCTGAAGCCTCTCATGACTAGACAATACTGCAGCTTCAATTTCGGCTCTCGGTATGTTACGTATTGCGTTACAAATCCGGTTTTTCACATCTTCTCTAGTAGTAGGTTGAGTCCGAAACACGATGTCCTTTAAGCGCCCCCATAAATAAAAATCAAGGCAAGTTAAGCCTGGCGATCGCGGAAGCCATGGAAATAGACTTCTTCTTCCAATCCACGGCTGTTGGAATACTGCATTAATATGCTCTCGCAAAATGTGCTGGGCAACTATCTAACTGCAAAAACAATTTTTGCCTTGTTTCCAGGGCCACATCTTCCAACAAACAGTTAAGAAGTACATTGCCATTTAGGGGTGGCTTGAAAAATATGACCCAATAATTCTGCCTCCCAGTATGCCACAACATACATTTAAACTCCAACGTCCTTGGCGCTGAACTTCACGCAACTTATGGGGATTTTCTGCAGACCAATAATGCATATTGTGCAGATTGACTCTCCCGTCACTACTGAAGGTGGCTTCATCGGTCCAAAGAATTTAAAATAAAAATTCTCTATTTTCGCGTATCATGCCTAACATCCAATGGCAATAGTCTAACTTTCGATCAAAATCTTCCTCTTTCAAGGCCTGATGCAAAACGACATGATATGGTAGAACTTACCTATTGGTGCTTCAAAATATTTTGAACCGTTGTCCGTGATTTGCCCAACTCAGTGGATAATGCTCTTGTGCTAACATGAAGATTTCCTTCAATATAGCCTAGTACGCGGTTAATATTTTCTTGTGTTCTTCCAATTCTTTGCCGTTGAAACGTAGGCCGAAAACTACCATTGGCTCGTAATCTCGCCACTAATCGAGGAAAAACTCTTTTATCGCAAGGACGCCGATTTGGATATCGAGCCGCGTAAACTCCTTTAGCTACTGCGGCATTCTGAAGACATTCAAAATAAACCGCAAGCATATCAACAGCTTCATTATTCGTAAAACGCATTTTGAAAGTACAAAAATTACTCAAATTAACGCGAAAGTATTGACAACTATTGACAATTTGAGGATTATGTATGTTTTGTTTGGGTATCTGTTTAATTATGCATTTAAACAACAAAAAATAGGCCTTTCGTATAACTTTTAGCATTGCTTACTTGCCCGTAGTAATTTCAAAAAGGGTGATTTTATTCTGGTGAATAAATTTACAAATATTTAAAATCGCAATTTCTAGGTAACCTATTCAGAGCCGAAATTGAAGCTGCAGTTTTGTCTACCCATAAGAGGCCTCAGCAATGCACAGAGTGATGGTCAGCATTTCGAGCATTTACGGGGGCATTAAAAACCTTCCTCCTTTAAATCGGTCCTTTTTAGGGCACAACTTACATAATAGTAACAATTTCAGAAAAATTTAGTTAAAAAAAAAAAATTTAAGGGATTTTCGTATAAAGTTTTCTTTGGCCGATATTTTAGGTTAGGAACAAAATATCGAGATGCGGTTTTCGCGAGCTTGTTTAGGCATCATTTAGCTACTTGTTCATCAAAAAAAGTCATACCAATGCATTTAATTTTTTTGCGAAAATTAACCGTTTATGTCGGTATATCGAACAAAGCCCTCTAGCGGCGACATGTGAAACTAACAACACTTCAATTATTTAACATTTGTAGTCCAAGTTTGTCAAAATCGGATTAGCCGTTTCGAAGATACGGTGGGTGATTTAAAGAAACCTTTGAATACCCCCCACCACTTTATTTTTATAAAAAGTGCGAAACAAAAAAAGTTCAGAATATCCTCGACTTCAAAGATCAGTTATTTTTTATTAGGTTAATATAGCAGAATTCACAGAATCATCACTTTTTTAGATTCAAGATTGCACTTACGCCCCCTAGCGGCATTTCAGAAACATAAAAATATTTTCCAGGTTTTTGTATTGGCCGTTTTAGTAATAACTTTTTTTTCCGCAAGCCTCTACGATGTATAGTTTCCCAGATACAGTACCTCGCATTCTTAGTTGACCACCCTGTACATTGAGATTGTTGTAAGCAAAATTTCCAACCTTTTGAACAGTTATTAAATACAACTTAATACAGTACATAACAAACTTAAACATTCTTGAATACGTTTTTCATGTAATACAAATGTTGTTTTGTATATTTTCCATTCTGTGAATTAGAAAAAAATTAGAGTCGGTATTCATTTTTTATCTTTCTAGTAGCCGTACCAGTTTTAGGAATTATTGTTTTTATTGCGCCAAGAAAGTGGTAGAAAATATGAAAAATTATTCTATTGCCCAGCACTTCACCAATTTGGCTTTGCACCCTGGCGCCAAGTTCTCTGCGCTAAGAAGGTGATGCCGAGTTCTCCTATACCCTCACGAACCATTTGGAAGAAATGTAGGGCAACACTGATTCCACCCTACACATAGTATTAATAATGAAAGCATGGCAACTTAAGATAAAACGTTGGGGTTGTTAAAACTAAATTTGCCATTTTACTCGTTGGTAATAGCAGATGAGTAGACTTAAGACCTTCAATTGTAGGAGCCAGTAGAGAGATAAAATTAAGCTCAGAAATTATTTATTTGAAACGTAATTCATTCCAAAGTTTTACATTAGGATTTTGTACATACCAGCATACTCATTAAATATGAAATCCGTTCTTTAAACCAAACAAGATAACAAAAAAAAGTAATATGAAAAACAGTGATGATGCAAAATTAGAAAAATCCAGTAAACAAGACAACGAATAAGCCACAAAGAACGCAAAGCTTAGAGATGACACAATACAAGACCGAATTAGAAACAATTTCGTAAACGTCAAACTTTGACAATACCAGAACGTTTGGTACTAAGCTGCACAGTGCCATACTTTTTTTAAGGGACAAACCTAAATGAAGAAATGTTAAGACAATCGTTTCAGGGTTGAAAATCAACTAAATGCAAAAATTATTTAAAAAATTTCTTTTGTATCAAATTTTAATCTTTTAATTAACAGCTCACTAATAATAATAATGCTTATTTGGGATTTTGAGGAGCTGGTGAAGACAGGGAAAGCATGGTATATCATTCTAGTATTAAGGGTTTCTACTCAGAATTGTACCTGGTGCTCTTGCACCAATTTTTATACACCTTGTATATCTCAATTAAATTTTTAAAATCTATTATCATTTAGTTATGAAAAAATTAATAAAAATGCACGATTACATACGAAGATGTATTGAAAAATTCTTCGCCTACTATAGAAGCAAACACAATTTGAAAGTCAAAGTATTTTAGTATTCAACATACTCTGCTCTTAATTGCGTACATTTATTACAACGAACCTGCAACGCCTATAGATGCATAAAAAAAAATGTAACTTGCTTTGTAAACCAGGCCTCTACAGCTTCTATCACCTCTTCGTTGGAAAAAAATTTACCACCTTTTAGGCTTTTTTTCAGTTTAGGAAACATATGATAGTCGGACGGAGCTAAATCTGATGAATAAGGGGGGTGTGTTCGTGTAATTCGAACCCTAAATCACGAAATGTTTGCATGAAAACATGCGATTTGTATGCAGGGGCATTGTCCTGTAAAAAAACACCTTTGGACAACTTTCTGCGTCTTCTCTCTATAATTTCTTCTCGTAGAGTGTCCAGTAACGTCCAATGGCAATTCCCGGTTATTATTCTACCCTTATCCAGAAAATCAATCATGATTACTCCTTGACAATCCTAAAAAAATTATGCAAGAACTTTTCCAGCAGATTTTTGAACACGAAATTTTGTAGGTCTTGGAGAAGCAGAGTGTCTCCATCCCGTCCATTACTACTTTGTTTGTGAGTCGTAGAAATGTACCCAAGTTTCATCCATAGTAACAACACGTCTTAAGAAGTTTGCATCTTTTTCAAACCGAGCACAGATCGAACGCACTGCTTCTACCCTTGCACGCTTCATGTCAACATTCAGGTATTTGGGGATCCATTTTGCAGAAATGTTTCATATTAAATATTCAGTGCCTCTGATATTCGTTTTAACCAAATTCGATGGTCTGATGAAGTCATGTCATGAACTGCATCGATATTTACCAGGGTGGAGACTGAAACTGGCCTTCTGGATCGGTTTTCATCTTCAACGGAAAATTTGCCTCTTTTGAAACTTCCAATCCAATTTTTCACGGTCCCATACGAAGGACAATGATCGCCAAGGGTACTAAGCATATCTTTGTAAATCTGCTTACCTGCTTACCTGCAATTTTGGCCGACATCCTTTTTTTCAAAATTTATTATGCAAGTCTGGTTTGACTTTTTGACGTGAAACTTTATACTGACACTTCTAATAAGTGATTCTTCGTTGCTATGGTAACGAGTAACATGAAATAACTATCCTATATGTGATGTGAAAAACATGGATACAAATTACTAAAAAATCTCCATCTTGCGACTATCAGATATTTATATTTAAGCGAATACGCAATACTATCATTTGTTTGTTGAATAACTCAAAGGCTATAAAACAGGGCCATGTACTATGGCATATGTAGGTAGAATGGAATATAGGCAGGAATCGTATAATGTAATAATGTTCCGAGGTTTCCAATGAAATCAAGCAAATTGATACATACATACTTACTCGAACGTCGCCATTATTTTAATTTCATATTTATGTGTCTAGTGACTCTAAATAATGATACCCTGAGGTACATCTGACGGATCTTGTACACTAAAAAAACTTTAAATAATACCTTAAACTGTATTTTACGGCTACGGGATTTTAGTACTAAAAAATTCAAGAGGGTCATAAATATGATTGCTGTACGGCGCGTTTTTAGGAAGCTCAATAAATAGGATTCAAGGTTATAGTTATAGAATTAGGTCATTTACAGTAAAACGCCCTGTATTAGAAAACGTTTGAACACCTGAAGTTTGTGAACATGTAGATTAAAATTTACGTTTCAAATTGAAACTAAGAATATGATGTATAAAAAAGGAGCTCACTCTAAAAATATTCTTTCATATTTCGTAAAGACTATACATTAAAATTTTCATAATAAAATTGACCTAAAAAGTGGAAAGTCTGCTGCGCACACAAAATGTAATCTGTAAAAACGAACGTTTCACAAAGGCGGTGTCTTAATAAGGATAAAAATTACTCCGCAAGACATGCTGATTAAACAGCAATCAACCAACCAAACACTTGCTGCTCACTTGAGATCACTCACCCTTATCCACACCAATGGATGGCTCATATCTCGGGGGTTCACTTTAAAAAACGCGAAAGAAAACAGCGCGATCCTTTTAAAAAGCTCCGTAATACGTATAGCCTGCTTAAGAGGATCGCCGGATGTCTAGATTCCCTCTTAAAAAAGGGGAGATTGTTATCACGTCTTCTAATTTACTTATTCTCTCCTTAAGATCTATTTACAATAACGGGATTGCCTACAATAAGAAGAAAACAGGAAATTATGTTTTTTCCTCGTAAAGATCATAAGTCGCGATACGTCATCTCAATGTCGACTTAATTTTATGATTATGAGCTCAGGTTTGCAGTCTTTGTCTTTCCTACACCACAATATAGAATTATTTCCTGAAAAATGGGGGCATTATGTAAACCGTAAATCAAACTAGATTTAAATTTTTCTTTGACTTTCATACATCTTCTTTCACAAATCATGATTAATTCGAATGCTATTTTATTTTTATTTTTAAGGTTTACATTACATTTTGTTGAATTCTATGTTCAAATACTATCATGATTTTATAGAGTTAAATTGAAAACTTGTAAAAACACGTAATAGTGTCTGACAAAAACAGAGGCAACTCGTTTACCCGTTAAACCAAACACCATTCTCCACTTACATGCAAAACACATCTGTATGCGCTAATCTGACTCCATTAAGAGTACACAGTGGCGCTCTAAAGCTACTAATCCCATATAGGATTGACCTTAAAATATTAAACTACTCAGATAACTAGTAAGATACATCTCGTTAGGTTGAAAAATACAAAATAAACCACGTTTATCTGACCGATATCATAGAGAGAGAATTGTCGTCTTGTCTCTAGAGTGCAAGAGCGTGCTAACTGGCTCGGGGCCTCCCAAAGCTATAACCCAGCCTCGGAAACCAATAAGAGGAAATATCGACGGAAATCGGAGAATGCGTTTCCTAGATGGATATAAATTGATCTTTTGCCAAAATTAATTACCTTACCGGCATTTAAACAGTCACATCTTCTATACTTTTATTCCTCGCTCAGAGTTAATGTCATAAATTTTCCGACTATATTTTATACATAAACCCAAATAGTTAAAAATAACGGCATAAATAGACGCAAATTGTCCTGTAAAGTATTTAAAAGTTATTGCACGGAAACAGGAAAAATCCGGGTCGCAATCTCTCGCTTTTAAACCACTACGGGGCAATAAAAATATTCAAAGGTGATGACTCCCACTTTAGCCACATACTGAATAAAACCATAACATTTGCAAGTTAAATGCCATAAACGCTGGGAAAAATAAATTTTTTGTTTCATTTTTTGTCTTTCTGCATGCACTTCCTTCACACTCTCAAGCGACACATATCCTCTCCTGCATTTTTTTTTCTAGAATTTATAAATCAGAATTGTATTAACTTTTTTCTTTGTTTTTCAATTTTGTTTGGTATTTAAAACGGAATTCTTTACTAAAAATTTTTGTTGGGGAAATGATGTATGTCGGCCTAATTTCAACGAAGTGTAATGCGTAGGTTGGTTACGAGAGGGTGTGCAGGACTCGAGGCGCGGTGCTTGATGAACTAAAACCCATCGATCATCCAATTAGCTCGCCGATCAATCATCTACTGCCATTTACGGTTTGCTCCCCTACTATACGTTCATCGGTTCATCTGCATACCGCACTACATAACCCTCCTTCGAAAACGATATCCGCGAAATGTCATTCTTTAAATGCTGTTTTGTGGCTGAAGCATTTTTTTTTTACTTGAAATCGTTTTTAACCAACTTTTACGCCTTATTTAATTTCTCAATAAGAAAACTGTTTTCCTTGAGGGTTACTATAATTCATCTTCTAGACGGAAAAAGAAATTATTCAATATTTATTGATGAGATTTATACGAGGGTTAATGAGATTTGAGACTGTAATTTCAGAGTCATGCTTTTTTTTGTACATACGTACTAATTATATTTTTTTAAATTTTTATTTTGGCCTTTAAGGTTTTGATTGTGTCGTGTTGATTAGTGGATTAAGTAACTTTTAATTGGATAACTTTTTAATTCTTCTGTAGATAAACCAAATCAAGTAAATTTTGCTCGAACTCTCGTTACCTGTGTTGCCAGAATAAACAAAATCATTCGCATTTAAATCTTCTCTTGTAAATAATTCAGATTCATTATTTTGATATCACCTCCAATTTTGTTTATTTAACATATATATGGCCGTTTTGAAAGAAAGTTCAAATTTGTAAGCGTTTACTCTGTTGGACAACCATAGAATTGGTTAACCTTCCAGATATCAAAATATTTTCCAATCATTGTTAGACCTCATATTTTATATAAAACAGGATTAATTGAAAATCAATATTTGGTCTAAAACTGTGTCGCTGGTGTAGAACTCTTCTTGAAGCCATGTGGTACAGAAATGTGTGGTAGATGATAATAATTCAAACTGTCTCATTCTGAAATGGATAGTAAAGGATTGGTTTTACGCTTTTCATATTGATAACTGTCTAAAACCAGAAAAATTTAAAAAAGTACCATTGTTTTATGTAAGATTTATGTTATTGTCCTTTCAATAACCAATAATTGTTGAACTCAGTGACAACGAGTAGGTAGTTACTGACCTTTAAACGGTTAAATAATAATGGTAGTCATGTATCGATGGAAGTAGGTTCGCTGATTTCTCACAAACTCGACAAGCCAGGAATTGTGGTAATTACTGCATGGAAACGGTTAACGATTGAGAAAGGCAAAATGGACAATCGCACAAGCGTGGAGAGTGTCATCAGCACCTATTTTGAGCTTTTTCATTGATTAAGTTGCATGGGTAAAGAATATAGTGTTGCAAATGTTACTTAAACAAAGACAATGTTTTGATTACACTTAGCAACACCGTTATACCAATCTTAAATACTGAATTTAAATAGAGATCTCTTGACACATCAGTTTTGTCGGTCTTTAATTATTTTTTTGTAAGTGTACATAGACCATTAATAAGAAGCAGCTCGCACTACTCAATAAGTAACTACATCATTTAAGTAGTCTTAGTAAATCATTCAAAAATTAAAACTGGTTTTTTGAAAAATCTCTATTTACGATGAAGGTTTGCTTCTCAGCTCTTCTCTGCTCTTTTTCTTCTTCTATTCTCACCGCGACAACTCCGCTAACGGCCTTATATTGACTAAGTAGGGGTGTGTTTCTCAAGGTAAGTGCAATTCTGCTAAAGAAATGGTTCGTATCTTGGCTAAGGTGAGTGTTTGTTTCTCATCTAAAAGAGGTTTTTGTCTCTGATAATGCACCTCCACCAAAAGTGTTGGTCTTGTCTAACGTCAGGGGTTGATTCTCTCCTAAGGTCAGTTTTTATCTCAGATAAGTACGCCTCCGCTAAAAGGATTGTATTTGGTGAAGGTTCACATCTCAGTTATAGTAGGGGGGGTAAGCGTGGCTCCACTAACAGGTGCATATACTGTGATGGATTACTCCGCTAAAGGAGTACTTACCTCAGATAAATGCAACTCTAAAAGGATTGTTTTATACCTTGGTTAAAGTGATGAATTCTCTATCAGCTAAACGGGGTTTCCGCTAAAAGGATTAGTCCATATCCAGGTTAACAGGTTTTCTAGGTAAGGTAATGCGGGTGTGTTGATCAGCTAGAGGGGATTCTGATCTCAAATATGTGCGACTCTACTAAAAGGATTGGTTCATATCTTGGATAAGGTAAGTGTTACGTCTGTATTAAAGTAGAGAGGGTTCATAAATCTTTCTGAGATCATCGTCTTAGTCAAGAAACAAACCCATGACTTAATTAAAAATAGAACCAATTTTTAGAATCGAGATTATCTAAAGAATCTCATAAATATATGGTTCATCGATCTTAAGTTCAGGTGTACGTCTACACAGTCGTTCAAGTCATAATATGTTAGATAAAAACAGATTAACGTATATGACGTCTTTGGTAAATAAATAGCAAATAGGTTATCTAAATTACACATTCCTTTACACACGAGCAAAATGGTCACAAAATATGATCTAAAATGAGGCATTGATCTCAGCTAAAATGAAGGTTCACTTCTGTACTAAAGTAGAGGGAGCTCAGATTAGTGCATCTCCACCTAAAAGTTGGGATCAGATATTATACCCTAGCTAAAGAAAGGATCCATATCTAAGCGTGTCTCCATTAAAGGGAAAATAAGGATAAAACGACCGTTTCAGTCTATAATTATGTCAATATACAAGTCTAAACAGCCTGCAAGCAGAACATATATACAGGGTGTCCGGAAAAATGTGGGAAGTCTCTTGGATTTAGATAGAAGACGAAAAAATAACATGACAAGTTCCTATACATTTTTTTCTTCCAGACCCTCCCTACGGAGATGTGAACCCCTAAAGTAGGCCACTGGAAATAAGTTTTTCTTGAATAACTTTTAAAGTACTTAAAATAATTTAATAAAAATTCAGTATCATGGCTACTAGTAAGGGCCTCTTAAAATAGTATCCTTGAAACATATTTAGCTTGTTTAATTTACCAGAGATGGACTTAGTTGTACAGGGTGGCCAGCTAAGAATGCGAGGTGCTGTATCTGGGAAACTATCCATCGTAGAGGCTTACGGAAAAAAATGTTTTACTAAAACGGACAATACAAAAACCTGTAAAATATTTTCAAGTTTCTCAAATGACCGATAGGGGGCGTAACTGCAATCTTGAATCTAAAAAAGTGATGTTTCTGTGAATTCTGCTATATTAACCTAATAAAAAAATAACTGATCTTTGAAGTCGAGGATAATCTGAACTTTTTTTGTTTGGCACTTTTTGACGTATGTCTAAAAATAAAGTGGTGGGGGGTATTCAAAGGTTTCCTTAAATAACCCCCTGTATCTTCAAAATGGCTAAGCCGGTTTTAACAAACTTGGGCGCGTTGAAATGAGCTATTCTTGGGCTACAAATGTTATAATATTTGAAGTTTTGTTAGTTTCACATGTCGTCGCTAGGGGGCTTTGTTCGACATTCCGACAGAAACGGTTAATTTTCGCAAAAAAGTTAAATGCATTGTTATGACTTTTTTCATGAACAAGTAGCTAAATGATACGTAAACAAGCTCGCGAAACCCGCATCTCGATATCTTGTTCCTAACCTAAAACATCGGCCAAAGAAAACTTTATACGGAAATCCCTTAAATTTTTATTTTTTTTAACTATATTTTTCTGGAATCGTTTCTATTATGTAAGTTGTAGCCCTAAAAAGGACCGATTTAAAGGAGGAAGGTTTTTAATGCCCCCGTAAATGCTCGAAATGCTGACCATAACGCTCCATGCAATTGCTGAAGCCTCTCATGGCTAGACAAAACTGCAGCTTCAATTTCGGCTCTCGGTATGTTACGTATTGCGTTACGAATCCGGTTTTTCATATCTTCTCTAGTAGTAGGCTGAGTCCAAAACACGATGTCCTTTAAGCGCCCCCATAAATAAATATCGAGTCAAGTTAAGCCTGGCGATCGCGGAGGCCATGGCAACAGACTTCTTCCAATCCACCGCTGTTGAAATACTGCATTAATATGCTCTCGCACATTAAAAGCAAAATGTGCTGGGCAACCATCCAACTGCAAAAACAATTTTTGCCTTGTTTCCAGAGGCACATCTTCCAATAACAACGGTAATTGATTGGCCAAAAAGTCAAGAAATACATTGCCATTTAGGGGTTGTTCGAAAAAATATGGCCCAATAATTCTGTCTCCCAGTATGCCACACCATACATTTCGACTCCAAAGTCCTTGGCGCTGAACTTCACGCAACCAATGGGTATTTTCTGCAGACAAATAATGCATACTGTGCAGATTGACTCTCCCGTCACTACTGAAGGTGGCTTCATCGGTCCAAAGAATTTGAAATAAAAATTCTCTATTTTCGCGTATCATGCCTAACATCCAATGGCACTAGTCTAACCTTCGATCAAAATCTTCCTCTTTCAAGGCCTGGTGCAAAACGACATGATATAGGTGCATTCTTAAAGTAATTAAAAAAAGTTTAAACGAATACCTATATATTTTGATGACCATTAGAACTTACCAATGGTCCTTCAAAACATTTTTAACCGTTATCCGTGATATGCCCAACACAGTGGATAATGCTCTTGTGCTAACATGAGGATTTCCTTCAATATAGCCCAGTACACGGTTAATATTTTCTTGTGATCTTCAAATTCTTTGCCGTCGAGACGTAGGCCGAAAACTACCATTGGCTTGTAAGCTCGCCACTAATCGGGGAAAAACACTTACATCGCAAGGACGCCGATTTGGATATCGAGCCGCGTAAACTCTTTTAGCTACTGCGGCATTCTGAAGACATTCAAAATAAACCGCAAGCATATCAACAGCTTGATTATTAGTAAAACGCATTTTGAAAGCACAAAAATTGCTCAAAGTAACACGAAGGTATTGACAACTATTGTCAATTTGAGGATTATGTATGTTTTGTTTAGGTATCTGTTTCCATTGACTGCTTCTATTATTTGTATTTTTCGTATATATCCTTAATGAATATGCATTTAAACAACAAAAAGTAGGCCTTTTGTATAGCATTGCTTACTTGCCCGTAGTAATTCCGAAAAGGGTGATTTTATTCTGGTGTATGAATTTACAATCATTTAAAATCGCAATTTCCAGGTAACCTGTTTAGAGCCGAAATTAAAGCTGTAGTTTTGTCTACCCACAAGAGGCCTCAGCAATACACAGAGTGATGGTCAGCATTTCGAGCAT